>OU911056.1:4255000-4617500 GCA_918358695.1 Melinaea menophilus ssp. n. AW-2005 | reverse complement strand
ACCAACCTCTTTGATAAAATTATTAAGTATTTTATATTCACTTTTTATAGACTGCTTCCTCCTTGTAAATTTCATGTGAAAGCATTTATTTGTATTTAATTTCATGTGGTTAATTACACACCAGTTAACGAGAGAATCAATATCTTTTTGAAGAAGTAATACATCGGATTGAGCGCCAACTGTATGAATTAGCTTCAAATCATCTGCGTAAAGAAATATTTTAGTATGTTTAAATTCAGAGCATAGACTGTCTATAAATATGTTGAAAAATACGGGACCCAAATTAGACCCCTGTGGTACCCCAGAGTGCGCAATGAATGGCTCAGATTTAACTCCATCAATAACAACGCGCGACGGTCTCAATTGAAGGTATGAGCCACACCATTTCAGTAAACTATCCGTTATACCTAATGATCTAAGTCTTTCCAATAATATATTGTGGTTGACTTTGTCAAAGGCTTTCGAAAAGTCCGTGTATATTGCATCCACCTGCGCTCCTTTGTCTAAGTTTAGAATTATTTCATGGACATATGCTATTAAATTTGTAGTCGTAGACCTCCCTGATATAAAACCGTGCTGATGTACACTGAGATGCGGTTTGACATGAACAGAAATATGTTGGCAAACTAAAGATTCGAAGACCTTTGACATAGCCGACAAAATAGAGATCGGGCGATAATTGTCCGCTGACTCCACCCTACCGTCCTTGTGAATGGGAACTATTCTAGCTTCCTTCCACTTTTCGGGAAAGACGCCTGTTTTTAAAGACACGTTGTAGATGATGTACAACGGAAATGACAGTACTGCGGCACAATGAACGAGGAAAACTGGAGGAATATCATCGGGTCCTGACCCTTTACGAATGTCGAGTCTCTTTAACTTCGTTTCAATATCTTCCTGCGAAAGATAAATATTCCCAATGTAAGTCTTAGGTTCATGATTTTTATGAATAATAATATTGTTGTCTTCGTATACAGAAGAAAAATGAGTGGCAAACAGGTTTGAAATGTCATTCTTGTTCTCAGCTATCAAATCACCAAGTACCATCCTCGTCGGATATGAACTGTTTCTATTGCGTGTATTTTTTATGTGGGTCCAAAAATATTTAGGGTTTTTAGATATGGCGTTTTCGACATATTCTATGTAATTATCGTAACATTGTTTAATTAATTTTTCACAGTCTCTTCTAAGATACATAAATTCAACTAAATCGAGGGGATTGTTATACTTTTTTACTTTAATACGATACTTGTTTTTCCTTTTTAATGTGCGAATCAAGTTACAAGAAAACCAAGCCGGGTACAATGATTTTGATTTTTGTTTTTTAGGGATATGAAGTTTAATAATATTTGAGAGTTTTTCAGAAAAAATATTAAGCATTTTATTGACATCGCTAAAGGACCCTTGAAATTCGTTCAGCCAGTTCACGCTATCTAGAGACGATATCACCTTTTCATAATCCGCTTTGAAGAAATTGTAATTGTTCATTGATGTGTTTCGAGAGTTGGATGATTTGTGAGGAGTTTTGATACTCACATCAATATTCAAAGCTGGGTGTAAAGACTCGACCATACGAATAGGTGACAAGCATTCCTCGACTTTGATGGTGTTATCATTTTTGTCATAGAGTACCAAGTCAAGAAATTTATTTTTATTATTTTTCACACAATTAAACTGGAACAGGGAGTTTAAATTTAAGAAATCTATAAACATGTTATTTAAAGCGCTATTATTGCCACTAATAGAACTACCAGTATCCGACCAGACAATACCAGGTAAATTGAAATCGCCAACCACCAAGACGGAGCTATCATCATTTTGAAGTGAAGGTATAGTGCTGTTTACTTTGCTAACAAATACCTCCAGGAGTGGAATGTTTACGGGAGGCGGTATATACACCGTGCACACATGTAAAGTCTGTTTATGTCTGCCTACCCCTATCTGTATCGAGACCCATAAATCCTCGCAATCGCTTTCCATATCCAAGCGACGACTGGAGAAATATTTATTGGAAACCGCTATGAGAACTCCACCACCAGATTTTTTGTGGGATGACCTAATACTAGTTTCTCGATCCCGACGATAGATTATATATCTACTACCAAAAATTTCAGCGTCAAAGACACTACCGCTCAGCCAAGTCTCCGTTAGAAGTATCAGGTCAAAATTGTTGTTTAAAACCTGGTTACGCACATCTTGCATATCTGTATTAATTCCCCTAATATTCTGGTAATAACGTAAATTTCGTGTGTAACTTGACATAATTAATATTGCATGTTGTGATAACCTATAATTGAGAGAACATTCAGATACTATTGTAAACTCGTATTAAGAAGGTCATTAATAATGTATCTTTTGTTGGTTGTCCTTTATAAATAAATAAATAAATAAATAAATAATTTTTTTTTTTTTCTGTTTTTGTAACCAAAGTTTATGCTAAGACAGAAAAAACGCTTTCGCTCTTAACATTAAAATAATTATATATATATATATATATATATATATATATATATATCAGAAAAGTTAATGTTTTATAAACTCACAAGTAATAGTTGATGCTTTTTATTTACTTTTCTTATTACTTATTGAGAAGACGATCTAATTTGCTGAGAATAATTTCGGTGATGGTAGAATAGTATATATCTAAGAGAATAAACTAACACCTTCACACATACACACATATATGGACCGTGATATCGAGACGAATAGAACAACAAAGCATTACTAAAATATTAAGCTCTTATTTAAAATATAATGAGTTTTTTTATCATATACATCTTATATATTATATAAATTATAACTCAACAAAAAAAAATGTTGCACTAATATAAAAAGGAGTAAAAAATGATGCAGTACGCAGCATATTCTTGAGTCACAATCACTATTAAAATAGAATACAAATTAATCAACTTAATAGAACAAACAAATATGTTACCTCGAGGAACTTAAATGAAATAACTTGTTCTGATACACTTTAACCGCACAACTTTATATTGGTATTAGTGGACAAGTGACTTTAGTAACTAAACCGATTTGTTCGTACTATATACGATTTCAGGCCTTATTTAATTTGTGAAACATAACGGTACATAATTATTATAATTATAATTAATATTGTACTACTACAATTGGGTATTATTATAGTGTACGTAAAAACAATGAATACCATTTCTATAATATCTAAGGCAACTGAAAGATTGAATACATTTTATTTTTTGCATGTACTATGTCTTCGTAAACAGAGGAAGAGGAATATAATATTTATTATATTTTAATTAATGACAAATAAAATATATTAACAAGGATTCAAATTAAAATTTATACATAAGTCAAGAGTAAAATGTAATCTTCGTAGAAATTGAAATAACATTTAAATAACGTTAAGTTCACGTGTAAATTGAAGAGGCATTCGAAATAAGATCAAACGCTGTGTGTATTTATCAAAAACGTATCAAGGGTGTAGGGAATCATTGTTAGCGGAATATAATTAATTTATTTTATAGAATTTCAAATTATATTAATTTATAAGAAATGCATAACATTCTACAACGTAAACATATAAAGATTACAATGGTATTTAATTTTTTTCAAACAAACGTTCTTGCTGAACTGAGTTATTTTTTCAATTTAAAACATAAGAATAAGAATTGTTCATTATCAATAAGTTTCTATAATAATTCTAATAAATATATTATAATCACGTTATTTATTTGATTCAGGTGTACCACAATAATAACATAAATATGTGGTTATATTAAATTTCTTTATCAAACTACATGTATTATAAAGGACTAACGAGACTTCATCGTTATAATTAATGACGATGCTGACATTGTTCTCGATATAACATTCACTTGGTAAATCAATCTTAGTAAATTGTAATCATCAATATTCTGTAACACTCTTTTAAGACGATAATGAAAAAAAAATACAAATATAATAATAAAAATGTAAAATAACCAAACTCACTTCAATATAATTTAAATGAAATTTAATTTATACAGAACATATTAAATTTAGTTGACGTCAGTAAACATCTGTAAAGTAAAAAATGTATCCAACAATATTTATTTATTAAATTTAATTAATTATTTATTGTTATAACCCAATTCACGAGGGAAAGATTAAATATGTACATATTTAAATTTAAATTATAACGCCATTTATAGACTTTTTCATGATTTGCTTTTACCAGTGGTTTTGTCTGCAAACATTAGACAGTACATTAGTAATTAAAAAATAAATATATTATGATCAGTAGTTATTAATGTGTGTATTAAATTAGACAGGAAAAGAAATCAAATACAAATCAATTATGGATCAATGGTTTTGTCTTTGATTACTCGTTGTATATACTCTGAACAAACTTTTCTCGATAAGTCGATTAAGTCATGGAATATTATCAAGTATTAACTCCGTCATTTTGGACAATGTCCTTCTATTTTAGTCTAACACTAAATAGATCATTCTCTCTGTTTTCAAATAATTAAAAGTGATCGAAAATGTCTCATAAATACTGTACGTATGTACTCAATGTCAGTTTGATTTTTACGTTTGCACCTTCTAATCTAATCTAATCTAATCTAATCAACGTATAATCCTGAAATAGATAAAATATAACGTGCACATGTAAACCTAACATAATAAGTCTACAGCAGAATCGCAAAAATGATTTTTTTCTTACAATATAACAATAACATTAGATTTAATTTATTTAAGGAATACTTATAATACACTTCTCGTTAGTACATGCAAATCATATTACAATCAGTCGCTTTTAATATAACAAAAAGGTAGAATTACCTTTGAAATACTCGTATGATAAAATACTATGAAGTTCATTAAACAGGTTTATTCTGTAGTGAAAACTGATGTTAAATCGATAACATAAAATCAATGTTTTTTTGGATCGTAAATTACTGAGAACAGAATCCGTTTATTTCAGATACATTTTTTCAAATATTCTAAAATGGCAATGTCATGGTAAAATTTAAATTAAAGAGGTTTTAAAGAATAACATTATTGATGTTCGTTGTCTGTCTATAGACAGAAATATATATGGCGCTAAATATTTGTATATATACAAATGTATATATCGTTGTATATCTGGTATTAATATCCGATTAGAGGCTTTGCTAGTATTTACACGAAATAACAAAGAATTTTTATTGAGCGAGCGAGCATAGCGAGCGGGACGTTCTACTGGAGACTTTTTCACATTCTTTGTCACGAATAGGCTTCAAAATTACTTGAGTAAAAAATTATGAAATTTTACAATCAAAAAGACACACAATAGGTGATAGTTTAAAAAAAAATGAAAAATGTCATGTCATTGAAGAATAATCGTCAAAAGACTGATATCTCATTGAAGTCAATGGGAAACGATGAGTCGTTACAATGGGCTCGCTTCGCTCACTATGCAAATGGCACCCGAGATTTCGCGAGCGCAGCGAGTTGAAAATGAGGGTCTGTTGGCGCCCCTAGTTATATTTACACTAGCTTCATAAAAGTGCTCATAAGTAACTAACTCCTTAATTTCTTAAGTTCTAATTCTAATTAAGTATTTTAAAATATCTTAATTCGTATCCTAAAAATATATCATCGGTACTTTGCTTTATTATTTACAAACAACAGTATTTTTATTTCTGCTCTATTGGACAGTACTTTGTCACTCAATCGAGTCTGTCCGTACAGAGTGAAATAAACGAGCTGTTGATGTCTTGTTGCTTGGCTTGCTGCTACTGTAAATTTATGGCCGCATCTGCAATAGTAAGATGCAAAACGGTGTTATAGACGTAAATTTTATATATCATTTTGCTTTGGAAATTATATAAACAAAAATGATTTAGTGTTCTCATGTCTTTAAGTTTATTTGACATAGACTTACAAACCAGAAAACATTTATAGTAAACCGAAATTCCTACACAGAAAAGTCATTGATTCTTAGATAATTAAATATAGGGAGATAAAAAATTACTCACTTTACGTAGACCTTGGAAGTGTCTTTTTAAAAATAGAAGCCAAATCCCTCACTATAAGATATGTGTTACTTAATTTAAGGAGACTTACTTGTTGACATTCAATAATGTTTGTAAATTCAACAAACTATACAATTAATATTACAAATACAATTGGCTAAAATTCAATGAAATTTCAAAATTGAAGTATTGTAATAAAAACTACTCAATCATATTTTCAGAATAATATTCGACACAATTTTAACGACGAGTTTAAACATGTATGTATTCATTTCAATAAAATAAACAAGATATCCGTGTTTCCTTTTCATTATCTCTGTTTAATTACTATTCAGTGTATAGTTATACATTCGTACAGGAGACTTCACAAATAATATTTTATACAACTATGTCATGTTATACTTATTTAAATGCAATTAAATAGAGAATCCTAAATTCATTGAGGCGGATAAATTAAAGATACATTTGTAATTTGATAATTCAGTTGGTAGAGCGATGTGACTGGTATGGATTTTACTGAAAAACTGCCCGCATGAAATTATTTTTAGAACAATTAGTTTTAAAATATATGAAGAAAAATGTATATTGATAGGTTTACTTTTGAGAATGACAATATATCGTCCATCGATTTAAAGTACTTCTTAAAAACTAACTTATTATTATTCGAAAACTTTAATCTTAATATTTTTTGTCCAATATTACGATCTATAACATCAAAAGTTGTATAGTTTATAGAGAGAGCGGTTCCTGTAATGAGGTTGTTAGCAGCTTTATAAATATTATCTTTATTTTGGTTTACTCCGACGTTATCCATATTGGCTTTGACAAAACCAACTGTTAAAATTACAAATATTTCAGTAAGATGCTTTCTATTTGCAAAAGTAGTTACCGAAATAGTTTTATTAATAATTTCAATAAAAATATCTGTAAAAATAAGTAGTACATACATTTATACATACTTTCCTTGTCCCTTTAAAACAATTTCATATAAGTTGCACACACAAATTTTACAACCACCACACATTTTATGGACTAAAATTTCACCTAAAGACACTGTCTAGACGTTGTGGATTTATTAAAATAAATGACTTTCAAAGATTGTAATCTTGACCTAAGAGTATATTATTGATAATAAACATAAAAATACTATGAACGAGCATCGTAATAACATTTCTTTATAATAATAATACTAGACTTAAACATTTAAAAGGAGATACGTAATCTCGTTCTTCGTTATCGTACTTTTCGTTCTCTGGTCATGGAAACTACGTTATAGCCAGTCACTTTTAATATAATAAAAAGAAGGAATTACAATTAAAATATGATAATTTATTCAGGTACTATGAAGTCTTTTAAAAATTATATTCCAGAGAAAATTGAGTTATAACCATTAAAGTTGAACGAGAAATTGAGTCAATGTCGGTTTGAATCGTAAATAACTGAGATCAGATCGGTTTGTTGGTTAGCTAGTTGATCCTTTATAAGTAAATATTAGTAAAAAATTTTGTTAAGATACTTTCTTTGAAACAAATAATTAGTATAAAAACAATATAAATTTTCGCCATTTCGTATAACAAAAAAACAACATAACAGATAATCTGGATATGATCTAGTTAATAAAATATTCAGTTATAAGATTATATTTTATGAATTGTCAAAATAACTTTAGAGCTGCATTTATAATTTCATTAATGAAGATGTTCCTTGTATATCTTCTGTCAATATCCAATTTGATTTTTTTTTGTACTTGAATGACATAACAATAACTCTTATAAAGCTCTATGTACACTAGCATAATTAATGTACACACCAGTATTTTACATTCTTAATTATTAAGGTTCTAATATATTACCATAATTATAATTCAATACTAAGTAATCTGTTAATTGTGTTTCAAAAACCAAATCATAAATATACTACGCTCCATTTTCAACGAAAAATCGGTATTTTTATATCTGTTGAATCGTACCATGTGAAACAAAAAAGCTCCGATTTTTTTTTTATATTTTGTCACTTACATAGCTTTTAGTATATACTTAAAACAGCATCTAACAACGATATAATGTAGAAATGTTATGTTGTTACAAGTGTTCTTATATGACATGTAATATTCAATATTTAATTATCATACAAATATGATATTATTTTTTGTATGTCCTATGGTTTGTCTGAAAAGCAAATGAAAACATTTAAAGGAAACCTCATTTTCTATAATCAGATATACATGAATCTTTCATTCTTAGATAATGAAAAACACACTGAACAAAGTCACTTTATCTAAACCTTTAAAGAATTCATGTCAAGGAAATAGAAGCTAAATTTCTTACTAAGACATGTGTTACGTAACACGAGGAGAATAACTTATGTATATTATGTAGTGGTTGTGGTTTGAAATCAACATACTTCACAATTAATATTATAATGTAATTTTATCTAATATTTATCTTAACTGTAAGTTAAGATAAATATTATTATTTTATTAAGATTTTATTAAGATACGAGTAAATATTGTTATTTTATTTTATTTTTGTATTGTATGTTATTGTATTTTATTTTTGTTTATATTTTGTTAAACTAACATAGTTCTTAAGTAATTCTATTGTACTAGTTAGTACTCATAGGTAGTTACCTATGAGCCTATGTTGCTTGACAAAAAAAAATGTATTTTTTTATTTTTTATTAAATATATGAAAGTTTCCTCTACATGTGTTACATTTACAAAGATGTCAATTATTATTATTAAATAAATATAGTATAGGTACCTTTTCATGTTAAGAGAATTACAGTGATTGTGAACAGATTACACACATTACTGGATAAAATATCTTAATCTCACGACTATTAGATAGACTGAATAGATGGATGAAATTAAATATTTCAGGACTGTAGTCAAAAACAGCAAGTAATAAATATAAATTAAAAAATAACATTACATCTTCCTTTTATATTACCTTCATAAATTACATTGCCAAATAAGTAATTGTCTTTCAGATATGATATTGTCTTCTTAAAGTATTTTTTAAGGTAATTTATAATGTAAATTTAATATGTTTTCATTAAAAGCTTAATTGTTATATTGTTAATATTTAGAAGAAGTGATTAGATTTGTACGAGAAATAAATGTTAACATTTAATATTAACCTGACTCAATCTTCACACTAATAATTATAATTTAATTATTAATGAAAAATATCTATTTACAGTAACATTTTTCTTATACAATCATTATCCTTACTGTCGCTGACACTGAACCAAAATATTAAAATAAATTAGAATTAAAATACTTCTGTTTCCAAATTACATACAAATAAAAATTGCTATGACTATTTAAAATATACAACGTTACTCTATTTATAATCATATACTTTTATCATCACGTTCACACTTTATCAGTACGCAAGTCTCCCTCTAATATTTAATATTTAGTATTTGTAACAATATTAAGATAAGCTTTAACAAATCATATAAGTTTTGAAACAAAAAAATCTCAACAACTTGTCATACAATGTATAATATACAATACATAAATGTGTAAACACATTTAATTTATTTGGCCTTTCCTTACTTTTCTCATGAAATAGGGACAGTAAAAATAGTGTCTGCACTCCTACTAAATCTCGGGAGAGTTAACGTTGAAACAACAAAAGTAAATCCCACTCTAAGGATTTTGTCACATTACTTAAGATAGCGAGAAAGCGTAGCCAGAGACGACGGAGCGCCAAACGCTACGGTCCCTGCATACCTCTTTCGCCTCGACCACAGACATTTACATTAACCTCTACATACATGTTTAACTTTTTATTTACAATTTATCTTTCGATGAAGATATAACATATACTAGGGGCGCCAACAAACTCTCAATTTCGACTCGCTGCGTTTGCGAAATCTCGGGTGCCGTTTGCATATTGAGCAAAGCGAGCCTAGTGTATTGACTCAACGTTTCCCATTGACTTCAATAGGATATCAGTTTTTTGACAAGATATTAAAAAACTAAATTTTTTTTTGAGGATATTATTTTTTTTTTAACCATCACCTAATGTGTGTCGTTTTGATTGCAAAGTTTCATAATTTTCCGTCAAGTAGTTTTCGAGGCAATTCGTGACAAAGAATGCAAAAAGTCTCCAGTAAAACGCTCCGCTCACTTCGTTCGCTTCGCTCAATAATATTTGGAATAAAATAAGTAAAAATTATATCTTAAAAGTTTAAAAAGAACAAAGATCAAGTATCATTTGCCGCTATCGCTTGAACTATACTCATATCTCTTATAAGAGACCTAGTTCTTCTGGATTTATTACAACAAATTGCTGGAAAACGTCTCTTAATCTCACGGCTTGTAGTATTTTCGTTCATAATCTGATAAACTTATAATTTGTCCTAATTTATTTAAATTTTTTTATTTATTAGTTATTTAAGATCAAATCATTTAGTTCAAATCATCAAATTGGAGCTTTCCTAACAACGTGTCTAACATTTAAAGCGATAAAATATTTAATACCTATATTTTAAAAAGCCTTAAGAAATAGCACAAATTATAGTGTTCATATTTATATAGATATTTTCGAAGCTATTTGACAGGTTTACTTTGTAATGAAAATTGTGGTAATACCTTTAGCAACGAGCGGTTAATTCACTCAATGTCGCCGAGGACCGTTATTAACAGAAAACTGGATCAGCTGGGTTTGTTCATTTATATTATGAACTACAAACTATTGGTCAAGGTTTGATGTCCAATTAGCTCGTGTTATCTTATAGTTCAACTTTCTTTGTAAATAAATGTATTATTCTTATATTAAAAAATACTGTATACATTTGATATTTTGAAAAGTATTAACATTTTTACAAATTGTTCAGACATTAATACTAAACGTAACAGGGCGTGCGTAAGCGGGGATCATATTAAAAGGATCGAAAAAGAAGGAATTTTTACTTATTAATGATCTTTACAGAATCCTAAAAAGTGAGTGGGCAATAATTCACAACGTAATTAAAATTCTATATATACACTTATATATTACTAATAAAGACATTATTATACCTGCATACAATGTACTTTCAACTGCACACTTTAACACATGCACCTGTTTATCATGCCTTCAATATAAACCAATCTGAGTTTAGAACACTTACATATAATCATTCAATTATATATTCAAATGTCACAATGCCGAGAATGGTTGGAATTCTTCATAACTTCCGTAGAGTGTCGTTTGTTCAACAGACAGCGGCTGGGTGATGACGTACTTAAATGAACTTCGGGAATTTCGATTAATTATTCAAGCTCTCTATCCGTTAACATTTATCATGGCTTTTTGTTACATGTTTATTCTTATTTTTTTAATTTTTCTCTTATCCTTTTTGTTTTTAGAAATGCATTTAACAAAAAAAATAAAATAGATTGTAAATACCATATTCAATAATAAAAATCTTTAATAAATATATCTTATAACCTCTATGAGCCTTCTTCTTCTTTTATACTTTTATATATTGTCAGAAGCATTAAAATCGTTGGAGGTGAGCGTAGCTGTAAATACAATATGTTGTAAAATATACTTATAAACAAAGTCTGAACCACGAAGAAGACAAGAATATATAGCCTGAAATAGATTAGAAAAGCTGTAAAATTTAAAAAATAAATAATCCCTGTCTCAATTGAACCAGACAGAATCGTTTTTCTTGATATCTTAAAGTAAAGATACAATTCAATTATTATCCTTAAAAATACCAAAACATTACAAATTTTTCATTAAAATTTATCAAACCAATGAAAATCGATTCTAAAATCAATTGTCAACGTTTGACAATTGAGACAATGGTGAAACAGATATACTTAACATGTCCCTTATAATCTCACCTCATCCTAACAATGCGATAAATCTAATATGTTTGATGAAAACCGTTGTTACTACTAGTTTTGTTATCATTGGCTTCAAAGGCAGATCCGATTATTAAGACTTCGTTCATGTTTTCACATATATTAGTTGTTGGATGACATTCTATATGGTATATTTAATATATGATACAAAAATTAATAATACTTCGTTACAGAAATTACTAATCCGGGCCAAAATTACAAAACTTATCATATAATCTGCACAAAAAAAATTCTCATGGCATTTAAAAAACGAAAAAATTTACCTTGTTCAGTAAATCTAACTTTTAGTCAAATACAAACCTTTGGCCGATTGAAACGCCACAGAAAAAACTTTTAACGTACAAAATATGGTAGTAGTTTTGAACATGAGGCAACAAATCTCTTTCATCAAATTTGAATGATGTTTGCTCGGTCAGATTAGTTAGGCTTATTGGGTAGAAGGATCTATCGTTATAAATTTAATAATAGTTGAGCAATAATATCTTTATTGAAATCAATTTTATTTACAATACTACAGATTCGTACAAAAAGCTCATAATTAAAATTACTTAAACCGGTTTCCTTGAAATCAAATATACTAGGATCCGCCAACCGTGCGCGGCGGGTGTTGAGCTGAGAACCTCTTTTTTTTTTTTTTTTTGTTTTAGGAGGGCAAACGAGCTTGCGGGTCACCGTTAATATGTGATCACCGCCGCCCATGAACTCTTGCAACATCCGAGGATCCACAAGAGCGTTGCCGGCCTTGGAGAAAGGAATATATGCCTTTTTTGAAGGTACCCATGTCGTATCGATCTGGAAATACCGACGAAAGAAGTTCGTTCCACATTTGAGTGGTACGTGGGAAGAAAGTCCGTGAAAACCGCACAGTTGAAGATCGCCACGCATCCAGGTGGTATGGATGGTAAAGGAGGCGATGGCGAGCTGTGCAGTGGTGAAATTCGGCGGTAGGCATCAGATCGAATAGTTCTTCGGAACACTCCCCGTTGTAAATGCGGTAGAAGACGCACAAAGAAGCCACGTCTCTACGCAATGCCAAAGAGTCCAGCCGTTCGCATAGCACCGGGTCCCCGACAATCCGAACGGCTCTCCGTTGTACGTGGTCAAATGGTAGAAGCTGATATTGGGGTGATCCGGACCAGAGATGAGAACAGTACTCCATGTGTGGCCGGACCTGCGCCTTATAGAGCGCAAGTCTTTGGCCAGGTTTGAAGTACTGCCTCGGTCTATTGATCACTCCCAATTTCGTCGAGGCCAACTTGGCCTTGCTCTCCAGATGACCACGAAACTGACAGTCGCTCGAAATGTCGAGACCCAGTATTCTGATACTTGGCGAGGCAATGAGAGGAGTGCTCTCGAAGAGCGGTGATACGACAAATGGGTTTTCTTTGTGGTAAACGCGCAAACCTGTGTCTTTAGGGGATTGAACTGAACGTGGTTCAATTCACCCCACTCAGAGACCATCCCCAGGGAGGTCTCTATTGAAGACACAAGTTTCTTTCGGCACTCATCGACGTTTTCCCGAGAGAGACCTGCACGACCGGAATATACCGCATCCCCAGTGCTGTCATCCGCATAACAATGTATGTTGGAAATATCCAACATATCATTGATGTGCAGGAGGAACAGAGTTGGGGATAGCACGCAGCCTTGGGGTACACCAGCGTTCACGGGCTTGGGGTCCGAGCAAAAACCGTCGAGAACGACCTGTATGCTCCGCCCAGTGAGAAAACTGGTGATCCACTTGCATAAACTCTCGGGAAGCCCTTAGGAAGGTAGCTTCGAAAGAAGCCCCTTGTGCCATACACGATCGAAGGCTTTCGCCATATCCAGACTAACTGCCAGATCCTCTCCCTTGCTTTCAATAACCGTTGCCCAACGGTGAGTGAGGTATAACAGAAGATCACCAGCAGATCGACCATGGCGAAAGCCATACTGCCGGTCATTGACCAACTGGTGATCCTCGAGGTACGTTAGGACCCGTCGGTTTATGATAATCTCCATTATTTTGGAGAGAAGGGAGGTAATAGCGATAGGTCTGTAGTTAGCTGGATCCGAGCTTTCACCTTTTTTAGGGATCGGATGGACAAGGGCACACTTCCATGAGACCGGGACTACGCCTTTAAGGTAGGAGTGCCGAAATAGACGCGTTAGCACTGGAGTCAACTCAGGGGCACACGTTCGTAGCACCAGTGGAGAAATGCCATCCGGCCCACTCGACTTATGAACGTCCAAGGAAAATAGAGTCTGCCTGATAGTTTTTTGCCGAAAAACTATTTCCGGCATTGAGCTCTGACACCACGGGATGATAGGCGGTGTCTTCCCTTGGTCGTCGAAAGTCGAGTTGGAGGCGAAAAGAGTGCCGAAGAGATCGGCTCTCTCTTTTGCCGTGTGGGCCAGAGAGTCATTCCCCATGTGCAACGGCGGTAGGGACGGCTGGCTAAAGTTGCCCAGACTGGCCTTTGAAAGCGCCCAGAATTTGCGCGTGCCAGGCGGGTACTTTGCCAGCTGATCCCCAATTTTGACGACATGCTTGAACTTTGCTCTAGCGATTTGCCGTTTGAAGAATCTGGAGGCACGGTTGTATTTCCTCTTCAGAACTCTAGAGTTCGGATCCTTAGTGACTAACGCATTGGCCCAAGCTTGATAAGCCTGCCGTTTGCCCTGACAGACGTATCAAACCAAGGCCGCGATCTGCCACCAAGTGGTACCACAGAGCTTGGTACAAAAAGTTCTATGCCCTGAAGTATCACATCAGCTACAGCCGCAGCGCAGTCACTAGGATCGTTGGAAGGGAAACAAGTCGGCCCCCATGGGTAGGATGCAAAAAAAGACCATCCATCCCAATCCGCTGACTTGTAGTGCCAAAACGCGTCGAGTCGCAGGTTTTGTGCGAGCCGGACGTTGAATGGGCACTACACTCCGTACCAGACAGTGATCAGAGGACCCTAAGGGAGCCTCGACAGCGACCTGGTACTTTTCTGGATGTGTAGTCAGCAGAAGATCCAACAAAGAGGGCGTGTGGCTATCCACATCCGGTAGACGAGTGTGCGTCTTTATCAGCTGGGACAGACCGTTTGCCAGAGCAAAGTTAAACACAGATCTCCCCGCGTAGTCGGTTGCACGTGACCCTAACCATTCGGTATTGTGCGCGTTGAAGTCCCCGAGGACTAGAACTTCGGCGGAGGGAGTCTAAAAAAGCAGGTCGTCAATCTTCGCTTGAACGTGGCCCAACAGTTGATCTGTTTGTGCATTACCACTATGGGACCTGTATAGGCACGCGTAGAATCTGACGTGATCGTCCATGTCCACGCGCAGCCAGAGCACGGACAGGTCCCGACCTTCAAAAATCTGAAGGCGACGGTAGCAGATATCCTCCCTTACGAACACAGATACCCCGGCGTGTGGTATAAAATGATGTTCTAGTTTATACCCGGGGTATGATAGGTACGCTGTGTCGCTAGGTTGAGATATCTGCGTCTCCGTCAAAAACAACAAGGCCGGCTGCGCCGTCTCAAGGTGGTAGTGGACGGCGTTTAGGTTCGAATGAAACCCCCGGATGTTACAAAAGTCCACATCTAGAGTGGAGCGGGGTGCCGCTGTTTGCCGTCGTTTGCCCTCAGAAAACACGAAGTGCGATACTTTGCCCGCCCTAGATACGACGACCTCTCTTTCTTTTCTTCATAACTTTTGAATGGCTAAACATTTTTTCAATCTGTTTTCGCTATAACATCCGCATTGGACTCAAATATACATTAGATTTTTTTTAAAAAAAAAGGTCTCCCAGGTTAAGAGCTTCGCTTACGTTCAGCTCAATAAAAACGCAATGAAAAAAAATCAAGAAATTATTCCAGCTGTACAACATTCTTTCCTGGAGATCAGCCTCCATGAATATACAAAAGTATATTCATGGATATACAAAAAAGTATATTCATGGATATTCAAAAGTATATTCATGAATATACAAAAGTATATTCCTCCATGAATATACAGCATAATAACACCTGGAATCAAGAAACTAACACTGCTGGATATCATATACTCTGTTCTCAGTAAAACTGCACACTTTGAGTGTTTTCTAAAATCTAGATACTCATATATTGTATACCAATGATTTTGCGGGGTTTTGATGGTTCAGGACGATCAATATAAACTTTCAAGTTTTCACTTTTTGTAAGTTGATGATTGTTTAAGTTATGTTTGTTTTCTTTGTAAGGTTGAAAGCGGCGGTCGTGTGTAGTCCTGCGTTAATGCTCCCTGCCTTTGTGTCCACTTGTTACCTGAGAAAGGAAAAGTTGTTTGAAATGTGATTTCTTTTGTACGTGAACGAGTTTGTTGTCTCATTGACAAAACTTTTACGTTCACATTTTGCAAGATAAGGTTCTGACGCCCTTCAAGGGTAATAGCCGTTTTAGTAAATTCATGCATGTTATTTATATAGTAAATAATACTTTACTAGAGTATCATCTGGCAACAGATATCCCAATTAAGCTATTTGTTTAGCTTTATTTCTCATTGATAGCTAAATACCAGAGGCTAAAAGGATTACCCTTGTTAGACCTCGGCTATCGCTAACCATTTAGCGTAATTGGATATTAAACTATAACCCAAATTGTAATATTATAATATTTACAAAAATAAAATCTTTTATTAATTGATAATTATTTGTCAAAGATTATATTTAAACATCTTTTTAAATAAGAAAATAAGTATTGAAGAGATGAAAGAGACAGAAGAAAGATTGATTTTAATCCATCATATTTAAGAATGAAAAAAACTAAATTATATATGTTGGTCGTTAAATGTTCTCATCATATATTTATATACGTTTTCGTAGTTTTCGATTATTTAACTTAAAAGTGATGGACTAATTAATATTAATAGATTGTGTTTATATATCTAACAGCAATTACTAGAGAACATAATATCTAAATATATAAAAATATTATAAAAGCCTCCTATAAATATATAATAAATGTATCATAAACAGAAATACAATAATAAGAAAAACTCTTTTAATGATAAGTATCATTGAACATCTTAAATACAGCGGAACAAAACACATTTCTGAGTCTGTAACGTTCTCTGAGTCCACTCAAAGATCGTAATAAAAGCTTTGAGAACGAATCAAAGCCTCCTTGAGGAGCGAGATGTAAAACGAAAAAGCTATAAGTGTTTAACAATGCAGCCTTTGTTAACGAGTGCTTATTATTATTTTTCTATAAATAGCAAATTTTAATAAAGGCAAATACTAGTTGTTTTCAGCGGCTCGCTTCGCGTGAACTACAGAAGATATTACAATGATTTATCGGAAAATATTTTATAGCTATTTCAATTTACCATTTCTTATTTAAATTGCTATATTATTTTAATGCCTTTATACTATTCTTTTGCTCAAAAAAGTAGAGTTGTCTACAAAAAACATGCTGTTATAGCCGTCTGTTAGTTCGGGGATATGCATACATATATTTATGTTATTTTTTTATCGGCCAATGATCATAGAGATTTAAATATTTGTATTAAAATATTATATATAAAAAACCTAACGTAACTTACGTCAAGCACGCAAATACTACTATCATTATGAAGATGAGTAACAGAACAATCAATTATTTTTTTTAATAGTTTCTAAAGTTATTTTATAGTCACTGGTCATATTACTTTTATTTACATTTCATTCGTTCATATTTCGTTATAAAATACCAGTCTTCATTTTAAATACCATGAGAGCAAAATCCTTTTGAACTAACTGAATTGATTTAACTTTCCCAATACATTCTAGATCGAAAAGTAAAGAGCTCCCGAACCCACAAACATTACAAATTACTTTTAATAACAGCAAAAAAGTAATATTAACAGAATATAAAATAGATTTCAATTTATTGACATATATTTGATAGTTTAAAAATGAAAAAGGGTTCTTCATAAACATGACACTATACGTAACGTAATCACTTATTAGTTATTTTATTTCTAATACTATTAAGATTGGTTTCAATATAATATTAATTATTAGATTTAAATAAATAATGTTTTATAAAAAAATTATTTCGCAATATAATATAGATATATGAATATACTTAAATATTTAATTTCTATTCATATTTTTCAATTGCCCTTACCAAGTCTTCTTTTGATTTTTAAATAATTGTTCCATTTATGCTGTTTTATTAATAGTCAATCTTTTGCATAATTTTTACGCAAAGTATATAATACCTCTAATAAATATTGAATTAATAACAAAATATAACAAAATTTTAATTCATAATATAACAAATACAATAAAGACCAACATTTAATAACGTTACTAACTTGTTGAAATTTTTAAATCTATTTAACTTTAAACCAGAGAGTTTTCTGTGAAAAGATTAAATCGTTGGTATTAGATTGAACACAGTGCCAACTTTGATAGTTAGCAGTGAAAATATTTCACAAATTAAAGATTTATATACCTCGTAAAAGTCTCAGAATGACAGTCTGCACTCTGCGCTAATCCCAACAACCGCTGTTGGCTGTCGGCTAAGACAAGTAATTACATAGATCTATAGAGGAGCAGGTGTCCCAAGCTTATGTAGGGTGAAGGTAAGTTAGTATAAAGATAGGATATAAACTTTTTTATTTCATAAAATTAATTCTATTAGTTTTTTCTCTTAGGATTAAGCGAACTAATTATTTAAAAACTTAAAACTTAATAAAAATACTGCAGAAGTAACAAAAGTTTGTACAACATACCACACTGTTATAATACTAGCTTTTTCCAGCGGTTTTGCTTGCAAGGTATTGTGAAAGGTTTACTACCCCCTTTGTATGCAAAATATTATAAATCACCTTGAGGAAAGTGACCCATTTAACGTATTACACGACCAACTTATGTAATTTGACTTTGAGATTATACTGAATAATTATGTAGGCTCAAGTTTCATTATTCTCTAAGTTTTAATGTTAGTTTTAATGTTCATTTACACACAATTCATGTGTATGTGTGTGATCTCTATAAGTATAGAGCAAACACATACATAAATAGATTATGATAATAATGGGATTTGAAAAAAAATATACAATTCCTATATTTGTTGTTCTGCATAGAACTTTCCAATAACATAATTACAACCAATTTTACGACAAATAGAGCGGTAGCTGAGTCTGAACTTGTTCTGTGACGTGAGCGAACACTCTGCGTTACTCTCCAATTCATTAAACTTACTGTTACTGCCTTTCTACTGTACCATAAGTATATTTTTAGAATATTATATTTTTAGGTATATTCAGTAACACGTGGTAACAGTAGAATTTGAAGCTTATTCTTTTTTAATTGTTTTCTCAAACGTATTTTAAATGAACTTTTCTATACACATTTAGTTGCAACAAAATGTTTTATAGAAAATAAATTCACTTGAAATCTTCATTGTTATTTGACATAGGACAGCAGGGAAAATGCAGAGTACTTTCAATTTTCAATTGTATTCAAAAATTTTCTTTGAATATTTTATATTACTTATGAATAGACGTTTAAGTCTTCTTATAATGAATTATCTAAACATACCTTTATAATTAAAATTTGGATGTCTATGATTAATGTGCTTTTAGAAAATGTATAAGTTCTCTGGAAAGTTGAATAAAAATAAATCTTTGAATATATTATTATAGAAAAGTCAATGAGTTATTTTTAATAAGTATATTTCTTGGGCGGTTAATTATTAAGACATGGTTTGAAGAAAAAGGAAAACGTACTGATTTAGTAACAATTGATTATATACAGCTAAAATGTAAAAAACATTGGTTTTTATAACAGACAAATTATAAAAGTTTAAGAAGCACTGGAATATAAGAAGTGTAAGATAGAAAGGTGTTCTTTCTCTCTCACTTCATCTTACAAAATGCTATATAACCTGCAATGTGTTGTACGACTCTCGCATACCAGTTGTGGTTAATTTGCTGCACGTATTTGCTGCTTAAAAACTAAAATCCTAATTACTGTTTGAATATATTTTTAGATTTAATAATTTAATAATAATAATGGGCAATGATTTACTAACAATATCTTAGGTTTTTATATTTTCATATTTCAAGTAACGAATTAAATTGAACGATTCACTGAACTAGAAATGTGAAATCAGAAAATATATTTCATATTTTCTTATTCACGTGGGCAAAAATAAGTATTGGTCTCGGAAGGTATATAATAATAAATGTTTATTTGCTGTTAGTATTTTGATTAGACTTATAAAATTTAATCGAGAGTTTCTAAAATTGTTTAACAAACTTAAACTATTTTGAGTGTCTTCGCCATTTTGACAAACTAATATAAGTATGTATTAGAAATAATTTAGTTTCATTTTTTATATTTTTAGTTACCAGTACCTACATATATGATGTTTATTAAAAATGAATACTTTAAAAATATAAACTTACTTTTTCAGTTAAATTATCGATAAAAACATTAATTTCCTTTCCGTCAGTGTAATAATTTTCGGGACATAAAAGTATTAAATGCTAAAATAAATCTCAAAATATTACTATTATATTGTTAAAGTACAATAAGTTTTATTACCCAGGGACTAAATAATACTCGTTCAATGTATTAAATAACTCCGATAAGAGATATTTCCCGACGGAGAGCGATCGATCTTAGAATTACCAGATTACTTCAGCAAATATGACTTAACTTGCTCCATATATTGGAATATTGGCAATCTGTTTTATAAATATAGTTTTATAATTTTATTCTTTCACCTGCGTGTGTATGTGTGTGTGTGTGTGTGTGTGTGTGTGCGCGTGTGTGTGGTTATAAACCTTACCTTCAAGATGATAATATATAATATGATAACACATTGTGTATTACAGTCATCAATATATGCTTACACTTTGATATCCATAATTATTAACTTATTAGGTTATTTCATGCCATTTACATTAATTTGTTTTATTTAACATATAGTATAGAGATATAAAACATATAATCTGCAATTCATATATACAACAGTAGATCTACTCGGATTCTCTATTTACTATAAGCTTGGTTACAACTCTTCCACAGAGTTGTTTCAGATACTTAACTCACTGTCACTTTCACTTAATTCCTTCTGTATTTATTAATATTAAATTTTTATATTATTTTCCCTGAACCATAAATTAAAATCCTATAAAATTAAAAAAAAACATCCTCTATTAAAACTAATGGCGACGTCAGATGTTTCAATTTACACACGGATGACTCGACGTATCCGCTCACAAATGAATAAAAAGTATAGAAATGTAAAATGGTTGATAATTAGATCCATAAATATAATTAATATTTTTAATTAAACATTATAATAATATTCGTTAAATTTTAAATTCCAATATTATAACGATCACATTTCCATTGCTTCGATTATAATACATTTATTATGGAAATTAAAAACAAACTAGTACGTTAGTTAAACCTTAAAAGAACCTGAGTTGGTTTGTTTGTCATAATATTATATGTATTGATTTATTCTATTCTGTATTGACCTTACCGTGAACTCGGGTTATCGTTGCTTCAATATATCAGTTACTTATTTAGAATTCATCTGTTATTTATACGGTAGATTCAATTTATTCAAGTTATTATAAAGAAAAAAATATTATATAAAAATTAAACAGTGTAAGGTAAAAATGTTTTCTCCATAACGGTTGTATTTATAATCATAATTATGTTTTTGGTACGTAATAACGTAAGAAACGTAATAACGTACGTAACGTAATAAAGTGATAAAATAAAAATAAAACTAGAAACAAGACTCCATTGAAACTAGTTCTGTGATATTTCAAAACTCGTATCTTTCCTCTTCTATTTATCTCTAGTCGTGATAAGAGTTACTCTCGCTGGTATTTCATTCAATATCAAAAGCTGGATGTTCTAAAAGATACCGTCAAAAGGAATGCCTGAAAATGAATTTGTTTATTTAAAACTAGTGACCCCGTTATATTGGCGTTTCAATTTTAGTCCGTAGAGTAAATATGTTTCCAAAGTTAATAAATTAATGGATTGTCACTCAATTACAATATCAACAAACTCAATAACAGCCTTCGTTTTATAAATACTCATAATTGTAATATATTTAACTATTATAATATATAAGTATCATAATTATACATACTACAAAATATCAGATAATCTTGTTTTATTAATATATTTTGAATATACTTAGGCTGGATACTAAAGTATAAGATAGTGTACTGTTTTATAGATTTCACTTGTTTACATATTTTGATAGTTTAGAATAAATTAAGAAGCTAATGTAAATACATCTAATTGATCTATAAATAACTTTTCTTGACAACAAGTTAGTATCTGAGATATTAAGGTATATTTACTACCAGTATAGTTTATATCTCCTGAGAGTATAGACCAATGATATCAGTTTCTTACAACTAATAAGTTATTATACTCAGTATATTATTAATTTGAGTATTACTATATAATATCGACATGATACATTACCTTATGAGAACATAAATCACACACTGGAATCCAACCGTAGGGTGACGTTCATAAACACAATGAAAAGAAATATTACATTTTACTTACTAAATAACTTTATATAATTTAGATGTATATTAAATATTCTATAATAAAATCCTCACCAGATATATTTTATTATCAAACAACTATTCTATCTCTTTAATGTTTTGTTATATTTGAAACAAATGAGCAAAACCATTCTCGAACTATGGTTATTAAATATTCAAGAACTCTAAGACTTAACCGTTTTTCATAATTTCAGGTAAATATTTATTCAGATTTAAGAATTTTTAAGATTGGCATTCTCTTTCTCATCTTTTTGATTGTATTAGACAGAGATAAAACGAAACAAAAACTCTCAGTACTAAAATGTCGTATATTTGTTTTTTTTTTATTTTTTCAATAAACTAGGTTTTATCTTGTTTTTATGGAACACAGAAAGAGTTTTCTTCACAGTATCGAACGAACCAACATTTACCATAGCTAATACTTATAATATTAAGTATGTTCTTACCTGTTCCTTACTTTAAAACAGTAATGAAATGCTACAAAATATTTTCCTTTAATCAACTTCCAGATCCAGATCAGAATAGAAGAAAAACTCTCAAAATTTATTACATTATGAAGGTAAAATAGTTTTTACGGCTCACTTATTTAATGTGAATCTAAACGCTTCAATAGTTAAGTTTAAGATAAAGGTCCGGAAGGGACGGATAAGGACTTGTTCTAACGTCTTGCTCAATTTACTCGCATACATTTATTGACTTTGCATTTAATGGTTTACATATAACAATTCGTATCGGTGGTCTGTTAAAAATTTTCATTTTATATTATATAATATATAATTTATATAATATTATATCGCTCCATCATATTTTGTTGTTTTGTTTGTTATCAATACTTATTATAATATAATATGGTTTAAAAAAATCCGTGCCCGCAGGGGTGGGTAGACCTCGGGTGTAACTTGTTTTTAAATATAACTCACTACCTAAGACTAACACATCATGCCGTTGGTTACTATAAAAATTTTCAAGCAAAAAGTGGTTTTTATTTTTTTTTTTCGGAAAAAGTATCTTTTTTGGAAATACTTTTGATACTTAAATTTAGAGTAAAAAATAACCTTTTTATTAAAAATATTTGCAAGGAGGGAATGTTTACCAGAAAAAAGTTGCCGTGGTTATACCTACCTTAAATTTTCAAGCTAAAAGTGGTTTTTAATTTTTTTTTCGGTAACGGTACCTTTCACGGAAAAACTTTTAGTACTTAAATTTAGAGTAAAAAATAACCTTTCTATTAAAAATACTTGTGATGTAAGAATGTTTACCAGAAAAAAGTTATGATTTTTTTTCCAAAAATTTTAGGTTTTTTTACCCCCACCCCTAAGTTATTGAAGTTAGATTTTCGGTTTATCTACATTAGTTATAGGTATTCATCAAAGACATCATATAATATGAACGCGATCGATCTACTTTGTATAGGGAAAAAGTTATGGTCGAAAAACTGAAATCAGAAAAAGTGAGGCCCTAGCTCCCTGTAGCCGGATTTCTCTGGTTAACGAACTAGACCTTCAGTTTTGGATGGTTGATTTTTGTGCAAAGTTTGAAAGTGATCCGAGCGAAACTGCGGCCGCTATCGTGCTGATAAAAGTCGAATCTGGACGCACGCACGCATATATATATATATATAAACTTTTTGACCAATGGTCATTTCGGACTCAGGGGGTCATAAGAAGACCTCCTGTGAAGAAATTTTTCCAAAATTCGAAAGTTGGGTACAAATGAATGGGCAGACCGAATTCTTCGAGGTCTACCCAATAAGTATTTTAGAAATATATGTACTTTTAATATGTTTGAGGTGGAAAGTGACAACCGCTGTTTCAATATTAAAACAGTCACAAAAGCGTTATAAACCTTAAGGTATTAGGGGAACGAAAGGAAGGCGGCTAGGAAAAGTGAAGTGGTTGAACTTTCGGTTTTTTGATAGAACGAAATATTTATTTATATTAGCTACCTCTATTTTTAGTGAAATTATTACTGTCCCGGTCCCGCCAGATAGTATTTGAGCTGTATTCAAATTCTTACAACTAATATCTAAGAGTGATGGTATTTACTGAAGAATACTCTCAGGGTTATTTAATTTAAATAGTTAAAAATATATAAACACATTAACATACGTTAAGAAGTTGGGATATCCGATAAACCTTACGACTTTTCCTCAATCCTTAAATGATATTGTGTTTATAGAGTCTGAAATGTTTATTGTTTACACTGAACAAGGGCATTTAACGAGACGTATTTGTTTCATGTTAAATATATTTAGATCACAAGTTCAATACGTCTCTCAATATTCTATTATTACACATTTGATTATTCTATATTCTTTGTTATTACAGTAACCTCATTAATCCACAATTAATCTAAGAGATAAGAGCTCATAATTAACTTCAGATAGCTTAATACAATAAATTATAATTATCTTAATAAATATTTAAAATAAATTGCGATCTACCAAAACAATTAGTGTTATTTTAAAGTAAAAGAATACTTTCCATATATTTAATATATATGAATACAATGCATACATTTTCATTTAATTATTGGATTTGAATGAAAATTTACTCATGTGTATCTTTTAGCCTTAACGATTGATAAAACATGATTGTATCAAAATAATGTTGCATTTTTATTTATTTTTATCCAATTAAGTAATATGTATATATTTATCGAACATATACACACCATTATAACACAGTTCATATTACAAAAAATCTTCACTTGTTCATTGTGATATTAGCACTAACTATTCATATATAATACCATAGCATTTTAAGCCTAAATACGAGTATATATGAAGGTTTTATACAAAAAATTATGATGTGATAGAATACGATAAATTGATCTAACAATAAACCTCAAAGAGTGATGATAATACAGACTTTATAGCAAAAGTACTATTCCTTACTTAGTTTTGGTGGAATATAAAATAAAATGTTTAAAAATTATATTTCAAGAGTCTTAAAAAATTGGATTTAATTGGTTTTGTGTTTCTTAAATAATAACAACCTTTCATTAATTTGAATAAACCTCGTTAAAAATATTATAGTATTATTGTAAAAGTATTTTGAAGTTGATCGCAAAATCAAGAAAAAATAAATAACAACATTGTATAAATTTTGTACAATTCTTTTTAAATTTATAAAGGAGATTATTTCTGTACCAATAGTTTATTATTTTTCACTAATATCAATGAAATGTAAATTGTTTTTTCTATATTATAGATATTCAATTTAGACAAGCAACTGCTTTTCAAGTACAATAAATTACTATCATATATATATACATTCTTTTTTTTGTGGCTAAAACTTGAACAATATTTTTTGTTAACTTATCCTGAATCCATGCTAAGAACAAATACAAAAAGAAAACAGCAAACAGAGATTACGCCTTTGACCTCACCGGCCTTAATCCTTTCACTCACTAGGGATTTATTTTGGGAATAACAAACTTCTTACAACAACACAGAGGTTTGTAACAGTATAAAGACAATGTCATTCGACCTTCTTTTTAAAGTATTCCTTTGGATATTATTTAAGGTTTACGTAAGATGGAACATTTTATACTTATATTGAATTAAAATTAAAATTCAATTTTTTTACGGATGCAACCTTAATAATAACGTTCCTTGAGATAGATTTGATAGTACAATAAGTTAAGATAAGTTTTTTTGAATACATATACAGGTATATACTTGGATTGACTATGGTGACAAGTCTGTTAACTTTAACAATGTTGCTGCTACTATAATAATGAGCCCCGTAGGAAGTGATAAGGCGATTACGATCTTCTTAATGTATCTAAAAATGTTATAAACAATTACTAAGAGAAGAATAAAATAATAGTAGGTTATCGTTTTTTATTTACAGGTTGTTATTATTAACAACGTAAAGAAATCACAATTAGGAATATTTATTTTCAATCAGGTAGTAGTTGAATCGAGCAAAGGGCTGATTGTGGTCACAAGTAATCAATGTGTGCTCTGTGTGTTGATTGAAGTGTCCCCGGAGAGTAGCAATGTATCGTAATGCTTCACGAGTATTAGGGTTACGCTAGCTGTAGTGAAACTGAATATAATCTTTAGAGTCGCCTTTTTATATTTTATCAACATTAATTAAATGAAAGGTCAGCCTATTTTTAAATTCTATGTAATATAATGATAGAATTTAAAAGTATAATAATAAATAATAATATAATTTAAATATGTAATATAATGATGACAGTAGTTTTTTATTAATAAGCCCATTTAGTCCGAAATCTCGATTCTATTTATATAAATTATAATCATTGATTCGCAAACTCAAAACTTTTTTGTTCAATATCTCTTTATACATAACAAAACAATTATAAGTGTTTTTTTATTATGGAAAGTTTATATTATGAAATGGGAAAAACAAATTCTTTCTCACTACATATGTAAATTTTTGATTTAAGTCCTTGTATAATCAAATTTAAATTCAAAATATATTTATTTAAGTAGACAATTACATGCACTTTTGAATCGTCAATTATCAGTACTTAAAACTTATTTATAGAAAATAGAGGAGATTTTCATACTTTTGTGCAAGGTTTTAATAATAAAATAAAGTTTCTAGAAAATTTAATTGTATCTACAACAGTAAGGGTGCCTGCTTGAACCTTTACCTATACCCATACCTACCTACCTAATACCCAACCCAAATTACCACTTTGTGGGTTTGTTACTATTTTTAAATAATTATATTACAGTATTATAGTTCATTGCTGTACATCTGTAATATTTATGAAGGTACAGGTGGCTTCTACGCTGTTATGCGTATACAAATGTTCGCTTTTGTATCGAGTATGGGGCAAAGGTAATATTAAAAATAATATCCAGCTATTATGACGTTCGTTATAACATTATTGAATAGAAATTGTTATATTTTGTTTTAAATAAATGTTTATAAATATATCGTTAAATACGTATATTGTAAGTGCAATGTACGCCTTTTTGATATAAAAAAATAGAATTTGGGATTAACTTAGACGTAATCATTTTTAAACAACATAATATAAGAAATAAATAATAGTAATCAGTATAAAATACAATATATATTATTAATGATGAATGTTGTAGCTATTCTAGCATTCATGATAAGAATTAAAAATTAATTCCACGTCATATTAATATCTTTATTCACGTAAGATATTTTATTTACATTAAATAAATTTAAAAGTATTGAATATATACTCATTATTTTCATACTTAATTTTCATTCTGTATAAAATTATTAAAAGATCAAATTCAAATTACTGCTATTTCTGTTAACAACATTACTCAAATTGAATAAATAATCCACTTTTTCATGTTACAAGACTGAGAGCTAAGCAATTATCTATTTTTATAACTTGAGCTAACTTTATAAAGGTGGGTTTATTTTTTATAGGTTCAATTTAACTTTGAAATAGTTTATAACCATGTAGTATATAATAGTAGTTTATAACCATGTTTTGCCATTTTACACTTATTTAAATGTATAATGTAAATTAATAACTTCCTAAATGTAATCTAGATAACCCTGGCAAGGCTGAACATGTTTATAGATAACTTCAAACATTAATTTTCTTTGTGATACTGTACCATGTTATTCTAAACTGCAAAGTTGGAAACACTGATTATCCTTAGTCAGTATGTGGTGGACGTTATCCCACAGGTCGCATGTAGCAATGTATTTTTATACTATAATTATTTTAACGTTCTAATTATCTTATCAATTCCACTGTTAAAACAGTTAGTTAATAAAATACGAGATCTAAAATAGGTTTATACTGACCCTATGTTAAGTACGATAAAAGACACGAACAAAAAGTAGTAATTGTAATTAATTGTATAGGTAATAATAGTCTAAGATACCGTGTACCGGGTCCTAGTCTATCGATGCTGCTTAGGAATTCGGTGGTAAAAGAAATTAGAAGAATTATATGAATTATAAGTATATTTCTTTATTATCTGAATTATTTGTATCAAAAGCGGATAAAACTTCAAACAGTTTTGTTTCAGGCATCTCTTGTCTATGAAAACAAATCTTGTTTTATAGAAAATAATTTGAGGAGATATTGTTAAGGTATAATTGAATCTTTTAAATTCCTTTAAAAACTTAAAATTTAAAGCCTCGCAATAAATTAACGACAGTACCTATAATAGTAGTATAGTATAGTAGTAGCTTTTCTCCTAAATGGTGTAAATAATAAAATTGTTCACTGAGGTATGCATTACAACTCTAATCTAGAGATACTTTCCTGATTTGATTCTGTAAAAACTATTTACTTGTACATAATGTAGTTTGTATGCATTGTGTGTGTGTGTGTGTGTGTGTGTGTGTGTGTGATATACTAACATGTAGTGACATGTCTGCTCGTATGTCATAATGACCTTAATTACAGACCTTAATGGATTTCAGCTATCCATGATATGGATGTAAAATATAAGTTTAAAGTTAAAAGTTGTAATAACTTCTTATGATTTATGTATTTTATGAGATAACATATTTATACTCTCATCCAATTATTCTTAATTTAATTATTATATTGAAATAAACCCTTTTATATTAAAAGCGTTAATAAATCAGCAATTTATCCATAAACAAATTACTTCCTACAAAATGTATATTTGTAAACCCAAAATCGATTTATAACATTATATACATAGGATACTATTATAAACACGCTGAATTAAATTAGAATGAGTATTAAATTTAGTTTATCTTAAAAGTTTTAGTAAATGAAGTCGAAGGTCATAACAATATTTTTGTCACCATTATATGGATAAAAGGTTTCCTGGATGTTTGTACCAAGCTTATCACTGTGTAGTGTGTACCCCTTTTTGTACCCGGTATATAATGATAAGCTCATATCATACTTTGACCACGTCCGTAGGTAGTAACAGATATAGATCTGCCCTAGGGATGACTGTATACTAATGGTGTAATTATTTTATTGACATACTAAAGAAATGGTAAATTATTTTAAATTATAATAAATCAAATAATGTAATAATTACATAGTTTGTACGATTCAGTTATTTAATGCGATTTTATCGCTTCAATGGTTCGGTAGAGAAAGGTTAGGAAGGGACGTATAGATGATTACTCTTGCGTTTTGTTCACATACATTTATTTAGGACTATTAGTTTCAACTTTAATTATTCTCTTGAAGATTGTTGTATTTTGAAGTGTTGTATTGTATAGTGACAAAGGATCGCTAATAATAACATTATCAATATTAATTATAAACGTCTTAAAGGATGCGATGAACGTAAACCTTACGAGATTGCCTTCTTTAATGATATTGTGATTACAAAATATTAATTTAGGCTTTTGCTTTTAACGACCACTTTTATGAGACGTGTTAATTATAGTTTAATGATAATATAAAACAAGGCTAAAAATAATAAAATATATATAATATTTGTAAATATTAATAAAATTAAAATTGTTGTTGCAGCCTCGTGAATTCTGCTAATAATATTCTAATATATATATTGTATACATTATAAGTATGTTAATATTTTATATAAATGTTTAAAAACACGTCTACAAAAAAAATTGATATACATATAAATAAAATGGAAGTGTCCGTTTGTAATTCCAAATTAACAACTTTTCACCAAATGTATATGATATACTATGTATATATTATGTACAAAAAAAGTATATTTTTTTAAATATCTGTCTAATCCCTGAAACGACTAATATTGAAAAATATATTTCAGTTTGTTAACTAAGTAAATAGTTTCATTATAGAATCTCTGAACGAAGTACTAAAATTTAGAAAATCTATCGATTTGTTATCGAGGATCAATTTGTGTACGTGCCAATATATTTTACATTTCAAGGATAAACCAGTGCGCTGGAATATTTTATTATTCTCTTAGAAAATGTTTGTCAAATTCAAGACTGAAAAGTCAAGACAAATAAATAACTCAACTCAACTACACGGTGAAATTTATTTTGTGAATAAATCTTTTAAACTTACATACACATTTTAAGAGCACAATATTTTACTACTATTTATTTCTGAACACATATTAATCTCAAAGACTTTTCTCTTATATAAGGACATCACAACTGGAATATCAAGTCTTACTCTGTTAGCCCTCTTAAGATTTATTATAGGATAAACACTTATAAACGTAGCCATCAATACAAAAAAATGGCACCTTTCATTTTGCAAGTCCTATATAAACTGTAAGATAGTAAAATTGTATTATATTACAATAGTTACGTATCATATTCAGGAAACGGTTTATAACTTACATAGTACGAATATAACTGGTAGCAATTCAGGAGTAAAATCGATATTTTACAGCCATTAAATTTATTACTAAGTTGTCATAATAATTATAATAGCATGTCTTCCCTTACTTTTAACATCTTTTATGTATAATAAACGATGATTTCAAAATGTTTCAGTTTAGTAAAAATCTAAATTTTTAAAAAGATCTTCCTTTCATCCTTCATATAAGTTACTCCTTAGACATGTAATTTGAATTGAATTTTACAATTATTATGTATTCATACATGTATGAATCAAGTCATAGTGTATAGTTCTTATCTTTTTATAGATCTACTCTTTACGGATAAATGTTATAGTATACTATAGTAACGATCGATACAATAATAAATGTTGTGATCGTACATTCACATAACATAATAATTTCAGGCACATTCATGTGTATATTTTTATTCAAACATATCTTTCAAATACCTACACCTACATATTAAAATGAACATATCGTGAAATTTATTATATAACAATAATTAGTTTCTAAATATAAACAATAATTAGTTTCTAAATATTCTGTTTCTATCCTTTAATATGATCTTAATCTTATATTGGTGACGGTGAAGAATTAAATTGTAAGCCTAAAGGGCCGTAGACTGTTAGAGAATAATGCAGGATCAACCTCACTCTAAATAAAATATTGAAGAAGATAAAACTTTGAGTTGAAAATTTAATTTATTTAAGCTATAACTGATAACAGAACAAAACTTTTCTCTTCTAGGTCTTCTTATCTAAAATCTTATATAATGTTATTTTTTATATAAATTGATTATAAATCAAATAGTTAACGTAACAATTGCATTTAATGTTTGTGGTACTTGATTGAGTCATTTCAAAACATTATAAGTACAGACACGTGCGGATAAAAAACCCTTTAAACTAATATGTATATAGAAGTCACGGCTAAAGCTATTGATGTTAATCTTGTTTCTCCAAGGATTATTTCTGATAGTAAGCGCGTAAGTCATTTATTAATAAATGTATTTCAAGAAAATATAAATTATTCAATACTTTTAGTTATGTCTCGATGATAATGTTAATATGTAAGCAAAATTAGTAAATCTGAGAGCTTCAGCGCTTAAAACACTTATCAGAAACATTTATCAGGTTTTTTCAACATTTCTCGAAATCTGTAAAATATGATTTTTTTTCAACCTCAAGAAATGTAATATGTAGAGAAGACTATGTATGAAAGTATTTTTTTCTAAGCTGAAACGAAGACGCTTCTCTCACTCTCCGCGTGCGCTCTGTCAATGATATACGAACTCTAATATATAACGTATCTGTAAAATCTATTAAATAGACATTTACTTACTCTTTGCACTTATTATTATAGAAAAGAATAAATTAATTTTTACAGACATTAATTAATAAATTAAGGTTTTTTAAAAGATAAGTTAGGTTTAGTTTAATTACAAATCATTTACTGTTGAATTGTTAATTATAAAATTAATTCCAAGAAAGTAAATTTCAATTTCTTTACCTTTAACATTTAAAATACGAGTAGAATGATTTTAGACAACTGAAGATCTTATTTAATATGAAAGGTCCATTAAAAATCTATTAATTAGTATTCATATATAATATTCTAATATAATATAATAAGGGCAGAAAGATGATGATGAATGGTTTGTCTTCTACTAAAAATATAACTTCTAATAAATTTTGAGTTGTATAAATCTTTACATTTAAAATATGTCATATAATTAGGAGTATAAGTTTTAACTATGTAATGAGTTTTATTATGGTGCTTATTACGCAATATATTAGAACTTATGCGAATAAACCTTAGGTTGTTAACTGTGTAGACTGTGAGTCAAGCTTGGGGTAAAACCTATGTACCCTCCCCCATACTATAGGATAAGTACTATTACAATATCTGTAACACTTATCTTAATTGACTAACTCTTTAACTAGAGTCTGAGTTGTTATTACTTGACAATAAGTGCTTTCCACTCACACTTATTATTATTGCATATATTTAATTAACTTTAATAAAGTTTTACGAATCTTTTTAACCGTTGACTTTTATAATACGTAAATACCACACATATATTGTAAAATACCGGACTTTGTCTCCTTACTATTTTATACATATTTATATAAATAAAAACTAAATTTAACATTTGCTAATAAAGTAAATTACTTACAATGCTGTAATCAATTTAATTTACCACATACAAAATATATGTTGGTAAACACAAACTCCTATACAAAATTCTCGTACCTACAACATGTAATAATTTGTATCCTCATCAAGAGAGTAAATTGATCATGTTAAGGAATGTTCTAATAATTTTATATTAACTAGTTGTGCACTCGACTCCGAGAGGAAATTGTTTTTGAAAATCAAAGTATGCCTAAGTTACTCCTTACATTATCAGCTTTCCAGTGATTGTTCTGTTAAAATAGCCGTTTCACAGATTAGTCGGACGAAATAGACAGATAGATACAGAATAATTTTTAATTATTGCTTTTTATGTAAGTACAGAATATTTTCAGATGCATCAAGTGAATAGCTGTTAATTTGTAAATACAACCAGACACTTCATTTTATTTATATGTATACAAGTATACCCCTTATACTTAATTTAGTGAAAAACAGTAAATTATTACTTGAAATATTATTTAGTAGTTTTATATTTCTAATTTAATCCGGTAGAGAAATATAAATGCAACAAAAGGAAATCTGAGGTCCATTTTCAGAGATTACCGGGATCAAACGGACCACAAACTCTTCAGATTAATTCTATTAATACCTAACTGTTTCACAGGATTACTATATGTTTGAAATAGTTTATAAAATGAATTTAGTATTCTATATCTAATTGTATTTATCGGGATGGAGGTAACATCTACATATATATAGTATAGTTTAACGTACTAATACATTATGTATAACACCAAAATGATTTCACACTTCTAATATTAGCAGCGTCATTGAAAGATGAAACAAATATTAGTAACCAGTTATTTATCAAAAAAGAAACCTTAAGTCACATGACAATAAATTGTGGACGTTTTATCTGACTTAATTAAATATCTTGTCATTTTCCTCAACGCCTTAAAAGCTCTTTTTTCATTCACAATTGGATTAAAGGAATTTTAAGAATCGTGAGTTACGTTTTTTCAATTTTTAATTTAAATTAAGTTTAAGAATCCCTAGCTTATAAATATCAAATATATATGAAGTACACTAAAAAAAAAAGACGGTTTACTATCAAGAAAATTGCAGCTTTGCATGCCATAAAGTGATTTTCTGTGCTATTTTAAGTTTCTTCTTTCTATAATTACAAGAAGTTATAAAATAAAAAGTTTTTTTAATCTTTTGGTAATACATTGCACTTATGAAATAGTCACACGGTACACAAGATTAGATCTAGTCAAGGAGACCCTGGAGTGAATGCTCTTTTTTCTTATTAATATTTAACGCCTACAGGAATTAATAAACGCAGAAATTGCCTAAACAAAATGGATTTTTTTCCAAGGGGTGTTTAATTATTGTATGTGTTTAATATAATATAAATCTGTTTTATAAATTTTTAAACTAAAATACACAATAAAAAAAAAATAACCTTGAATATTTCAAGGCTCTGCAGTCTCAGTGTTATATTACTATTCTATCTTTACAGATTAACAGATATATAATAAGGCAATTGGTAGCAACATATATTATACATACTCTGTTTTAATATTGATGGATTTAAATTTATGCAATACCCAATTAACCTTAAACTGATTCTAATTTGAAAATAAAATACCTATATTTTTACAACAATTATAAAATCATAATACGAAAGACAAACATAAGCTTATATTTACCTTGTGTATTTTGTAAGGGTTATGAAGCAAGTAGTAACTTATAGTAACGCAATGGACGGTATTGATTAAAAATACATAACAAAGCTTAAGGAAAAGTATAAGCAATTTATTTAGCAGAGAGTTTATAAGGGTCTTTAAAGTAATGGTAGTTTATAAGATGCTTATCCAAGTACCCCATAGGTATTAAGTATTTATTTCGGTACATCAAACTCACCTAAATGATTAGTTTCACTACTGTTACTATTTTGCTTTACTTTAGAATTACTTTTATTTATGTTAAACCATTAGGACACCAAAATGGCAATTACTAGTAGCAGTAGTAGTAGTAGCAGTAGTAGCAGTAGTAGTAAATCTTTACAAAATATTAAAGAATATTTAATAAACCTTATGTAATATATATAATCCCCATTTCTAATAATACTATCCTAGATCGTTTAGTAATAAATTAGTAATACTAAAATTCCTACATAATAAAATTAACAAAAAGAAATCGTACAACCAACCCATACACATTTAAATAGAGCTCTTCGTCTTGATTCGTGTACCTGGTATTATTTCTTCATTCTTGTAATTCCGCGTAGTGTATGATTGATGTACATTCCCGTAAGGTATCATTATGTAACCATTAGTTGTACGACCTTGACGGGGATAGAGTAAACAATGGAAATAATTGATTACCTTTGTTTTACTTTTATTATACACATAAAATAATAAACATACACTACAATATACTACATAAAAATTGTTAGAGTTATATGTCTTGTTCTCCCACAAAGGAATAACATATTTATTCATATAAGAATATTTCAAAATTCAGCGCTTATTTTTGACAGATACATAAATAACAGAAATCTTTTACGGTTTTATTCAAAGAATAGTGATAAATATCCCTTACATGCATAATTCTATGAAGTATTGCTGCATTGATACCATAATAAATAATTAATAAACTGTATTATAACCAAATGAAAGTATATAATACAAAAAAAATATAGGCGTAATAATATTCTTAAATGTCCAGGTATTTCGACTCCATATCCTTTTAAATCTCTCATACAACCAGTTCAAATACTGATACATTTGTTATAATTCTACAGATACGCAAATTCATAAATTATCATACAGTAAATATTACACTATATTATTATACTCCTAGGCTAAAATACGATTACGATTATTTAAATAATTTTACTGTCTTAGTTGTTGTTGTGTCATATTATTGTGAAGTTGCATTCAATTATTTAAATTCTAAGAATCTTTTTATATAACTCTCTTATCTAAAAGCTTCTTTGCTAGGTGTTTAATAGGTATTTAAGAAAGCCACGTCCTAAGAAGTGGGTTTTGAGAATTGATTAAAGAATAATATAAACTGAAGTGTATTTCTGACTTCATTTCTTTAGAAAATGTCTTAATCACCAAATAAATATGTCTCTTTTAACCAAAAATATTTTAGATGTCACATCAATAAAATGGAATTATTTGTAAATCCATTTCACACCCCGCTATTTCTCCGCCATTATTTAAACAAATTACAGCAAACCAACTGTAAGCTACAAGTTAATTGTAATTATACAACTGCTTTCAATCAATATATACTTATTTATGTATGAAACCAGCTATAAATATCTGTGAGTGTTTTAATATTTTTTATAACTAATAGGTAAATTAGTTCAATATATTTTTAACTATATCTCTATTATACCTTAGAAATTTATTTCCAGTCAATTCATGATCAAAATATATTTTTCATAATTTAAACAGACCACGAGACCAAAATAAATATTCAATTCAAAAATGGTTATTGGAGGATTTACAAAAGAAATATTAAATTTGTTTGTTTGACAAAACACGATTTGTATATTAATTCCAGACGTTTCGTAAGAGTTAATGATCCAAAATAGTAATAAATATAACATTGTAACGACATTCAACATACATTAATAACTATAACATAATAACCATAATTTAATAATATTACTTCATAACAGATATATTTCAATGTATTTTCTTATATAAACTTTTCGTAATATAACATCATACTATAAAAGCTTCAATTTATCTTATGTAAAAGTTATAAAATGATGTAATTTTGAAATGTACTTTCTTAAAAAAAATATTATGTAATATTGTACTACGAAATAAAAACATAAGTTTATATTTATCTCATGTTTTTTTACGTTATAATTTGACATCCATAGACATTCGTCCATCCCTTTAATTGATTTTAATTATGATGGCGACTTCGCAGGAAATTGTACACCTGCACAAGTTTGCGAAAGTTATTTCATGGTCTTTAGTAATTTAGTACAAAGTTTGTTCAATAAATTTAAGCTATGTTAATAGGTTATAAGAAATAAGTGAACAAGTCATCTCCAGGTTACTTTATGCAGATGTTCACTAGCTTCATAGTCTCGGAGTCACAGTGAGAAATTGCCATCTTGAGATTGTCTCTTTATCTCATGTTTAAGTAGTAGGGATCATGAAGCAACCAGTAATTTAAGGTTTAGCAAAGAAACGTACAGAGATTGAAAATACACAAAGACTTATAACAAAACTTAAAGAAAAGCATAAGAAGTTTATTTAGGTCAGAGATTATAAGGGTCTCTGGAGTGCTGTTATTTTGCAACACGACGAAATAGTTAATCGTTGGTAGATATATATTGTTACATAAAACTTTCCAATTTTTAATGAAAACTGGCTGAGATATTAATATTACTATATTATAACCGCTACTACTTGTAATAGCAAATTTCGTATCTGATTGACTCAAACGTTTTTTAATCCTGCACGTATAGCATATATGTATCTATAATAAATTGTTTCATGTAACAACATTTATGAAGCTTCTATCCAGATGAAGCTTAGTCTAAGTTACTTATTAAGATATCATTACACAGCAAAATCCATAGAAATTCATCATATTACTTATTTCTTGCACTACTATATCATTAATCTTTTTCTGTTTAATATTATCAGTACAATATACATTTAGAAGATGACTAGACACTTTACTAATACACTGTTGGGTCATTCCATGTCAAATCAACACATTTTTCAGAGTTATTCAAACTTGATGTCTCAGATTTTCATGATTTTTGGTATGTAGCAATATACTATATACTTGAGAAAAAATTCCAAATTTCAGTTGCGTATCACAATTATTTTCGAAGTTATGAATATTTTTAAAATATATTTTTTATCAAAAAATGGCATGTTTTGGCACCTTTAGTTGCCTGTAGGCTGGCAACCTGTGATGATACAAACCTGAGAGTGGTTTTATTTTAAAGCTATTGAAATGGGCTTTAATATGATATGTCACAAGATAGGGGTTACAATTTAAAAATAAAATTTAAAGTTAAATTTTAAAATTTAAAATTTAAATTTCTCAAAAAGTGGCAATTTTAAAAATTTCAAAAAATTATCAAATATAGTTTGAAATGTCTAAAAACATATAGCAAAATTTTATCATGGGATCTCAATGGGTTTATGAGATACAGGGCTCCAGATATACATCTGTTTTGTAAATACTGTACCAAACCTAGTAAAATTTTATTTTTAATTTTATAATTTTGCTATGCAATGTGTATGACAGAAAAATGTATGACAGAAAAATGTATGAATATCATCCAACAATTAAAGTCTTGATTTTTGATATGTGATAAGACAAACATAATTGAAATACTGATTTGTTAAACACCTTTAATTTACTCAGGTAATATTAGCTTTTTAATGATGTTTATTTTATGCTTTTCTTTCTTAAAAAAATGTAAAAATAATAGCCAGAGCTTATTTCATTCAGTGAAAAATATTCATAATTTTCTGAAACTGTACCAGTTCTGGTAATATTTTTTTTTTCACAAAATATATATACATATAAATTTTGAAGTTCTGTATCTTATGATCCTATTGAGATCCCATGATAAAATTTTGCTATATGTTTTTAAACATTCCAAACTATATTTGATAATTTTTTGAAATTTTGAAATTAAACTTTAAATTTAAATTCTATTTTTAAATTGTAACCCCTATTTTGTGACATATCATATTAAAGCCCATTTCAATAGCTTTAAAATAAAACTCTCAGGTTTGTATCATCACAGGTTGCCAGTCTACAGGCAACTAAAGGTGCCAAAACATGCCATTTTTTGATAAAAAATATTTTTTTAAAAATTCATAACTTCGAAAATAATTGTGATACGCAACTGAAATTTGGCATTTTTTCTCAAGTCTATGGTATATTGCTACATACCAAAAATCATGAAAATCTGAGACATCAAGTCTGAATCAGTGTGTTGATTTGACATGGAATGACCCTATTGTTTATTACTACCGAGGCTTCCCTATAATATATTAATATCTTTCTTACATCTATATTCATATAACTAAACGGGAAATTTATTTTACCTTTTAAAATATAGGATATAATTAAGTCTTTTTGAGAATGAATACATTATAAAAACAGTGAAGATGCAAATACCCAGGGTATTTCCCGAACGACCTTTGACGAAATTATAAATGTTAATAAAAAAACAATTGATTTTTAAGTAAAATTATTATTATTTATTGAAGAAAAGAAAAGGTTATACATGTCTATTTATTGAGCTGAGCGTAAGAGAAGCTCTTAACCGTTTGGGAGACCTTTTTTTGTTGTCTCCAGAATGCGACGAGATAATTAGCTAAACATTTTCTCATGTATGTTTGAGCCCAACGCGGATGTTATAGCGAAAACAGATTGAAAAAACGTTTATCCATTCAAAAGTTATCAAAAAAAGATCACTCCTGCCATAGACAATACATTAGAGCTGCCCTGCGCGTGCCAGCAATGTGCTGAGCTAGAAGGTGACAATTTGTCCTAATAAATCGATATTTCCTGTAGCTATTCAGATGAAAGGAGAGCGGCTTAGCTCAACACCCGCCGCGCACGGTTAGCGGATCCTAGTAATTACTAAAAATATTACAAAAAAGTGTGATTAATAATAATACAAAATAGTAATAAAATTAAATATGAAAATAAACTAAATCAGTAAATTGTAAACAGCGCCATCTCTTGACACCAATGAAAATTCTATCCACTTTAACCCCATCATTATTGTAATTTCCATTTAAAAATTTGAAAAAAATTGAGGTAATACACTTCTTGTTCTCTGAACACCGAAATCACATTAAAGTCAGTCACTATTAATATAAGAAAAAAGATAGAACTACCTAAGGGTAGGTAGAACACGATAAGATCTCAGGTACTATTTTTATTTCAATAAAATAAACAAGATATAACAATGGTTCCTTTTTATTTGTCATAAGAGAATATAAGCTATTATATTTATTTATTTATTTATTTTATTGGGTAATCCAACAGTGCGTATATAATTTTAAAGGTACAATAAATATGCATAAAATAGGACCAAAAAAGGACTACACTAGTTAACAATACTATAAAAATAAAAATAATAACAGTGTTTAAGTTTATAAGCAATTGATAATTTAATCAAATTAAGGGGAAAAATTTCAAAATTTCGGGGCTAAGAGCTACTGAAGGGAGTGAGTGTAAGTGTGAATGTGTGGAAGTGTTGATGTTTGTGTGTATGTTGATGTGTCTGCAAGAATGTATGTGTAATGTTACAAAAATAAATAAATTAACTTATTTTATTATATCTCCACTATCGTTAATGCAGTGCACGAACAAAAATTGCGAGATAAAATATCTTAATCTCTAAGCTTTTGGGCGGACTTTGAATAAACGAATGATATTAAATATCTAAGGACTGTAGTCAAAAACAGAAAAGAAGCTGTAACATTAAAATTATAAATTATATTGGGTCTTCCTTTAATGAGTATATTTCTTTCATAAATTACGTTTTCAAATAATTAATTGTCTCTCAGATATGATATTGTCGTCAACCTACTACAACAAACTTTTTTAAGATATTGTAAGCTGTAGTGAATGTTAATCTAAGAAAGTGTTTTAAAACATCGTATTGTTAGTGTTTAAATGTATAACAGTAAATAATAAATGTTTAGTTTGTTTCACTTTAAACGATAATAAGAATGAAAAAAAATTACTCTACTCCATAGGGAGTAAAGTGATTTTTTTTAAATGAGTGAAATTATAAGATATTTTAATAATTTCTTATGATAACTGTTTATGAAAAAATGTGTTAAAAACAATACTTATTACTTACAATAATTATTAGATACACTTGCTACAATATTGGTTAAATGTAATTTTCTTTTAATGTAGCGAATTGAAAAACAACCAAAATGTATTATAATTGTCGTTTACTAATTCTGCCAACAACAAGAAGCGTTAGTGAACTCAGAGATACTTCAATTAGTACAGTTGTTCTTCGCCTTGTATGGCATAACAAATAGTACTACATTAAACAAAAAAAATTGTTACCGACATGTCTGCCCTTTCTTTTTATAGGTATATATTTATTTCTTGCTTCAGATATTTAAATAGATATGTAAGCAATACATTATATAAAGGATCCCAACCTGTTATCTCATAATAGACTCGAACTGAACTCAAAGTCATCAAAATTACTAAATTAAATTAAGTTAAAAATATTTTTGTTTTATTCTATTCTTTATCTAACATTTGTAAAATATAAAACCAGGTAATTTCAAACATGAAATTTATACATTATATTGAATTGGGTCATTTTATATAATAAATTCATATTATTCAGTATGTGTAAGGAGAAGGCTTTAAAATGTAAACTAGGAGATACCGTTTTAAATAAGACATCCAGCCCAGAGCACTTATCAATGTAAGATTTTTGTAACATTTAACATAAAGATTTTGGTATACCGTGTTTTCTAACTTATGTGCTATTCACTGTTTATACTTCTAGACTCATTTGAGCAGCATTTTTTAAGTGTATTCTTCAAATGTGGGACACCAGACTTTTTCCTTCTTCTTTTACTTAACTCTCGGTAAACTGTCAGATGTTAAATAATTTTTCAAACTATTCCTAGTCCTAAGAGTCTCGATTAAATGTTTTAAAATGTGAATAATACATCGCGTTTTGTTAACACGGTAATGAATCAATGGTGTATTATCAGGTGCATGTTCACCCTTGGTGCTATCGTCGTTGTCAATAGTTAAAAAAAGTTCATCGGCCATCATTAAACAGATCTAAAATACAGTATTACATTTATCCTTTCAAATTTGTGAGAGCTATGAGATAGTTTAGCACAAACAATTCTGGATGAGTAAATGTAATATACTCTTAATTATACTATTGTGCAAATAATTTGCTGTTAATCTGTCAATTCATTTTTACTTTGTGATACGATCTAGAAACCTGACATAAGAGTCGAATATTGTCTTCTCTTTGATGAAGTCCAGCTGTAGCTACTTCACTGCTACTCGTATACAAGCCAGTTCGACCGAGATTTTTATACCCTCTCATAGAAATTTGGCGTAAAAAAATATAGTTACATTTAGTAAGGTGGAGTTCACATGTCAAAAACCTCCCCATTGTCTTATTTACTATCATTTACTAGCGTCCTAATCCTTGCCACCAAAAACAATCCACATTTACAAATTCTAATCTTAATTTTTGCAGTTATTACATCTATGTTAGTTTTCTTTATCTTATAATTCATTTATAAAATATGCCCTTGTAGAAAAACGTTTTAAAATACCAATATTGTAAATATTTTATATAATCTTCAGTATGTATATATTAGAATACTTTGGAGCCAGATTTGACAGTAGTCATTCTAGCGGATTATCAGACAGGCAGTAACGCAACGCGATGAAGTTGCCCTTCACTTTAGAAGTGCAACCGCCAGCGCACCGCTCTAACGACGAATCGCTCTTTATCTAGAAGATCCTTAACCATTATGGTTTTGATTTATATTTGCTTGATTTTTACTGATTTTAAAAACTTAATTCAGTTGTTATTTTGTGAATCCAGTAGGTCATTGAATAATTGTCAATCGTTTTGAGACTTGTTGTTGTTAATATTGCAGTAATTATTAATAAGCGCATATTTGGTTATCTGTCTGTTTATTTATTATTCATAGTAATTGTTAAAGGAGGCTACACTATTAATAAACTAGATGACTATGCTATTTACGATATACTTACTTAAATTAATTTAATTGAAATAAGCAAATGAGATTTGAAGATGATGCAAATTAAAGATATTTTTATGCGTTTACAGTGCAGTTGATAGAACGACATGAGCGGTATCGAAGAGATTGCAAGTTCAAGTCTTGCATGCGTAAAAAATTTACACTTGCAAAGAAAAATTTATAGGTTTACTTCTTACATACATTATATATCGTCCATCGATACAGAGTAATATATAGTAACTTATTTTAATTACTATTATTATGTAAAAATGTTTAAAATTAAATATGTTCTGTTTAATATTATTTTCTGTAACAGTTTTTAAAATGTTCGTCAGATAAAGTATTTTTACTAGGCGTTGTATGTTTACTAGAACGAGCGGTTCCAGTAATGCGATTTCCAGAGATCGTTTTCTAAATATTATCTTTATTTTTGTTTACTCCAACGTTAGCCTTATTGACTTTGACAGAGCTGATGTAAAGAATTACGAATTTCACGGTAAGATTCTCTTTATGTTTAAAAACATAGCTTATATAACTGATTTTTTACTACAAAAAAATTTAAAATGTGTTGTGTTTCTTCTTTGATTATTAAAAATAAATAATATATCACTTCAATAAAAACATGTCTTACGTATAAACTAATAAGTTACATTACAAGTCTTTTATAGATAATTAAACCTAAAGATACATCTAACCGTTGTGGATTCAGGAATACAAATGACTTTAAAAGATTTAAATTTCATCCTAAGACTATTTTAGTGACATAAAACATAAAAAAATGTAAACAACAGAATCACAATATTAAAATTATTCTATAAAAAAATGTTTAAATCTAATAATAGTAATTAAATGTAACTCACTCTTCGACCGACTTACAACAAATTAATTACATATGAAAAAGTAACAGACTCTCATTTATATATATAATAATCATATTACAAGTATTCTTTTAATATAATGTGTAATTATATTGAAACGGGCTAGTTTTTAATGTGAATTCAGTGAATAAAATACGCTAGAAGACATTGTATTTAATACAGTTCTGAACAGAATATACGCTCAGGAGATCTTACAACAATGTTTTTTCTTGTAAAAACGACAAGAAATTTTTATAGTACTGATTCTTGTATTTTTATTTGTTTCATGGGTCTGTAATAACAGTTTCTTCTGACTTTCTTTATATTTTTTCTCTATATTACTATTACAAAAAGGTTAAGTTTGTAGGTATGATTATATAAGGTATTTTTCGAAACTATCTATTGGAAGTAAATGGAGTGATTGCGATTACTATGAACACTGCATTCTGTTGTTAACAAGAATAGAATTGCGAACAATAGTTAATTAATCTGTATATGATCTGTAATGTTAATAATAAAATTTACTAGAACAAGTATAAATTATGTTATGAAGCTCAAGTAATTGTCATTTTAACAGACAAGTAAGCAAAATAAAAGAAGAATAAAGTTTATCCTTATTTCTTCCATTGAAGATCGTAATTTTTTATTTAAGTAACGATTACGATTAACATCGAAGTAAAAAGTTACTTCAATTTCAAACACATTCACCGAATTTTCTCAAAGCTATACTTCATAAAACTTATTCCTGAATATTTATTAACGTACAGAAAAAAACAAATTGTCATTTGATCTATAAATTTTGCGAATTCAAGTAATATTTTTATGTGTGCTAATAACATGGTTATTAATCTTCCCCGAATTGGAAACATGATAAAATATGTTTATTCATGTTGGCTTGTGCGGATATATCTTAAAACAATGTTTTAAATTACGTCCAAATAAATAAATGTTTATTTTAGTGTTCTTTTTAGGAAAGATCAGATTGCACATATTCGTACTCAATAGCAATGTACGTGCGTTTTGCTACAATTTTGAATATATTAAGCAAGCATTTATTTCGACCGCTGATGTAGATCGCGAAATTACAGGTAATGTCTGCCTAAAATCTCCTGTGAGCAAAATCTATTCATTCCCTTTTGGTTGAAGGTTTTAAGCGCACCACCAAAAGCTTTAAGCAATTTTTTGTATGCCATCGTGCATTCCTCCCGAACAACAACAATTTTTATAACACTTTTTCCTGTATGCTTCATGGCAACTTTAAAGCTGAATGAGTAGTTTGCCTAGACGAAGCTCAAGCTAGGACTATTTAATTTTTTGATCGATCTGTCAGAAACAATTTGATAAGAGATGTTTTTTCAGTTCGTCCTGGCGCTTCTAAGCTCATCATTTATTATTTCCATTATGCGATCAAACACAACCTTTTGTTAGCAGCCTTCTCCCTTTCAGCCTTGTAATATATTTTACCTTTGATTTTAAAAATTGTTATAAATTGAGCAAGTACTATTTCCGCCTCAAATGATGACATTTGTAGTAGTTTTTATCGCCTCTGGTAGTGCTTCAAGTTAAGACAATCTGATTTTTCCTCCTGCGCAACACCCCTTTTATTTCATATTGAACTTTAGTCTAGTAGTTAATTTAGATATGACTCATCTCACCAATAACAACATATGGACTTAAACTATAATCGTCAGTTGGATTGCATTAAGATGCAAGACGATTGTGTCGTAGATTCAGATCTACTCTTATTTGTGTATGTCTTTCAGTTATTGTCGGCATCTCTCGTTCATTCTATCGTGATCGCATCAAACCTATAGCTACAAAACGCGACTGTCAGTTAGTAATCATGTATCTTTATGATTGGTTACTCATCTCTCGTCTGTGTTAAGAATATGGATGGTGTTTAGACTGTGTGACTCCCTGACAGATGGCCTTTCTTCGTCGGTCATATTTTGCAGTCGTTTTCTCAATCCTTACGGACGGCGAGTATGACGACTCAAATTTGTTTTTTAAGAGCCATTATTTCGTTTTTACTGAAGTAGAAAGAACAAATAAGATTATAACCTTTTATAACAAGAGTACGGCTCTAGGTTAACAATAACATTATTTTTATAATAATCATAATAGATTCAAAGGAATAACAGTGTCATCACTTTTCATTTTCTCGACATGGCATTACATTAGAGTCAGTCGTTTTTAATGTAACAACAAGGCAGAATTACCCTTAAAATACGATAAAGTACTCAGGTACTACGAAGTACATAAAACAGCTTTATTCTGGAGTGAAAACTAAGTTAAAACCATTAGCGTCAAGCGACAAATTCAATCAATGTCTTTTTTTATAGACAATCAACTGCGATCAGGATCTGTTTGTAGTTAGTAAGTTGATCTCATATAACAAAGTTAGATAGATAAATATTACCTTCTTCGCACAAAATTAAATAAATAAATCCATGTATACCATTACTCACTAAAAAGGTTTTATTCCTGCTTTATTGAATCGGCGCTCTGGCGCGTAACTGAGTCTGTCTTTATAATGTGATTCAAACAAAGTTTGTTTTTTTTTTCAAATATTTTGTTTTGAATTTAAATCAGGTTCCAACAATGTTATACAGAAATATTTTGTTATTGTAAATATAAGTAAGAAGTTCTCATAGAACATTTGGATTTAATATTTAATGATCATTCAGAAATGATTTCAGTTTTCTCATATCCTAAGATTTTTTAGAAGAACTGCAACTAGAAAATAATTAAAGAACTCCTACAAACAGATGTACAATGATCTATTATTCTTAGATAATAAAACAAAAATACACTGAACATAGTCACTTTATCTAAACCTTTAAAGTGATGATGGTTTAAAATAAAATAAGATTAAGATGGTTTATTAAAAGTAATCTCTAAAACAAGTTGTACAGTTTCAAAGTTTGAGCCTATATATATATATATTTAACATTTCATGATTCTCAATGATGATATCTTTTGTTTAAATATGAGTGAGTCAAGAACCACAATCACGTGAGTCTTGTCATCATCGGTATCATTAATTATAACGATGAAGTGTTGTTCGTTCTTTCAGAATATATGTAGTTAAGGTAAAAAACATACGTCACCATATTCAATAAAATACTATAATTTCCCTCATTTATACTTGTAATTTAATATAAGACATTGATTTAGATTTTTGTTGTCTAGGATCAGTGATGAGACTAGGAGTAGGGTGAAAATAAGATATTTTAAATTGTGACAGGTTAAACTTAAATTTATTATACAAGACAGTTATCGTTCGTACTAACCATTGCTTATGGAAAAGAAAAGTGGAGGTCCTAAGCCTTCGGAGCTCAAACTCGTCAACTCTTTCTGGTGACTTCGCCTCCATATATTATGACAGATTGGTATTACCACTATTTGTCAGTTACAGACCAGTGTCATATGTATTTAATTTTTAATATATATGTTTAATAATTTAATTTAATGCAACTAAGTTTTATTTTCCTTTATTCCCGTAATCTCACAGAAATATTGCTCTGAATCATAATTATTATATAAACATTTGCGATTCGGTTCCCCGAATGAATGGTATTGGTCACCTCATTTTTATTACTTTGATTTTATGTCATATTATATGATATAAGTTAACATTTCCGATACATATTTTCTATCTATTGCCAAACACATTCTTGTTTCAAAGAGCAGACTGAAGTGCAAGTCTCGTGGAGTCCCATTAGGTCCCCGGTAATATGATATTATCAGGAACTCAAAGTGTTTTAATCTTCCCGTCTTCCCGATTACCATGATGACCCCCACCTTGTTTTTTATTTATATCTCGAACTCATTCTAGCCAGACCCAGTCGAGCCCTTGATTTCATCATAATCACATTTACAACAAATGGTTGGTTCGGTTGAATTATACATTTTATTTGCCACCAACTAAAATATAATAAATATTATATTTCTAATGGTATTTGTTCAATCTCCCTCTGTTCATGTCAAGACAGGGTACATGCAAAAAATAAAATTACCTTCAAGTGTTCTGGCGTGAAAACAACCCTTGAGCTGTCTCAGATATTACAGAAATGATCTTCAATGTTGTCATGTATGTAATAATAATAATTCACCCAAATATAGTACTTGTACAATTGTAATGTAATTATTGTAAATATTAAAATATAATGAACCATTTTGTAGAAATGTTTAAAAAAATATATATTATATTTTCTCCATACAATAATAAAGTCAATAAGTATAAAGCTAGATCAAACCGCTTTACTAAAGTCATTTATTCACTAATACGATATAAAGTTTTGCGGTGAAATTGTATCTAAACAAAGTTATTTCATTTAACTTCCTCGAGGTATTTTTCTATTAAGTTATTTGTATTTGATCTTAATAAAAGTGATTGTGACTCCACAGTCTTTTGCGTGCTACATCAGGACTCACTGATTTAATAACCAAACATTGATCCTTATGAGGTATGACTTATTAATAATATATATGATGATGATGCAACTGTGTAATTTTTATTTTAATATCATGTTGTTCTCTTAGTCTTAATATCACCCAAATAGAAGTGTACGTATTTGTGGGTATCATTATTACAGTATATATCAATTCTTAATAACAATGATCTATAGGGACTAAAATTCTGTTAGTGTAGTCTCTTACTCTTCCATTCATTAATAGCGTCGATGTATGCTACTCTAACATCTTCGAGACTAATCTTAACAAATTAGATCGTCTCCTTAATAATTGCATTCGCTCCATTTTTTGTTAATTACCGTTCTTAGTATTTAGCCTTATAGGTTTTCATACATGAAATAAAAATTTGGAGAACTGCTTTATGTTACATAACCCTTCTTCACTTCCGTACTTAAAGTTCAGAAGTAATTATTTGAATACAGCTCATGATTTTAATATTTGTTCGTCGTTATTCTTATACACTATACTAGATTCTCTGTATACGTAATAACACTCTGTAAGTGCCTTGCTTAATTCATTTGGTAAAACAATAAATATTTATTTTTTATATACAAGTAAAATCAAAAACGCTTCATTTAATTCTACAGAAATCAATTAAAACATGACGTTTTTAATTACAGAACTATATAAATTAACTACGTTAATTCGTTCCAAAAACAATATTTTAAATAGAAAAAAAAATAGTATCAATAATAACTTGCAAGTTTTTAATACATGTACTGAATAGTAAATAATTGGTAGGCTACATATATCTTTGATTTTGTTTCTTTAGTATAATATATATAATATATATTGGTAATTATTCTAAAGCACAACCTTTATCTGTCTTATTATATACTTGTGTTAAATTATTGCTATTAGCGAGCAAGTTATAAAAATAATGTTCATATATGACTCGTCATTGGTGTGACAAATGGTAAATTAATTTAGTTCCACGAGTGCTTTTGACATATTTATCTATATCTTGGAACAGCTGGAGACAGTAATACAATACCTCAAGACTGACGACCCTGTTTTCAGATATTGTTGTTTGTTAATTATTCTTGCTATTAAATTTTCAGACCTGGAATAAACAGGAGCTGTGGTAAATAGTATATTTTGTAAAAGAGGGCAGTTCAATCTATCTATAACGTGTCGACTTGTAAATTATATTGAAAACATTAAGTTATAATTACTTTTTAATAATCTTTTGTTTCTAGCTATATTTTAGTTATATTTATAATCTAACTAAAATATAGCTAGAAACAAAAAAGTACTAAGGAAAGAATTTTCAAAATTGTCATGAAAATATGTAATCATTTTTAATTTTAATTAAAATGATTTTGTTGTTTACACTTACAACTATTTCTTCTTCTGTAAACGGAATTAATTCAGAATTAATTTAGAAGTAGGCGCTTTGTAATATCCAAAATGTTTGTAAAAACACTGTACACATGTATGGAATAAACTTTTTTATAAATAAGAACTGGAAGCGTTTCAAATACAATGAACTTTATTTAATTGTATGTTTTAGTAAAGGCGTTGGTTTCTTCCAGCAAAGTCTTCTTTGTATCGGATGACTTATTTTAAAATAATATACAGATAATAGCGTATTTTTAAATTATATCAAATTTTAGTAAGGAAATTGTGATTATTACTTGTTAATATTTGTAAAAATAAACAGGTATAAAAATATTTTAACTGTATTCAAATAATTTGATATCCGTTTGAAAAGGAATAAAACTTTTCGACGTAGCCGTAATGAATATATGTATGAGCGTTATAACATTGTTATGATTATTTATTGTTGAAGACTGGTACTTGTTTAGGATTAAGCAGTATCACATCTTACCAAACATTGTGTTCAAGATCACTTACACGACTAAAAACATTATTCATCGATACTTTTCGACCAAGAGACGGTTAAGGAAGGAGCTATTATCAGCTTAGCAACTGATTGCTTAACATTTTTTCAACAATGCATTTTGTTTTAATATAACTTATATACGAGTATATATATATATATATATATATATATATATATATATATATATATATAGAGACGAAGCTTCTTAGCATTCAATGGATTCACGGTGCGGGTGCTGGGCCCATCGCGTTGCAAGAAGAGGAGCGCAAACTATATATAAATTTAAGATTTATGTATATTATTATTAGCAATATAATGAAAACCTTACGATTAAACATTTCAAAACAAAAACCTAAAAAGTTTTAATAATTTATTAAGCGTAAAAAATAGGTATATTCAAATTAACAATAATTTTAATATTTTTAATATACTTTATATAATTAAAGAATCTCTATAAAGGAAGCACTCGTACATTTTTAGTTAGGTTCAAATAATTGTAGTTTATCTATAATTTTGAAGTAAATTAAATTGTTGCGAAAATTCAATCTAAAAATTGTTTAATTTATACAAATTATGTGAATATTTTAGTGGAAATTCAAGCAAGATTCCACTAATTCTAATTCCGAAATTTGAAATAAAATTATTGAAATGTCACGTTTTGACATAATATTAGTAATATATTTTTAATAATAATAAATATTGTTTTAAGTACCTTTTTATTTATTTCCATACAATCTATACAATTGTATAATTAATTATATTTCAACGTAATACCTGAACATTAATTTCATATAGCACACATATATAAGCCATACAAAATAATATATATATATATTATTGTGTATGGCTTATTAGTATATTTTTATATATATTTTTTTATTAAATATGGTTAATTTAAATATTACAATCTTTGAAATTATCAGCCTACTAGAAATTAAAGTTCAAAAGTAATTTGATATAAACTTCTAAACAATATTTTCACCCACCCACATTCAGGATAAAAATATATTTTGTAATTGTCTGAGAATCGTAAATTTTATTAATATAAATTACTAAGAACAATATTATATTATAGACATAAAAGTTGTTGATTTAACGTTGTGGCAGCTGTTAGCTGTTATGAATAGGTACATTTAACAATTCATAATTATTATGTTAAAATTGAACTTATTGAGATTTTTTGTCATGATTATGTCGAATGCAGACACTATTATATTGGTGTAAATACGGAGTTTCTCCATCGGCTCTGTCAAAGCCAATAAGGCTAACGTCAGAAAAAACAAAAATAAAGATAATATTTAGAAAGAGGTCGCTGAAAATCTCATTACAGGAAAACCTCGTTCCAGTAAATATACAACACTTGATGTTAATATTTAGATAGAAACACGTTATCAAGGAAACATTATTGGATAAAATAATATTATACAAAAAATATTGTTTGAAACATTTTTGATGAATATGCTATTTTTGTATGAATCTTACTTTCATTTTGATACAATCTACGATTGAACTCGAACCTGCTACCACCGGGATACTGTCTACGTCTGTCTATCGACTGAGCTACAAAGGTAGCTCAAAGCTACTTTCTGCATTTACTTAAAATCTTAAAAAACCCAGTATGGCTAATATTTTATAGACAAATTCAAGTTTTATTTATATTTTGTTACTAATAGTATTCATTACTAATTCTTATTAGTAATAGCTTCCTTTAAGAATTTCTTTTAGACCTATTACTTTCACATGTGTAATCTTATATTGATTAGTAAATAATTCAAACGAAAAACAGTATATTGTCTTATTAATTATTAATAAATTATTAATTATAGTCTCCAATAATAGTCTAAAGTAAACTTCGTGGATATTAAAAAAATATCTTTCCTTTCTTACAATAACCTTCTTGTTTTTATTAACGTCGGCAAATTTCTTTGAAGATATTTTATACTCCAAATGGCAGTAACGAATACTTTCATCGATAAATATTTTAGAAAACATTATATTTATTTAATTTTAAATAACTTTATGTTTATAATAATCATTTATTTGTGTATAAATTTTATATTTTTTTTTATTAAAATGCAGCTTTTTCTTCACTTCTAAAACCGTAGGTTTTCGAAAAAAAGTAAGGATCGGCATATGCCACAATGAAAACCAGCAGTGATTTTCTGTATCTCTAGAAGAATTCTAAGAAATCATTTAAAAATTTGGCAGTGAAGAATAGGAATAGGTAGGTAATAGAATAGGTAACTCAAGGAAAGTTTTAGCTATAGCTTTTTTTCTATACTCAAAATTGGGGAGGCAAGTGGTTGTTGGGAAATGTGAAAACTTTCCTTTTTTACCAAAACCGTTGGTAAAAATAATCACTAGAATTTGTTCTTTATTGATTTATATTTTGTAGTTAAATTAAGTTTTGGTAAACCTAAAATGACCCATCGTACATTTATGACCATAAAAATATAACAAAGACCTGAGAATCTCTATACGTTATAATACACTTTAGGTAAATAAATATGTTTTGTTACGATATCCATACATACGATTTTAATACAATTATTTTCTTAAACAAATCTATTTTATTTACAACAACTAAACTTTTTAGCATCATACAATTTCTTGATGCGGCTTTAAATTTACAACAAAAGCTAGCAAAGCAACAAGGCAATACAGTAAATTGGAGCTCGTTTGCTTCACTTTGTACGGACAGACTCAGTTGAGCGACAAAGAGTACCGTCCAATAAAGACGAAAATAAAAATACTCTTTATCTTAATAATGAAGCATACTGTACCAATAAAGGAATTCATTATTTACCTGTTTCTTTTAATAAGCTAATGTAAATAAAATGTTATAAAAGTTCTTTGTTATTTCAATTAAATGCAAGCAGTCTCTAATCGAATACCAAACATACAACTACATCAATAATGTTATTTTATAAAACCTCTTCTTACTCTTTTCATAAAATTTTAATTAAGCAAAGTTAAAATTTACAATTCAGTTGAAATGTTATATTTCAGTTATCATAAACGATTTTGAACAAATTATAACTAGTATTGTTAAAAAAGAGAAGTTTCATAAACTTTATTCCATATTTGCTTATACTGAATCGCCTCACAAACCAACAAAGTGATCGTGGTCTCAGTTATGTACATCCAAAGAGTCATATATTCAATTTACCGTTCAACGCTAATGGTTTTAACTCAATTTCACTGCAGAATAAACCTGTTTAATGGACTTTACAGTACTCGAGTACTTTATCGTATTTTAATGGTAATTTTATATTTTTTACAGAAAAAGCGACTGACTTTAATGTGATTCACATGTCCAGAGAACGAGAAGTGTAATACATTGATTCCCTTAAAAATAAATATAATACTAGTATTTAAAAAATGTTATTGCGATTCTAGTATATACTTTATATACCAGTTATATTGGATTTAATAATTTCACATAATTATTATCGTTATATGATGTGCATATCTCATAATGATTCATTGATTAAATAGAGCGTGAAGGCGTAACAATCAAACTTAGATTCGCATTTATTATATTAGTTCGAAGATTAAAAATATTATAAAATATATTTACCAGCCATTTCGCTAATGACTTTTCAATGTATAAATGATTATAGAAAGTATTTAAATGACATCTTGGGAACAGGTTTCATTATTTCAAAACAGAGTAGACTTAACTAATAATATTAAAATATGGCATTAGCCAAAATGATCAAATGACTTGATAATATTTTATGTCTTAGTAAATTCACCTACCAAGTTTGTGCAGAATAAATACACTTCAAGCGATCAAGGATTGACGAATTGTTCCACCATTGGTTTTTACTTTACCGATCTACTTTAATAAAATACATTAAGAACGACGTTCATAATATATTTATTTTCTAAATATTGATGATATATCAAACGGCATACAACTCTCCAAATAATGCAGACAAAGTCAATAATTGGCGTTTATAATTTTATCAGTTTTTCTAAATAATAGCTATGAATATATATAAAATTCATTATCAAAGTTAACTTAAATACCCCTAGAAGTTCCAGGCGCTAAATGATATTCAAATTATATATGTACAAGCACTGTTAATGTATAATATATATACATATACTGTATATGTCTATATTCTATTCTTTTTAAATAAGAACTAGGAGCGCATAAAATATGGTATAATTATTGTATACAAGTATACAATGAAACTTTGTATAGTTGTATGTTTTAGTAAAAGCATTTGTTTCTTTCAGCACAGTCTTCTTTGTATCGGCTGACCTAGTTTGAACTAATGAAATGAAGATAGCTCTTAACAAGGATTTAAACATCATTTAAATAATGTATCGGTTTCGAAATCAATAAAACTTTGCGACGTTACCGTAATAAATATTTATACTCGTACCAGCGATAACATTGTATTCAATTTATTTTATTAAGACTCGATACATTCTTCATCTGTACTTTCTCGGTTAAGACAAGGCTAAGGAAAGATCTTTATCCAGCTTAGCATCCGCAAGCTCCAACATTTTTAATATTATCACGAAGTACCTACGATTTTATTTCTCAAAGCGCATCGAATGAAACCTTTCTAACTATAAAACTCTAGGGATTCCCATGTTCTTATGATCTTGGTTATTACAACGACAAAGCATTTTTTTCTAATTAGCTTTCATACTTATATGTATAAAAAGTGTATATATAAATATTATTTTCTTTATTTAGTTTGAATGTTTTATGATCATTTATTCACTGATAATCATACTAAGCAGTAATAAATAATTTTGGCTTTATGTATTATTTTGTGTAAGTTAAATCATTATGAAAATTCAATCTGAAAATTGGTTAACTTATTCAAATTATGTAAATATTTCTGTGGAAATTCAAGCAAATATTTGATGTTTTATTCATTGAAGTAAACTGCGAATTTATTTTAAATAAAATTATTTCAATTTCATGTTTTGACATAACATATATTTATAAATTAAGTAACAAAAAGATAATATTCAAAATATTGTTTTAAGTATTTTTATTATCACAAGCATTTCAATATAAATTCTGAATATCATACCTCCCTGGCACTTGTGTCGCTTTTAAATTTACTAAAATAAGCTAACACGATCCTTAAAACACTTCTCTCAACCTTGATATCGCAATGGTTCGAAGATTAATCTAACCAAATTATTATAATAAATTTTTGGGAAAATATACATATTTTAAATTAATGTACCGTATATTATAAATAGATTTTTTTACCTTATGTAGAGAATTATTAATGATGGCTGTTTCTTATTTATATAAAAGTACAAAACATAAAAGTGCTTTCAACTTAGTTTATTATCATGATATGACTTTGGTTATTTTAAATGACGCTCAGGAATAATAAATAACCTATGAAAATATTTATAAACTCTAATCGTTTTTCATATTTATTATAATATATCTTTTTAATCCGTGCCGTGCTATCGATTGTAATAACTAATGAGTAATATTCACATTTACTATAAACGTTGAATAAAACTCCATATTTCTGCATGTTGAATTGTGCGTGTCGAAAAGTACTTTCAAATGTAACTTTAATTTGAGATAATATCAGTAAAAATATATATATATTTTATGAATAAGTGATTTTATATTTAAATATGTAATGTTGAAATATATATATAATAATATTTTGGTCCCATTGAACTAATTCAGTTAAGTGGTTAAGGATGGACGGACTATAAGACGTCGCAGTTTTGAACCTACAGATATAAGATAGAAATGCAATTTCCACCTGCATTCAATTTCACGAGTCCATCTTTATAGTTTGCAAGCTGAAGTGTGTATTATTAAGAAATTAATATTATTATGAAATTCGTCTGATTTATATATTCATAATGTTTTATTTTCACTAACATCTCGCTTATAAATACTCTATTTTTTATATATTTATCATTAAGTGTTTCATTTTCTATAAATTTATTCACTGTCACTTACAAGGAAAGTTGTGTAAAATAACGCCAGAAATTTTAGGAAAATATGCCCAAGAGATTCAAAATATTGTATACTCTTATTTTTCTTATTGTTACACGTGAAGGTAAAACAAAAAAAAATATATAGTAAATAGTATACCACTAACATTCTATCGAAACACGATAACATTATTTGCTCGTCTACTTTATATTTTTACAATATAAGAATCAATTATATGAGTATAATATAACTGAAAAACTATATCTTAATATATAAATGGAGAAATCAAACCAAATTGTAAATTTATAACAGTTTTTAGAAGTGTAGAAAGAGAAGGAGTTTATTATACATTACATGAATAAAAGATTTTTAATAAAATTTTTTATTGAGAATAAACACTTTTAAATCTTTTTAAGAAATATTAAAAGTTTTATTATTAAGTTTGTTATTTCTAAAAATATTTATGTTTTTATTATATCTTTATTATACCTTTGAAGTGTATTGGATTATGCCTCAGTCAAGTTCTTTGTCATGTCAGTTGTGTATCGACAAAGCCGGAGACTGATATTGATTGAAGATTACAAGCCACACTTAATTTTATGATATTTTATTACGAAAAATATTTTATAAGGTTAAGATTTACATTTAAATATATAAAGGCTTTTTTAAATTCTTCTTGTTTCTAACAAATTTTTGTTTATTGTTTACATTCAAATAGTCAAGATATATGTGAAACAAAACGTAGTCTATTCTGGATCCACTATAGCCACGGGTTTACCGCGAGCTTATGGAATGTAACAGCGAACTTAAATAGGGATCTTCTTTGTTTCCTTTTAATGTTAATTCTCAAGAGATTATTGGGAATACAGAAACTTTTTTACGATGTTTTTCCACGATAACTGAGCTTTACCTTCTTATAAACCTCTTACATAACAGGTTTATAAGATTTATTTTTCTTTGTTAAGTATGCTTAAAGAATAATTTAAATATAAGTGATGTATTAGGACTTCTTTGTTAAGTACATACATACTAAAAATAATCACTTGTGAGGTCAATTCAGGACTAATGTAATGATATACAAAACTCTATGTATACTTTATTTGTTTTTACAATAACCAAATATTGTTATAATATATCAAATATACGAGTAATATTAGCTCATAGTAACTAATTTCTTTTAAGGGAATTTATTGTATCGAATTATAATCTTCATACAGATTTCTAAGTTAAAGGTAAAGACAGTTACCTTTTTTCTCAATAAATATTAGTTTGGAACTATTTTTTACATGTTAGTGTGCTTGCAGTGTGATTACTATGTGTTACGAGTGTGAGTGCGTAAATATGGCGATAAATGATATCGGGTAAGCTGTGCACAGTACGCAAATGGGACGTTATTGTCTGATTGTTTTTAAACAGGTTCAGTCATGCTAAGCTTAATTAGATTATAAATAAATATACAACGAAATATATTAGAGATTGCAGGTTTGAATCCTGTACATGTCGGCAATTTTCTGCTTATTAAAGAATTAATACTGTTAGGTTTTGTACAGATATTGATATTTTGGATATTGTTAAAAATATTGCCTATTCAGAAATGAAGTTCCTAACTGCGTTGGAACAAAACTGTTCTCCAGAAATATAACTAGATAGATTGTACGTTATTAAAAAAAATGTTTATCCTTCTTATAATTTTAATATTATTATATAAGGACTGCAGGTCAGCAGGCCGTTCGCACTGATGAGAGGCTCTCTGATTGGTGCGATGTAGTTGCTGGGGTCCCCCAAGGCGGTATTTTGTCTCCTCTATTATTTTCTCTTTTTATTAACTCCATTACCTCTATCTTAAATTGTCGTTATCATCGTTATGCCGATGACTTGCAGCTTTATATACACACAGAAGTTGGGTTAATTGACCATTCAATCCATGAAATAAACGCGGCGCTCGAGGGAATGTTGCGTTGGTCTAATGACTTCGGTAAAGAAGTTAACCCTTGTAAGTGCCAAGCAATCATTATTGGTAGTTACCGCCAGTTGGCCCTTATTGACTTAAATTCTTTACCGAATGTGATTTATAACAACAACATAATACCATTCTCTTCCGAAGTAAAAAATTTAGGAATCTTTATGGACAGTTCTCTTAGTTGGCATTATCAGGTTAAAGAACTGTCTCGTCAATTTTATAAAACATTTCACCCATTATTAAGGCTAAAAAACTTTCTACCCTATAGAGCGAAAATACAGGTGGTTAACATTCTCCTACTACCAATCCTTGACTATGCTGATGTGTGCTATGTCGATGCCAATGAAATACTTCTAAATAAATTAGATCGCCTCCTTAATATGTGTATCCGCTTCATTTTCGGCCTTCGTAAGTTTGACCCTCTCTCCGACTACAGATCAAAACTTAAGTGGTTGCCAATTCGTAAACGACGAAATGTACGAATTTTGTGTCTCCTTTACTCGATTTTGTTCAATCCTTCTACTCCTACATATTTAAAATGCAATTTTTCCTTCTTAGCAGATGTACATGACAGATTACTTCGTTCTTCTAGCAATTTACTGCTCCACACTCCTCTTCATCGGACTGGTTTCTTATTCAACTCATTTGCTCTAACTGCCGTCAGACTTTGGAACGAGTTACCGGAACATATACGAAAAGCGCCGTCTCGTGACTCCTTCAAACGCCAAATTAAACAACTTTATTTCAATGAATAATTTACAATGTGTATGTTATGCATGTATGTATGTATACATTATGTATTATTATATATAATAATTAATATATATATTATTAGTATTATTTTAATGTATTGTATTTGTTATTATATTATATGATTGTAGTTATATTTCTGGATTTTTTAAAAATAATTTTTAGTTTTTTTGTGTTTTTTTTTTCTGCACGCCTACCTATGTTCTCTCATGTACATCCTAAGGTTGGCTGGTAGAGAATGTCTTTGTAATAATAACAATTGATTTTCATATCAAATATCTGAGGTTGGTTCAAATAAATTCTGAAGTCTGACAGAAATATTCTCTTGAATAAGACATTAGTATCGTGAGATAAACATTCACGATTCAGTTCTGTGAAGGCATAGGTATAAGGTGTTGTGTGAGTTAGAGTAATTTAAAAATATAACTAATGAATTAAGATAAGAAGAAATTTAAAAATGACACATGTTTTTCCATTAACATTTGACTTTCTTTTAAGTTGAATACACTCGAAGAAATTATTAATAATTTTATAACAATCCTTAACTCTGTCTTATCGTTTTTATTATATTAAATATTTATAAGATTATGCTTGTGTAAAAAAGATAAGTATCTAACTCCGCTAACACTGACACCCCACACTCTTAACACGGTTTGACAAGTATAGCCTTTGATCTTATTTCAAATGTCTCTCATGTAATACGTGGATTAAACGAATCTAAATGTATATTTATTACAATTTATAAGAAGATTAATCTAAATTCCTATCGGGTCTATAAAAATATATAAATATGCTATAGTGAATATGAAAATGTTAGAGTGTAATGTATTTATTAAAGCTCGGTGAAGATAATAAGGATGTGTTTTTTTGGCATAAAATATAAAGTTAATAAGAATGACAATGGTCAGTACTTTTTATATGTACCTGCCAGTTTTAATAAAATGTAACTCTAAAGTAATAAATTGAAAAACGATTACAGTATACATTATTTTCTTAAATAATAATTGTCCTGTACTACCGCATAATAAAATTTCTGCGGACAATGAAAAGCATCAGAGTACTCGGAGATGATACTACTAAAGAAAAACATGTTCCCAACCCAATGTAAGAACAAATTTCTAAAAATTTTTTTTAGATACTAATGATAAAGAGATTTTTTAAGTTATTAGTTCTGTAACAAATAAAAATCAGAAGACTTATTTATTATTTATTTTTATTTGATACGAAATATATCGTTTGCATATAGAATATGCAATCAACAAGAGAATAATTTTAGTTGTTCACTGTATATATGTAATTTTTTCCCGACGACTCGTTTGTGAAAATTATGAAAAAATTTAACATTATAATGTGTAGTAAAGTTAACGACAAACATTAAACCAAATATAAAAAGCAAAATACGCTATAACATGGATTTTTTTCATTTATGTACAAGAGTTAAAAATTTTATTTTTACATTATTATTACATTCAACATTATTTGCATTTTCTTTACCTTTTTACTTTGATAAAATATACAAGCTTACTTTGATAAAATATACAAGGTTTAATATTAGGGAAAGGTAAAATATTTAATAAATGTTAGAAGTCCTACTAGAAGTTTGATTGGTTTGTTCTAAAAACTCAATAATTCTTACAACAATGATTTCATCCTAATGAGGTCGCTGTCAACAGCTGGTAATATAAATTGAAAAGCTAATCCGATTATAACTTTAAATTTCTTAGGAAGTACGTTTAAAATAGTATTATAGTTCAAACTCGGATGCAGCTGCTTTAACACGAAATGCTAGCAACATAACTTATTTTCAACTTATTCCTGGAAATCTATTTCTCTGTAATTTAACTTAAATATTGTCTAGAATATCTCTAAAATTTCTTGAATATAGCCGGTGACCGTGAAATATAAATATTATAAAAATAATAAATTGCCAGATAACTTATATGTATGACAAAATATTTACTTTTAAAAAGTGTTATATAAAATAAGATATTTCTAACATCATTCTGAGTGGGAAATGTATTTCTCTGCCATGTTTATAAGTTCAATAGATTGAATCATAATTCAATATAGCAATGACAGATGTCCTCTCTCCGTTCACATCATGAAGCTACGCGTGTATGAAACTTAATAATATTAAACTAATTTACTGGCAGTATTTTCTTAATACTATTTGTACTATGTGTCAAAGACAAATGTACATTTATGTTATATTTATTTTCTTTTAGTACACTACTTTTGTGCAAACGTGTTATTCATATTAGATGTTTTTTTGTTATGTTTGAATATATGATATTACCTATTGTTACATACACTATAAGAAATATAATGGGAAAACTTTCAGGCACGATCATTAACATTTTTATATAAAATGATGACAAATAGGAAATATTAAGCATTTAAAGAAAAAAAAACTAATTTAATTCTTATTTTATACGATAAAAGAATTCAAGCATTTATAATACTATTGTTTTAAACAGTATTTGAAATGTATTTTATTACATAAAGATCATATACTAGACGGAATAGGAAATATATTACAGTAATGAAAACATTTTGATTTTTTTATACATTAATTACTTAAATAGATTTTTTCTTGTACTATTGAATGTCGCTTCCAGCTACAGTGTATCTTCACACTCCGAGTGTGTCCGGACGTAATTGTTCGGATTCTCTTTTACAGCACCACTGAGGTTCGATTGGCGACGAGGATATTGAGTTCCAGATAAAAAATATTACATGAAAGCAATTGATGTGGTGTTTTATTTTTATTGTTTTCAATACAATATTATGTTCATTACAATTGAAGTTTTTCATATTATTGTTTCAAGTTATTGATAACATATTTATATTAAAAATAAAAATATTAATTATTCCTTATGTTTATACTTGCATTATTAATACTCATTGTTCAAGTTAACGATACGAACGTATTTTTATAAACAGTATTGAAATGAGATTATGTATTTTTAAAGTTTCCAGTTCAGAGAATACTTGCATCGGACATGTTAGTTATTTTATGTATGGTTGCAGTGAAGTAAGAACTTAAGGGGTTGGATTCATTAGATTTGTCTTGAAAGAAACGTCTCAAGCCGAGAATATCACAAATAACTAATACTTCTACTTAATAATGTTTGTTTAGTTATCATTACCAATTTGCACATAATTATAACAGTTACAAGTATTAATGTTTAACTTATTTAAATGTTAAATATTGATAATTGCTTGAACAGTCTTGAAATATAAAATCTGACAAAGATATATTAAATAATTAATATACAATGAAGTCGAAAGTTTTAGAAATTATACAAAAATTTACTTCTAACTGAATATCGTTATCGAGAAAGAGAATTAAAAAATATATAATTGTAGGTACCCACTAAATGAAAATGTTTAATAAACCTAAAACTAAATACTCCACCGGATAGTGTGTTCCGATATTTATATTTTTTTAAATAAACTGATATAATGTCTTATCATTCCGAAATGCTATTCTATCAACCGGTTTGTGAGAAGATGGTTGTAGTAAAAATGATTTGTATATAATTCAATTCATAAACAATTCTTTTTATCATTTAAATATGTTCTAATTGTGAAAATTTTGAAACGGTTTCATTTTTTTTATAACATTAAGATTAGTTTATTAAAATCGTAGGCTTAATAAATAACTTGCAATCATACGAATTGAATTTGTTTTATGTACCTGAATATTCTTATATAATACACGTTTACTTGAGTCCAAATATATATCAGGGTACAACCTCTATTTATATGTTAATATAACCTATTTAGATATCTCTATCTATCTCAATCTCAATCTATTAAACCCCTCATTATCCTATCGGTGTCTTGAACAGTCGAAAGCTAAATGTACTGTTTAAAAGGAATTATTTATTTATGATGATTAAAACTGAGTCGTGTGTCCTTTAAATAAGACTTCTTTTTGAAAAATGTTTCTTTTTCATTAAATGGTCCTCATTGAAATTGATTTCTGATTGAATGAGATTTTCGTTTGATTGACCTGTTTCAAAAATACAATAAAAATACTTAAAAATACAATAAGATTTTACTTGTTTTAAATAAAAGAATCAAATGCAAGTTTGATGATGATTTTAATTAAACTATGTAATTAATAAAATCATATATTTAGCTGCAAAATTATTGTACGTTTTATTTTGTTACACTTTTCTTTAAATCTTCTTAAGAAAAATATGACGTAATTAATAGAAGTATTATGTTTATATGCCTCGACCAATCAACGTATTGTACCTGAGGTATTTCAGCCCTAAAAGAAAAGTGTGAAGGATATAAACAAAATGATTTTTAGTCGGCCGAAGGACTTAACATGACTTTTTTTAGCTTTACAAAATATATATTATATATAATAAAGCAATAATAGTATACAACTGAATTATTCCTCATTTCCTACTTCATGACGTGCTATGTAACAGTAAAATCAGTTCTTTAGAATTACAAACAGTGCTCTGAAACTGTCAGAATTACTTATACATATTAAGTTACAAGAACAAAAATGTTTTGCGAACACACTTCAAAGAAATTTTGTAAATAACTGTAATTGAAAATATTATTTATAAATTAACTATAAATATGTTAGATCAAGATATTCCTTTACGGTACGGAGGAAAATAATTCACGAAAAAATCTTATGAGATTTTTAATCTGATAAGATTTTTGAAAGATCAGATCAGATAGAGTAAAAACCTTTCTTGGTTTACTTGAATTTGAGTAAAATATTTTAAAACGAAGAGAATTCCAAAATATTTAGATATATTATACTGTATACTTTAAATCAAATAATAATGTATTTAATTCTTCAGTTGTCAAAACAAGGGCCCAGTATTTAGCTAACCTAATAAGAATAAACTATTTATTTAAATATAGCAATTTTAATTTCCATGACTAGACACTATATTTAACTTAGATTACATATTCAAACAGATTACAAAATCAATGTTGGTTCCACTTTGAATACATGTGATACTGTTTCTTTTGGCAACAGTCTACATTTTTATCAAGGGTATTTGATTGTCAGAAATGAAATCAATCGTAGTTAATTATGTTAAAAAACCAATATTTTTTTTATATATTTCTAAATATTAATATTGTTTTATTGAATATATGATACTTTTATTCATCTGTGAGATATTATATTATCTATCTATAGTATGGTATCATTAAGTATAGTGTGGTAGCGTTATTGTAAATACAGGAAAGATTAATAAAGCAATCAGAGGAAGAGATGCTCGTTTGTCTGATACGAGCGTCGACCCTTACCGTCTCTTAACATTACTTTGCTTAAACTATATGTAGTTTAGTAATAAAAGTAATAAGTTAAATTTATGAAATAAATATTTAGTAACTTTGTAACAGACACTTTGCAGTAACTATTTTTATCTTTATAATGTATAACACTAACTTAAAGCTATAAAAAATAAATATACCAAAACATAGAAAATGAGTTCTAATACATAGTTAGTTATAAAGAAATATGTCAGAAAACAGAATGAACAACGATATGAAGATGAAATAAATTTTCTAAGTGTGTTATATATTATTATACGAGTGCAGATCACGACAGGTGTGTTACTTCATTCGTCTCACAAATGGTAGATTAATTTATACCCGCGGGTGCTCTTGATATATGGAATGTTAGATTTGTACAGGCAGCGACCAGAGTTGTACAATCGACAGCATAATATATATTCAAGACCTTTTATATGTTTTATTATTTGTATTACAGTTAACATTATTATTGTATTGTACTAAAGATAATTAAATTATATTATATTGAATGTAGTATAACATCAATTTAGTATAAGTCATATCATAAAATACAAATAACTTTAGTTGTGGACTGTACAGCTTGACTATTCCCCGGCGAGTCGTTTGTTGGAAATATGAAAAAACGTAACAATATTATAATGTTCCGGAGTTAACGAGAAATAAGTAACAAACACACATATACACAGACAGAACACAACATTATTCATATTTATAAAGACACTACTACTACTATGAAAATTGTATTCTTTATTAAAAATTTAATATATGGCAGAAATATTAAATATTACAATTCTAATTTCATTCGTAGTACATTTTCGTTAAATAAACGTTTAAGAAGACCTTAAAATGGAATTTTTAAGGGACTTAGTTATAATATTATATATTATTACCAAAGTTCTGTTAAATATAATTTCAGTTTATATTTGTAACTGCTTCAATAAATATTTGATGAAGATATTTACATGAAAAAGTTTATCGAGATATTCTCCTATCTGTTCTACGTAACTTGTGGTCGCCTAGGAGGTCATTTAATACTTGATTAAGATAACAAGAGATGTATATTAATTTGTTCAATAATAATAATTAAATTCATATAATATGCAAAGTGTATTTATTTATATATAGGAGTAGACAACAAATTGTATTACATATAATATGGTGGTAGATCATAACATCGGGTCACTGGCAAGGTCGTGCAAAGTCGTGCCGCAAAGCGACCTAGTCGTGTTCCGGCACGTTGTGCGATGAAGCCGTATATATAGGGGAAATGGATCTAAATAGCTTGCGTAGCGTTTTGCGAACCGGTTTGGCGTCGAGTTGGTATTTACTGTGTCGGGTGCCTAGTCGTGGAGGGAAGCGGGATCCGAAGCGACGACTTTCCGCTGGCCACCTGCAGATAGTTTGGAGTCCAATTTGTGGGTTAGCCACCCACGAAAGGCTGCCCCGCCAGCTGCAAAAAATCCCAGGGTGGCTCCATCGTGCTGATTGGCCTCCAGATGAGAAGGCCCATTGGCGATTCCTGGGGAAGGGGCGTCACCGCAGTCTCCATACTACCCTCCCAGTGGCATAATATCACCATTTTCAACGTCGTGTTCGATACGTACCGTCCCATTTAACTGACATTTCTCATCCTATTCACTCTTATATTTTTTTTATGATAAAGTACAAAGAAAAGAACAAGTTTTTTCAGCGGTTGCACTCCTCCTCATTCAAAGTGCACCTCACTAATATCAGGGGCTTGCAGTCTAATCTCCTGCTTGTCCACCACCACCTGGAGACAGAGCAACCGCACTTGCTCTTTTTGACGGAGACGCAGATACAATGTCCTTTGAGCGTTGCGTACCTGGATTATCCCGGTTACTTGTTAGAGCATAACTTTCGCTCACGTGCCGGGGTCTGTGTGTACGCACAAAATGACCTCTTATCGTCTTCATCACCTTGAAGAACCCACTTTTTCTTCCCTATGGATTTTAAATAGACACTGAAAACGAAATAATCCTGTATTGCTGTGTCTACCGTTCGCACAACGGTGACCAGGAAACAACAAATTATTTGAGTATCTCGGTGAGGCTGCTGATACGGCTCTACATCTTCAGCGCAGCTCGTCTTTTTGGGGGACTTTAATGCTGGTCATCAGGACTGGCTGTTTTCGTACCAGAATACCGACCATGCTGGAACAATATAATAGGCAATTAATTGGTTCCCTTATATATATTCTTACAAATTGCTAATGTATTGGATTATCCTCACTCAAGTTCTTGTCATGTCAGTATGTATCGACAAAGCCGGCGACTGATATTGATAGCAGCGAACTAATGATCCTATATATAGATGATATAAATTACTATTAAAGATTACAAGCCGTACTTAATTTTATCATATATTTACTATCAGAAATATTTTATAAGGTTAAGATTTACATTTTTAAATATATAAAGGCTTCTTTAAATAATTATAGTGAAGAATCAATAATTAAGCAAATTGTTTGTTACTTATTTTTGTTAATTTTTATGTTCCAGATAGTCAACATAAATTTGAAAGAAAACGTAGTACATTCTGGAAGTACCAATTCACATCTTATGCGATATAACGGCGAACTTAGATAGGGATCTCCTTCGCTTTATACTTATTAAAGATTTAAAACTGTTTGGTTTTGTTAAGGGTCTTAACGTTAATAACAATTTTAATAATGTTTGGATATTGTCAATATTGTCAAATATTGGCTACTCAAGTATGAAGTTTGTAACTGCGTTATAACAAAACCGTTCTCAAGAAATATAAGTAGGTTATAAAACCTAACGAGCTTTATAAATTTTGTTGTACTAGCTTCTCATTTAAAACTGTTTGTTATTTACTTTTCTTTCATTTTTGTTTTTTTACAATTTTAATATACGGACTAATTAATAATTAATTTTCATATCAAATAACTAAGTTTGGTTCAAATTAAAATTATTCTGACTGACAGAAATATTCTCTTCAACTAGACGTTAGTATCGTAAGATAAACATCCACGATTTAGTTCCATGGAGGCATAAAGGGTGTTGTGTCAGTCAGAGCAATTTTAAAGTATATATAACAAATATAGATGGCAAAAAGTTTTTAAAAAAAACGTGTTTTTCCGTTAAGATCTGTTTTTTCTTCAATCTGAATACAATCTCAGAAAATATTTGTAATTTTATAACAATTCTTAAAACTATGTTTTATCCTTTTTATATAACATGTTTATAATATTATGTTCGTATAAAATAGATAAGTACGTCTTTCCGCTAACACTAACACCCCACACTCTTAACACGGTTTGACAAGTACAGCCTTTAATCTTATTTCAATTATTGTCTTTCAAGTAACACGAATATTAAGCGAATTTAAATTTACATGTATAACACTTTATAAAAAAGTATTTTAATTTCTATCGGCACATTAAAAATATATTTTATTATAAAAGTATCATGTGTTTGTTTCATAGTGAGTATAAATTGTTAGTTATATAAGTTATACGAATTAATAGTTTAACCTCATGTGACTTTGTTTGATACTTGAACGAGTAATATACACATACAACCGGACTTATCACCATATCAATATTTCATACTATTTTATTAAAGTAGGAATGATAATAAGAAGTTTTTATGACAAGCTTATACTTCGTACAAAAGTAATCCTAGGTTTAGTAATAAAAACGATTACAAGTTTTTTTTAAACTTGGTCTCAAAACAGCATAGTTTTGTGAAAATTATGATCATTTATGTAATATCATAATTGGAATATTGAAACGTAACGTTCCCGAACTCCGATAGTTTTGAAATAGTGGCATCATTCCAACAGAAAGTGGCTTATCATCAGGTAGTAGTTTTAATCTGAATCTTTGGCTTTTCCTCAAATGGCTTTTGGTTTTTATAACATTGCTATATTTGATAGATTTTACTATTTTTAATAACAGATACAGATAAATGATCATCCACCAGCATTGGTCTTAGTATTTCTTCGTTGTTTTGTTTATTAGTTAATATAAAATCTTATTTATATTCTTATTCAGCTAAGGATAATATATTTTCATATTTTTAACAGAACACGTTAAGTATCTAAGTACCTTCTTATGTAACGACCATGAGCCAAAGTGTCGAAGCACTGTAGTGACTAGATGTATCAATTAGTACCCTAATCGGTTAGAATATAATTTAAAAACTATTTTGGTAAAGATTATTTTATTTGAATTTAGATAAATGTACAACACATACTCAATGTACTGCACACTTAATGGGTTCGGAACGAGTACCTATTTACCGATGTACTTGATCTTTAACGTTGATCTTAGCCTAAGTCAAAGTTCAAGCAGCGAGGTCTCTTTGCTGACTGTTTCCACATCACTCCCTTGTCTATAACATGTCTTTGTATGTATAAATGTAATGTTTATAGTTGATATATAATTCTTATTGGAATTACTTTGGGTGTTACTCTTGATATTTGATAGGCAAATTTGGATTTTTTATTAAAGAATTTTTAATGACTATACTTTTGTTTCTGAAATAAAATCTGACCAACTTATATTTATGTTTCCTACAAAAGCTTTCAGGGGAAAATTATTTCTTAATGTATAGATTCTTATGTCAAGACATAATCATAGACTTGAATATGTAAATAAATAACACTAATTAATGTTTTCTCGACTAAGAATTATAAAAGATACATTAAAGTATGTAGGTATATGTTGTATTGTTATTTTAAAATTTTATTAGAATTAATAAAGATCCGAGTAGCAACAATTAATCTTAAATAATGCAAGTAGGTAAACGCAAATAACTTATTATTTTATATTATTAACTATTATTACTACAAGCATTGTTGTTAAATAAATTTAATGTATGTATATAACATATATAACGTATTTCATACCCTCTTCTTTTATTTATTTTATACTTAACGAAGTTCGTTTGAGCGCCGTTTAATTGAAGCTCAAAGTTCACAACTACTAAACGAAAACCGCAGTAAAGAAACATTTATTATACATTTATATGTATATGTACATAAATGAAAGAAACAGCAACATCGAAGTATATGAAATATATTATTTATATAAAACGCCCAAACATTTTTATTACGACAGATAGATTTTATTTAAAATTTCTCATTTACGAGATCGACCAATCATAAAGATTACATTGATAATAAATATGTAACTTATTAAGACACTTTTATATTTGTTTATTTATTTCTTTGTACATTTTATTAAACAATATTTTATTTCTTAATAACTTTGTTTTTTAAATGTATGTCAATTTTATTTGTCGATGTGGTGCTATATTGTCTATCCATCTTATGATGTCTTCATTTAGTAGAACGTATTTTTATATTTTAAATGTATTATCACTAACATATCAAAGGTAGAAAATGAGTTGTTATAAATTGTTAGTTATTAGGAAATATGACGAGGTTATAAGGAATGTTAGGAGATCTTAAGACCAACATAACTCAGAGTAATACCATATATTAAACAAGGCTTAGACACGTACTGCAACAACATTACTTATAATTAGTATAGGCCTGTTAGAAGAAAGTGATATTCTGTACATAAAAATAGTAATGAACAACGATATGAAGATGAAATAAATCTTCTAAGTGTGCTATATATCATTTTATACGAGGACAGATCACGACAGGTGTGTGACTTCATTCGTCTCACAAATGGTAGATTAATTTATACCCACGGGTGTCTTGATATATGGAATGTTAGATTTGTACAGTAAGCGACCAAAGTTGTACTATCAACAATACAATGAATATTAAAAAACTTTTTTCTTTTATATATTATTTTTGTATTTTACTTAAAATAATTAAAATATAATGTATATTATATTGAAACTAGTAAGATATCATTTCAGTATAAGTCATGTCATAAAATACAAATAATGTATTTTGTGGACTGTAAAGCCTTATTGTTCCACTGTGAGTCGTTAGTTGGAAATATGAAAAAATGTAACAATATTAAAACGTTATAGAGTTAACAAGAAATAATTAACAAACTCGTACACATATACACAGATAGAACATAATATTATTCATATTTATAAAGATATTTTACTATGAAAATTGTTTTCTTTATTAAATTGATGGTTTTAATATAAAATATCATAGAAAAAGATATTACAATTTTAATTTCAATAGTAGTATATTTTTATGTGATAAATATTTAAGAAATCCTTCAAAATGTATTTTGTATTTTGTTTGACATTCAAGGGATTTAATTGTAATATTATATAATATTACCAAAGTAGCTTCATATATTTACATAAAATAGTTTATGGAGATATTCTCCTATCTGTTCAACGTACTTTGAACTACACGCACCGACCATACTAATAGAATCAATAATATTATAATATCAAGTGTTATATACGAGTTATTTGGCTTCTTTAAGTTATTTGGAAAATTAAATAGAATTGTTTTAAGATAGACGTTTAATAATATAAACAGATATATCGTACCTATTTTTCTATTATCTCTCTATATATTCTAATTATTGATAATTGAAGTAATGAAACAAGGAAGTATGAAATGCCACAAATGCTGAAATAAAAAAAACAAATGAAGCAAAGTGTAAAGTAATGGTATTTGCTTTTACATTTCCAGTTTTCATTGATCTTTATTAAAACTTCAGAATTTTGGTGGGTAGGTGCCAAAAGAATGGCAATAAATATGTGCATTTTATATGTAGTTTTCATTTGAAATAAAACAGTATTTAAAAGAGAAAGTTTCTTTTTCGTTTACCAGATTTTTATTATAATATAAAAAGATTTTAAATAATTTAATATTTTATTGAATTTAAAAACATTACATTCCTGTTAAGGAAATATTTTTATTATTTTTATTAGTTTTTGTTATCTATAACAATTTATATTTCGTTTTATCTTATCTTTATGTTATAGCTTTGAAGTGTATTGGATTATGCCTCACTCAAGTTATTCGTCATGATAGTTATGTATCGACAAAGCCGGTGACTGATATTGATAGCAACGAACTAACGAGCATCCTATATATAGATGATATAAATTACTTATAAAGATCACAAGCCGTACTTCATTTTATCATATTTTTACTATTATATATATTTTATAAGATTAAGATTAATATTTTAAATGAATAAAAGCTACTTTCGATCATTTTACTGACATTCAGTATATAAGCTAATTGTTATTTGGTTTGTGACTTATTTTTGTTTATTTTTATTATCCAAGTATTCAACATCCATGTGAAACAAAACGTAGTCTAGTCTGGAAGTATACTCACTGACGTACAGCTTACCGCGAGGTTATGCAATGTAAGATCAGACAGAGAGGGATCTTCTTTATTTGTTTTTAATGTTAATTCTCAAAAGATTATTGGGAGTACAGAAAGTTTTAAACGATTTAGCAATTCCACGATAACCAAACTTTTAATGTTGTAGGTTTGTAAGATTTCTTTTTGTTTTAAAATGTGTTTGACTAGCGATTTTAAAATAAGTAAAAATAGAACGTCGCGTGATTCCAATTCAGGCTTGATGTAATTGTATACAGGACTCTTTTTTGTTATTTGACTTATTATTAATATTGTAGTTTGGATGTTAAGGTCTTAAATTATGAATGATATTAACTAGGTCACGTAAGTGGGGTCGTGAGCTGAGCTAAGTTTTGCTCTGTGCACGGCATGCTATTTACCACGATATTCTTTAGCTTAGTGCTTACAAACGCTACGAGAGTTAAATGGAAATATAGGATATTATCAATAAATCATTTGCCAAACATGTCAAGCTTGATATTCGTTTCAGGTCTTTAAATGAAAAATTTTCTACAGAATTGCTCATAACACCCATCTTTTCGTAATGGCATCACGCTGAAATCGTTAACTGGCTGAGCAGTTGACGATGGCCACGCTAAGCGATTCGTTACTTGTTGATCAGTTGTAACATATGGCAAATTAATAACTGCAGTTTCAACTACGTCATCATCTTCGGTAACGTAGTCCGTTCCACTGTTTCCTTCTTCTGCATATGTAAAGAGGCTTGTTACATCTGTATCATCAAACGGTAGCCTGTCCAGTTCTCTCAAATCAATCGGAATGTCTTGATAGAATTCGTTATTTTGTTTCAGACACCGGAGAACGTCGAGCACTTTCTGACGTCTTACACGAAAGTCTTGAAAGCCTGTTGGTGCTTCGCGTCGTACAATGATTATTTGCATCTGCAAGATTTACAGATCTCTGTAAATCGTTGAGGAAGTACAGTTGCCATCGTTTGAATTTCTTGTTCGACGTTTAAAATATGTCCTGCATAACGAAACTGTCTGGGCCCACCGTTTGCCTTGAGCCGATACACTCGTATAATTGGTTGTATGCGTACAAAGGGCATAGTTTCGATCTGTGTTAGCCCTTGTTATTATGGTGGCACTGCCCCAGGATCCATAAAATTTTCTGCGGTGAACATTTATGTTGTTCGAATGGAACAGCATGCCGAGCAAGTATAGGGAACTCCTGCTTCTTTTCAATTGATTCTTGAACATTTAGAACAGGAAACGTATGCCAATTTTTCTAATTCTTTATTGAATCGACGCTTATTTGCCTATGTTATAAGTCTATGGACAATTTTCTGGTGAATTGAAACTTTTTTGCTGTAATTCGAAAACTTACCATTCTTTTGGTGTACTTTGAGCTCAATGTGAACTGCATTCTGACGAATTTATAGTCAGTTCTGTTATGTATGAGAGTAGTTACAAACTCTCTTAGATTTCAATCCACTCGTAACTCGTACATCGAGCAGGCACGCGCTGGTGAGTCACTAATCGAACTAAATTAGTTCTGTTAATTGTTCCAGATCTGTCGATCGAAATTAGCCGAAATTTTGCACAATCATAAAGCAATGTGGCATCAAACACCATGCCGAGTTTCTAAACTGTGCTATGCGTAGTTTCTGAGCTAGCACGTAAATTGTCCTAAACTGAATTAGTAAATTATATTGAATTTAGAATTACGATTTTTTTTAAATTTAATATATGCGTAGCGCCTTATGCTCGCTATCGTTGTGGCGAGATTCGTTAACGTAGCTCGAATAGTTTTTAAGAACAGAGAGTTCGCATTTTTTGCGATGTGATGTGTAAAGAGCTTCACTTCGCTCAACTCAATAATTTAAAGCCGCACTGCTTAACTATAAATTTGTTACTCCGACACGTGTAACGACGAAACAAATGAGCTAAAATTGGATAAACTGTAAAATTTTAAGTTAGATTTACGAAAAAAAAAATGCAAAGGAAAAACAGGGGTTGAAATTTGTTTGATGTTCTTGACAAAGTAACTTAAAAAATATAGATTTAAATAATATACCCAGAAAAACGATTGTTAGTATTTTTCTAAAGAGTTTATGGTTATATAATATATATTAGTTGGTCTTTGCAATGTAAAATATAATAAATAATCAATGTATATACAATTATAATTTCATTCAAGTAGAACATAGTTTGTTATGTTAAATTTTTATTTCAACTGACGAGGTTGTTGATAAAATTATTTGTCAAACAATTTACAATTCAAAATGTATAATGCCTCAGAATTGAAACCACGGCAGACCTGCCATATTTACCACGACTTGCAGGTGGATAACAACTTTTTTCCACGTACCATTCGAACGTGGAACAAACTACCTTCGGTGTTATTTACAGATCGATACGACATGGGTACCTTCAAAAAAGGCATATACTATTACCTCCAAGGCCGGCAACGCTCTTGTGAATCCTCGGATGTTGCAAGAGTTCATGGGCGGCGGTGATCACATATCAACGGTGACCCTCAATCTCGTGTGCCCTCCTCTAACAAAAAAAAAGGAACTGTATTATTATATGTTGTATTGTATTGTATTATACTTTGTTATTATAAAGATATTATGAGTATAATTTGAGTATAAGGTTAATAGAGTAATTTGATAAGATCAAGTCGAGTGGAATTTAGAGGCGACACGTATATTTTATGTGGTTGCGGCTGACTGTAATGAGACATGGGGGTACCGTCAACATAAAAATACTATATCTTTTTTATTTGTTTTAACTTACTTATTTTTTATGTATGTTCGTGTTATCATTAGTTTTCACATTTAAGAGAAATCTGTCTAACTCCTTGACAGATACTTAATTTGAATAGGTTTTAATTTTTTTTATTATATTTTATTTTTATTTCCTTCATTATTTATGACATTTAAATGTAATTTCTTACATTAATAACGATACAAAAAAATTTAATTATAAATTTATTAATAACTTGTTTTGCTGACGGTGTAAAGTAACATGATACTTGATCAATAAGTGATATGAAGCGTACATGGAAATATAGTGCAAATAGAGACGTACTTATTACAAATAAATCCTCATTAAAATTTCAATACATATCATTACCGTACTTAGATTTAAAATATTTTTATTCAAACAATAACAAGAAACATATTTTAAGCAGTTCATAAAAAATTTTATTTAAAAGTAATTCTAAACATTATTCGTTAAATTCTTCTTTATTCAGTTTAATCCCCGACGTCGCAAAATAAAATGAGCAATAGAAAATTAAAGAAAAAGCTCCGTACCTTTGCCAACCGTACATTTAATTACGCGCTCCAGCGAGCCCGCGGAAGGAATTTAAGGGAGAATGTTTATACATCGTGCTTTTTACCTTCTACCTGACATTATTTTTATATTAATAATAATAATACTTTATTTTGTACGGTTACAAGGAAAAAGTATGTTTTAAAAAAATAAGGGGTAACATTTGTAATAATAACTGAAAAAAATACGATTCCGATCTTCTCAGTACTGATACTTGTCAAAATAACCATTTTTGTAGCCCAGAATAAGGTTGTAACCTTAAAATAATCCACGAACCAGATTTGGAAGTCCCTTTAAAAATATAACTTTCATGTCCCTATTCCAGGTTCAGTTTAAAGACTAAAGAATTCCTAAAATAATGTTCCAAAAACCATTCAAGTCGCGGTCAACTGCTAGTATTATAAATTGAAAAAACTAATCCGATTATAAGTTTTAGGAGAGATGTTTAAAAGAGTGTTATAATACAAACTGGGATGCAGCGATTTTAATAAATCCTAGCGAGATAACTTATTTTCAACTTATTCCTGGAGATCTATTTCGCTGTAATTTAACTTAAAATTTGTTCGGAATATCTTGAAAATTTCTTGAATATAGCCGGTAACCGTGAAACATAAATATTACTATTATAAGATAATAAATTTCCAGATAACTTATATTTACTTTTAAAAAGTGTTATACAAAATAAGACATGTCTGATGTCATTCTGAGTAGGAACAATATTTTTCTGCCACGTTTATAAGTTCAATGGATTTAGTAATAATTCAATATAACAATGATAGATGTCCTCTCTCCGTTCACATCATGAAGTTTTCTTAATATTATTCTTACTATATATCTCACAGACATATGTACATATTCTCAGAGGTATACAATTATATTTCTTTTTTCTAAGTATACTAATGTTGTTATGCAAATATTTCGTAAGCTTTTTTGATAAAACTTGGTTATATGATATTATTTAAATTTAGATCAAACACAAGGTATCTCAGGATTTAGAAAAACATAAGGTATCTCAGGATCGATCATTAACTTTCTTGGATGATAAATAGAAAATTGTATCAATACAAAGACAAATAAAAAATTTATAAAACAAATTCAGTTTTATTTTATTCGAAAAAATAATTCTAGAAATGATGGGACATCGGAAACATTTTGTATTCTTGATTATTGATAGTTATATATTTTCATTCTAATAATATTAAATGTCTTTCCAGCGGCAGTGTCTCTTCATACTCCGAGTGTATCCGGACGTAATTGTTCGGATTCACTTTTACCGCTCCACTGAGGTTCGATTGGCGACGAGGATATTGAGTTACAGATAAAGAATATTATGTGAAAACAATTTATGTGGTGTTTTATTTTTTTCTATAAAATAATATGTTTATTACAGTATATGGTAAGTCTTTCGCAATATTATTGATAATATATTTACATTATAAATAAGAATTCTACCTATTCTTATAAACATTATTAAATTGAGATTATGTGTTTTTAAAGATTTCAGTTTAAAGTATACTTAAAAGGGAAATGTTAGTTATTTTATGTATGGTTGCAGGGAAGTAAAAACCTAAGAGGTTGGATTCATTAGATTTGTCTTTAAAGGGCCGTCTCAAGACGAGAATATAACAATTAACTAATACTTCTACTTTGATAATGTTTGTTCATTTATCATTACCAATTTGCACATTATGACGATGAGTACAAGTATTATTGTTAACTTATTTATATAAAAAATATTGATAATTGCTTGAGCAGCCTTGAAATATAAGATCTGATAAAGAGATATTAAATAATCATTATACAATGAAGTCGAAAAAAAAATGTACTTCTAACTATATGTAGTTATCGACAAATTGAATCTTAAAAAAAAATAATTGTAGGTACCCACTAAATGAAAATGTTTATAATAAACCTAAAACTTAATACTCCACCGGATAGCGTGTTCAGATATTTATATTTTTTGAGATAAACCTCGTTACGAACCATACAATTCCGAAATGCTATTCTATCAACAGGTTTGTGGAAAAATTATTAAATAAAAAATGATTTGACACTTCAACAACATATTGTAATACAAATTTACTTGAGTAAATTCGTAAAGATTATTTCTTTTTATTATTTAAATATGTTCTAATCGTAAAAAATTTGAAAAATTATCGTTTTTTTATTGCATTAAGATTAGTTTATGAAAATTGAAGACTAGATAAATAATTTATAATCAAACGAATTGAATTTCTTTGAGGTAAATATTCTTATGTAATACACGTTTACATGAGCACAAATATATAAGAGAGTAGAACCTCTATTTATATGTTAATATAATCTATTTAGATGTCTCTATCTATCTCAAACTAAATCTATTGAACCCCTCATTATCCTATCGGTGTCTTGAACAGTCCAAACCTTGATAATTAAAAATGAGCCGTATTATATAAATAAGGTTTAATTTAGAATAAATACTCTTTTTCATTTCACGGTCCTCAATGTAATTGATTTCCTAATGAAAGTTTCTTTTGTTTAACCTGTTTGAATTAATAATACAGTAAGCTTTCACCTTTTTAAAAAAAGAGTCAATGGAAAGTGTGATTTTGATAACAATTTTTATAGAACTATGATAATTTAACTAGCTGATAAATTATGGTACGCATTATCATTTACACTTTTCTTTATATCTCAAGAAATATCTGACGTGTAATTAATAGAAGTATAACAAATAAACCAACTTTGTTTGTGTGTTTGTTGTTTCTACACCTTAACCAATCAACATAGCGTACCTAAAATATTTCGACCTAAAAGGAATAGTGTCAAGGATAGAATAAAACGATTATCAGGCGGCCAAAGGACATAACACGACTTTTTAAGATATACAGGAGAATAGAGCTACTACAAATACAATAATAGTATAGAACTGGATTATTCCTCATTGCCTTGTTCATGACGTAACAGCAAAATAAGTGGTTTAGAATTACAAACAGTTATCTGGAACTATCGGAATCACTTTCATTAAGTTACAAGAATAAAAATGTCTTGCAAATACACTTTACAGAAAATCGTAAATGTACTCGTATAGCTGTTCGATAAACATGCTACTTTTCGTACTACTTACGTACGGGTGAAAATTATTCATGAAGATATCTTATAAGTTTATTAAACTGATAACATATTTGACAGATGAAATCAGATAGAGTAAATAACAGTTTTTTGTTATTTAACTGACTAAAGTATATTGAAACGTAAAAAATTCCAAAATAATTTTAATATTGTAAATGTAATTTAAAAATAATTAAGTATATTTTCTCTCAAATAAAATTGTATTTATTCCTGACAGTTGTAAATACACGGGCACAGTGCCATCAAATGTGACCATCGCAGCGTACAAACCGACCAAGATAAGTATAAACTTAATTAAAAGTATTATATATTAAACAGCAAATAGTAATTTGTCATTTATTAATTATTAACACAAGATATTTCATTCAAATATTTTTATTTAGACTATTAATTTACTTTTTAAAGTTTTTGCAGCAACCGAGGCAAATAGGTATGTAATTGAAATTCACTTTTTGATATACGTATTATAATTTCTCTGTTGTTTTATTTCTGTGTTGGAAATCTTAAATATCACATGTATATTCTTTTATAGTACGGATAACAGATTTTCATATTTTTTAATAATTCTTGTTAACTACCTAAATACATATTTATTTATTTATTTATTTATATCTTTTCCACTTTGAATCATTATCAGTGATCACTTGTATACGTCAAAATGGAAGTGTCAGGAGGGCCTATTTCGATACCAGATTTATCGTAATAAGCCCTTCTGTAAAAGCACTGTCCAACTTAATGTTAAAGCTATGAGGGTTCCAAACGCGTCCTAGTCTGAGAAGAACCACACAACAAACTCAGCCGGATATATATTTTTTATATTGTGATCACTGTTTCACAAATGTCAATCTTAAAAGCTATTTTGGAACAACTAGAACCGTCGCAATATAATAAAAAAAATAAATAATAATAATAGCAAAAAAAATAATAATAATGATAATAATAATAAAAAATAAAATAGGTCTGCTACACAACCAGTCATACGAAAAGTGCCAAAGCACTAATAAAGAGCTTTGACACCAAAGGTGTCAAAGCTCTTTATTAGTAATTAAATGATTGAATTAATGATATAATCAGTCATAATGTAATTACAAAAATAAATTTATTACAAATATTAATTTTATTTTATATAACAGGGCTTCTTAAACTTTTTTATATAGCGAACCCCTTCAAGCTTAGGAAATTTTAAACGACCCCCTCCTCCATATAATGATCATAGTATCAGATCTTTGCGACGCCCCTTTCAGTAGTCTCGCGATCCCCCTGGGGGTCGCGACCCACAGTTTAGAAAGCCCTGTTATATAATATGAGATAATTGTATTTACACACACCAATCTGCTGTACTCTTAACACGGTTTGAACGAGAACGAGTACCGAGGTGCTTGATCGTAAACCTTGATCTTAGCCAAAGTTCCAGAAGCGAGGTCTATATGTCGAGTATTTTACATTAACCTCCCCCCCCTCCCTCAACATCTTCTCGGTTGATGGGTTATTGACAAAGTCTGAAATTATATAAATTTACAGCATATAATTTTGAAATACAAGTAACTAAAAATTAGATCTAAAATTATAGAAAATTTAAATTATCTGTCGCCTTAATACAAATAAACTTATTATTTTATAGAACCAACTGTTTTTACTATAAAGATTATAGTTAAATAAATTAAAAGTATACATACAAAATATTTAACGTATGTTATGCGTGGACTCTTCTTTTATTTATTTTATACCTAACGAAGGTCGTTAGAGCGCTGTTTAATTGAATTTCAAAGTTAACAACTACTAAACGGATGCCGTCCCCTAATAATGGAACATACATTATATATATATATATATATATATCAAATGTAAAGGTTTGAAGAATTTAATGTCAACCTATCCGTAAAAAATTGAGACATCTAAGTACATGGAGCAAATTATTAACATCTAAGAAAGTTTTAAGGAAAACATTTTTATCATGGCCGGTAGATTTGACTAAAGTAAAAATGATTTGACAGCTTTCACAAGCTGAATGGTTATATTGATAACACATATATAACTTGTTGATCACACTTTTATGTTTGTATATGAGTGAAATATTAACAATGGGTTCAAAAAGGGAAATGTACACGCCTTTTTTTCATCTTATCACATAACGTAGTTCTATATCTTCGTAATAATTTATTTATTTTTCGAATACAATGAAAATAAGATTTGAATTTTAAAACAGCATTTTCAATTTCCTTGACTGAATGAGATATTTACCATTTACCATATTGAACTTTGACGTCACGTTAAGGCAAAATACAAAGTCAATTTTGGTTTCAAGTTGAATGCATGTGATGCCATCTCGTTTGCAACAATAAAAAAATTCTCTGGGTATTTTGATTGTCAGTTATGATTATTATGAAACAATCGTAGAAAATAATGTACTAAAATATATATAGAGATGCTCATTTGTCTGATACAAAAGTCCACACTTACCGTCTCTTAACATATTGACATTTTTATTTATCTTCACGCCATATCCCTTGTGGGGTAACGACAGAGACGACGGAGCGCCAAAAACGCTACGGTCCCTGCATACCTCGTTTACTTCGGCCACAGACATAAACCTCCTAACCTTCATACATACCCTCCGGGGGGACCTCATACTTAACATCATTTTATTTTAACTATATATAGTTCAGTAATAAAAGAAATAAGTTAATTTTTTCAAATAAATCTTTAGTAATTTTGTAATAGATACTTTGCAGTAACTATTTCTATCTTTATAATGTAATAACACTCACTTAAAGCTATAAATATTGAATATGTCATAACGTAGAAAATAAGTTCTTATAAATTGTTAGTTATTAAGAAATATGACGACGTTAAAAGGAATGTTATGAGATCTTAAGACCGTCATTACTGAAAGTGCTACGATATATTGAAGAAGACTTAGACGCGTACTGAAATACAATTACTTATAATTATTATTGACCTATTTGACGAAAGTAATATTCTGTACATAATACCAGTTATAAACAACGATATGAAGATGAAATAAATCTTCTAAGTGTGTTATATATCATTACACGAGGACAGATCACGACAGGTGTGTGACTTCATTCGTCTCACAAATGGTAGATTAACTTATACTCACGGGTGCTCTTGATATATAGAATGTTAGATTTGTACAGTAAGCGACCAGAGTTGTACAATCAACAACACAAAAAATATTTAAGACCTTTTCTCTTTTATATGTTTTATTATTTGTATAACAGCAAAACACTAGTTTTGGATTTTACTAACAATAATTAAAGTATAAAGTATATTACAATTAAAGTAGTATAATACCAATTCATTACAAATATCGTGTCATAAAATACAGATAACTTTAGTGGTGGACTGTACAGCTTTCACTATTCCCTGGTGAGTCGTTTGTTGGAAATATGAAAAAACGCAACAATATTAAAATGTTTCGGAGTTAACGAGAAATAATCAACAAACTCATACAAATATACACTTAGAATACAATATTATTCATATTTACAAAGACATTTTACTATGAAAATTGTATTCTTTATTTAAAATTTAATTTAAGGCTGAATATTAAATATTACAGTTTGTCATTAAAAAATATATTACAATTTTAATTTCATTAGGATCACATTTTTATGTAATAAAAACTTAAGAAGTCCTTAAAAATGAAATGTTATTTTGAGTTTAAGGGATTTTCTTATAATATTATATAATATTACCAAAATTGTTAAGTATATATTTACATAAAATAGTTTATCGAGATATTCTTCTGTCTGTTCTACGTGACTTGTGGTCGGCGAGGACTCTATGTGACTCGAGGTGAGGACATACACTATACGATTCAGTCGTTACAGGGACGAACAATTAGAGGTCGCAGGTTCGAGGCGTGCTCGTGACGATAAATTATGTCTTTTATTTATTTTGTGTAGAAAAAAAACGAATAATTTATCAGAGTCCATTAAAAACAGGAAGTATTTATATCTGCTACATAGTTTGCCAACCGGAATGTATATTTATTATTAAGAAATTAAAATGAATAAGAAACCCGACTGCTTTATATGTTAAGATTATGTTAAAAAATATGCCCAAGAGGTTCAGAATATTACATACTTTATTTATAATTTTATACAAATGTAAAAAAAATAAAAAAGAAATGGTGAATACTAATTATGCAGCTAAAGTTCTACCTGTGCGTGTTCCACATCGCAATAAATCAAACTTTACCATAGAGGGAACATATAATAGACAATTAATTGGTTCCCTTATCGCTTTTTAACAAATTGCTTATGCCTCAGTCAAGTTCTTCGTCATTTCAGTATGTATCGACAAAGCCGGTGACTGATATTGATACCAGCGAACTAACGAGCGTCCTATATATAGATTATATAAATTACTTTTGAAGATCACAAGCTGTATTTCATTTTATGATATTTTCATTATTAGATTTTTTTATAAGGTTAAGATTTACATTTTAAATATAAAAAGGAATCTTTAAAATTTAGAATTTTAAGCAAATTGTCATTTTGTTTGTGTCCACATATGTTCGTTTATTTTTAGAATTCAAGATATATGTGAAATAAAACGTAGTCTGGTGTGAAAGTACTATTCTCACATCCAGCTTACCGCGAGCTTATGCAATGTAACAGCAGACAGAGAGGCATCTTCTTTGTTAGCTTTTAATATTAATTGTCAAGAGATTATGAGAGATGTACTGCGGAGTACAGACATTTTTTACGATGTACCAATTCCACGATAACTGTACTTTACACGTAGCAGGTTTATAATTTTTTTTTGTTTTTGTACTTTATTAACTAGTGATTGATATACTTTACGTTTGAAGCCGACTTCTTTCCTGAGTAAATAGTCAAAATAAACTCTGAGAGTTTAAGAACATCGCACCTCGACAAAGGTCAATTCAGGACTAATGAAATATGTAATTTCATAGAGTTTTATTATATCAAATTGTAATATATACTTATTCAGTACTGATTAGTATTTTTATACTGTACAACTTTATAGTTTTGTTGCTTCTTTATAAATTTTTTATGATATTATTCGATTTATTTACTCTCTGACAATTTTTTTTTAATTTATATCGATGTCTACTTGTCTGAACCGAATAAAATTTATTTATATATATAATATCGGTTAAATCTTACCAAGTACTGCGCGGGCGAAGCCATTGGCAAAATTCAGTAACAGCTAAAGGAAAAGACGTTACTGTCTGAATAAATATGACCAGACATGTTAAGCTGAATTAAATTATAAATAAATATATAACATATATTATAGATATCACAGTTTGAGTCCTGTTCGTGTCGGTACATTTTTCACCTATATTTTTATTTATAATTTGAATATGTTATGTTAAGACCTTTTGAGGCCACTAATAATTGTAATACTCTCTGGATATTGTCGAAAATATGGTCCATTGAGTTAGAAATAAAGTTCCTAACAGCGTTCGATCCAAACTGTCCTCTAAAAGTATAACTAGGTAATCAAACCTAACGAAACTTTTGAAAACTTCGGTGTAAATAATCTCATGTAAGGACTGTAATTAAAAAATTATTTTCATATCTAATAATTTAGTTTTGGTTCATATGAATTCTAAAACCTGATAGAAATATTCTTTTGAATAATACATTAGTATCATAAGATAAATATCCACGATTCAGTTCTATGAAGACCTAACGGGTCTTGTTTGAGTTAGAGCGAATTAAAAGTATATATAACAAATTTAATTAATAAGAAATTGAAAAAATTAAGTGTTTTTTCGTTAACATTTAGTTTTCTTTTAAATTAAATACAATATCAGAAATTTTTTTGAATTTTATAAACATTCTTAACACTTGGTCTTATTGTTTTTCTTATAATAAATGTTTATAATATTATGTTTATATAAAATAGATAAGTATGTCATTCCGCTAACACTAACTCCCCACACTCTTAACATGGTTTGACAAGTACAGCCTTTGATTTTATTTCAAACGTCAAACTAGATGATAACTTTTTCTCAAAAATAATATATATTTCTTTATTTATTATTTAAAGTGCACTACTTGAGTAAAATAGTAACTTACAACTAATTGCCAACAAAAACAATTAATATGATTTCAACTCAAATATCTAACTTGAAACAAAACATAATATTATTTTATTTTAGTTACAGGTGGTTTTAGTACAGTGTTATTAAGTTAAATTTAATTAAAACTTAATAAAGAGACGTCTGCTAAACTGTTTATTCAAGATGGCGTTCGTTAGTGCCTTTGAACTATAAAATAACATCAGGGGAATTTGTCGACATTAATAAAAATACAGGAACTAATTGTTAGAAAGAATTCATTATTTTATAAAAATATTGAAATAATGTATAAAATATATATTATATTTATATTGTGGCGGTAACAGAAATCTTAAAGAACTTTAAATAAACAGCAATTATAACTTATAGTTACTTTACTTTACTTTACTTTAGCTTCACGCTATGTCCCTTGCGGGGTAGCCAGAGACGACGGAGCGCCAAACGCTACGGTCCCTGCACACCTCTTTCGCCTCGGCCACAGACATCAACCTCTTCATACATGCCCTCCGGGGGGTCCTCCTGCTTTTTACGTGACCTTCCTCCAGTATCATAGATACTGTTTTTTCGAAGGTCACTCGAGGCCTGCCCCTGTCTCTCTTACCACTCACTTTGCCTGTATAAATCTTTTTTACTATTCTTTCATCACTCATTCGTTCGACGTGCCCAAACCACCTGAGCACGTTCTTCTTCATTCTCACTGTAACACAACATAACAACAAGTACCTGCCATTCTGTGGATCTCTTCATTGCGAATTCAGTCAGTTAGGCTGACTCCGCATATTCTGCGAAGAGATCGCATCTCCACAGCATTCATCTTTCTTACATTCTTCTTCTGTGTTACCCACGTTTGGCTGCCGTATAAAAGCGTCGGTAGCAAAACCGCATTGTGCACAGACAAACGCTGACGTTTTGCCGTCTCAACAATGCAGCCAGAGCACCATTGACTCTGTTACCGGCAGCAATACGCCTTTCCACATCCATTTCGTATCTTCCGTCTCTGCTAAACATACTTCCCAAATATATCACTTGTTCTATTATCTTATCATTCACGTTGATCGAACATTCTGTTCTTTCTTCATTTCTTTCAAATATCAGAACCTTCGTCTTATCTACATTCAGGTTAAGACCATTCATTTCACACCCATCTTTCAGAGTGGTGACCAATGCCTGCAAATTGCATTCTGATGATGCAATGAGCACTGCATCATCTGCATATAGCAAGCAATTGACCTTAAGGTCACCTAATTTCACTCCCATGTCACTATCTTTCACGCCTTGGAGACAACTATCCAAATACAAATTGAACAACCAAGCTGACATAGCGCAACCTTGCTTAACACCCGATTGGATGTCAAACCAGGGCGACATGCCAGCTCCTACTCGCACACAGGCTGAGTGATCTCGGTAAAGAGACATTACCGCCTGTAGCAAGGGTCCGTTCACATTGTATCGGGGCAGTATCTCCCATAACTTCTTTCTCACAACCCTGTCAAACGCCTTTTCCAAGTCCACAAAAGCACAGAAAACCTTTTGGTTTAGGGTCAAAAACTTTTCCGTGATCATGCGGAGGGAAAAGATCTGTTCTATACACCCTCTTCCAGGTCTAAAACCTCCTTGTGCCTCCCACAACAGCCTTTCAGATCTCTCTTGCATTCTTCTCGCTAAAATTTTAGCATAAACTTTACCGCCCAAGCTAATCAAACTGATGGCCCTATAGCTTGCACAGTCTATCTGTGAACCTTTGCCTTTATACAAAGGTACGATGACTACACTTCGCCAATCGTCTGGGACCTCCCCAGATTTCCAGCATAAATTGCACAAAAACCAGAAAAAGTCCCAGACGCGTGGCCCACCATATTTGATCATCTCGGCAGTAACTTCATCTGCTCCCGCAGCCTTACCACATTTCAGACTTCGAATCGCACTCTCCACTTCTTCCGAACTGATTTCACCATCGGCTACATCCGGACTCAGCATTTTGCTGGTACTCAAGGCCGAGGCGTCCTCACATTCATACGTCTCCTTGTAGAATTCCGTCCACCGCTGCAAAACGTGGGCTTGCTCGGTTAAAACTTCACCGCTCTTCGAAAGCACCCCTTCCATCCTACAGGTTATCGAACAACCCCGGGAATTACTAACTTCTCTCCAGAAAAACTTCGTGTTTTCCCGGAAAATGTTCGTCAACCTTTCATCTCTTTCTCTCTCAGAATTTTCACGCTTCATCTTTATAAGTGCTTTCGTTTTGTGCTTTTGCAGCTTGTACTCTCTTTTTCTTATCTCTCTCACACTTTTATCCTTACCCGAGGCTTTATAATCCAGCCATACTTTCTTCTTTAACTCTACAGCGTCTTTCACTTCATCATCCCACCATTCATCTCGCTTTTTACTAAAACCTCTTTTCCTTTTACCACATACCTCTGTCGCTATTTTCACCATACCATTCCTAAAGTTCTGCCAGCATACTTCAACACTTTCATTTCCAGAGCCACAGCTTTCAAGCTTCTTGGAAACCCTTTCTTGATATTCCTCTCTGATCGGTGGATCTTGAAGCTTCCAGCTTCTTATGCGATAATTCGACTCCAAGCTTGGACACGTCGTGCGGTTGCGCCAACCTGCAAACAGACCTCTTATTCTAGCAACGACTAGATAATGGTCTGTTCCCAGATCAGCACCCCTAAACACTTGCGTGTCCATAACTTGGCTTCGAATTCGCTGATCCAACCGGAAAAAATCAATCATACTTCTTTCTTCCGCTCGCTCCCATGTGTACATGTGAATTTGTTTATGATCAAACATCGTGTTTGCCACAAACAAATTTCTCTCTTTACAAAATTCCAAAATAAGCTTTCCAGCCTCATTTACTCTCTTATCACCATATTTGCCTAGCACGCTTTCGTAACCATTTCGCGCGGTTCCAACCCATCCATTAACATCCCCACATACTATCAACTTTTCATTACTTCTGACACTACTTAGAACATCCCTGACACTCTCCCAAAACTCCTCGAGCTCGCTCATTTGAGCTGAGGATACTGGAGCATACACGGCTAACAAGAATACTCTTGTTATCCCCAGCTTAAAGCGAACCCAAAGAAGCCTCGGGTTGATCGCGTTGTATTCTACCATAGCATTAACCATTCGAGAAGACAACAATACGCCTACACCTTGGCAACCTCGCCCACCATCTGGAACCCCAGCCCAGAAAGCGACCCGGTTGCCAGGCAAATCGATCGTATCATTGCCTTTTCGCTTGGTCTCAGACACACAAATAACATCCAGATCTTTGTCATCCATCACATCTAATAATTCATTCATCTTCTGTTCCATTCCTCCTCTTACATTCCACGTAGCTATTTATAGCTCCGTCCTCCACCTCCCGCCGTTCGGAACATGGCGTGTTGGTTGGCGGTCCCCAACGCCGCATTTGTTCATATTAAATATTACATAAACAGATTTTTATTTAAACATACAATAATAAATACAAAAACTATATAAACTCATCTGGCCCCGAAAAATAGCAAACAATTATTGGTGAAATACTAAATATAATATACATTGCAATATAAATTTAAGTTCAAAATAACGAATATAAAAATTATTATAAAATTAAAAATTAACAACTATTGTACTTCACCAGACAATAATAAATACAATATTTAAATACAAAAACTATATAAATTCATCTGGGACCGACAACTAGCAAACAATTATTGGTGAAATACTTAATATAATACACATTGCAATATAAATTTAAATTCAAAATAACGAATATAAAAATTATTATAAAATTAAAAATAACAACTATTGTACTTCACCACAATGAATGGATACAACCTTTAAAACAAAAGGTAAAAAATATGTTCGATAATATTATATAGAAATTATTATATTCAATATATTTAAATTGTGCATTCAACATTAAATTGATTCAAACAAATAAAAAATAAAAATAAACAACAAATGATTGTAAAACATACATATAAAAATATTATATTTGAAACTTATTTATACCTCATTATTATTCTACAATTTTATAGTTACATTTATTTTTCTGTATTCCTTTGAATATTATATTTATACATGTCTCTAACTTTGAGCAAGGATCACGTAGTTTTTATTTGAAATATAATTATTAAATTGTAAGTCAATAAATTTGTATTCTTTAGATCTTCCGGTTGCGACCGAGGTAATTCAAGTTCAAGTCTATGTATGTAGTTCGATATTGTTTTTATAATAACGTGTCAAAATGTTTCCGTGATAACGAGTTTTCATCCAAATATGAATATCAAGCGGTTTTAAAGGTTCCTTAATATTATATTTATTTTTATTTACTTTGACTTTAGGCTTATTTTCTTTGGCCATCCAATGGCGGACATTCTAAATATCCTTGTAAGTTGTATTATATATTAATAACACAAGTAAGTAAGCTTGTTTTATAGAAGTATCGCAAAATATAATATAAAATCTCTCAGGTACGATCATTAACTCTCTTACATGAAATGACTAATAGGAAATTGTATGTATTCAAAATCAAATAATTCATAAATGTATAATGAAAATGAAAAGTACAAGACACTTTGAAGCTAAATCTATCACACTAGAAAAAAAACGTTGCAAACCATTCCTCTGTTCCGTTCGTTTGTTTGTACATTGAAAAAAAATCCAAAAAAATACGTGAACAATAACTTTGACTATTTAGTTCATGATAATAATAATAAATGGCGGTTCCTTATTAACATACTTTTATAAATATTAACATAAACATAAAGAATTAAAAGTAAAAAGAGTTTTTTTTTAACATGTCAAACTATTGTTTAGCAAAAACTATACATAATTCTGTATTGAAATGCATTTTATAACATAAATATCATATACGAAATAGAAAAGAAATCATACCACAGGATTTTTTTTAGATAAGAGTTATATAGCTAGACTACAGTTATATAGTTAGTTATCTAATACTATTGAATGTCGCTTCCAGCAGCAGTGTCTCTTCACACTCCGTGTGTATCCGGACGTAATTGTTCGGATTCACTTTTACCGCTCCACTGAGGTTCGATTGTCGACGAGGATATTGAATTACAGATAAGGAAGAATATTATGAGAAAACAATTTTCATTTCAATATATAAAAAAAAAATGGTGTTCTCTTTTTATTATATTCTACAGAATACTAAGTTTTTCACAGTACAAGGTTTTTATAATATTATTGATAATATATTCATATCAATAATAGGAATGCTCCGTATTATTTATTTTTAAACCTTTATTATTTGCTACTTAATTGTTTAATTTAACGATGCTAATCGATAACTAGAAACAATTAGTTTTTATTATTATTTTTATTCTAGACTAATTTCACTTACTTTAGCGAGCAACCTATGCTTTTAACCAAGTTTCAAATGTAGTATCCGTTCAATGTACATCTAAGCTCTTTTATGTGTGGTAGCAGTGAAGTAAGAACCTGAGAGTTTGAATTCCATAGATTTGTCTTGAAAGGGACGTACTATGACTAGAATATAAAACTAACTAGTACTTCTAGTTTAATAATTGTGTTTGTTTCGTTATCATTACCAATTTTCACATATTTACAATACTTATGTTGAGATATTTAAATGTAAAATATTTATAATATTTTTTTTTTTCATAAAATTAGAAGATTAAGATATTATTTAATTCGGCATAGATAGTGTGTTCTAGCTGTTTATTTTCCTAATACAACAACACAAGTGTAAAGTGATGACTAGCTCTTTAAACATGAAATGACCTCACTTGTTATTCTCAATTTTTATTAAAAGTAATAAATACGCAAAGTTTAAAATTGAACGCATTTAATTTAAAAAATGATTCCAAATAATCCTCTCGGATATTCGAGCGTCGTCTAAATACAAAATAACTTATATTACTAACTATTGTTACTACAACCATTATAGTTAAATAAATTTAAAGTATGTAAATAATATATATATATATATATATATATATATATATATATATATATATATATATAACGTATTTTATGGTGGACCTTCTTCTTTTATTTATTTTTTAAGATTGTTACAGCAATTTGTAATTGAATTTCAAAGTTCCCAACTATTAAACGGATGCCGTCCCCTAATACAGGAACATACATTTAGTTGTTTGTATATACATGTACATCAAAAACTTGATCAAGAAAAAAATGTACACATTTTTTTTATTGCAATCAGAACACGGTTTTCCTTCTGGGAAGGCGTCAGCTTTCAGGAGCCCCATCTTGCGCTGACCTTGTTCATGAACAAGCATTCGTGTAAAATTTTCAAAATTGGTGATTTTGAAACGCCGCATTCAGTAGCAACAACATTACCTTTAATAAGTATAGACCTATTTGAAGAAAGTAATAGTAATATAAAAATAGACTATGGTATAAAGATGAAATAAATCTTCTAAGTGGACTATATATTATTATATGGATATTTTAATTTATGGCTGCTTTTAATTTATTGCTGAAATATTACAACTGTCATATAGCATTACAATTTTTAATTTCATTCGTATTAAATTTTTGTGTAAAAGTTTAAGATGTCCTTAAAAACGTAATTTTATTTAATATTCAAGGTACTTATAGTTATAGTTATAATGTTGTATAATATTGCCGAAATATTATAATTAATATCCATGTTTATAAATGCTTCAACATATATTTGATCAAAATATGTACATAACATTGTTTATCGAGATATTCCTCTACGTAACTTGTGGTCGGTGAGGTGACACGAACTACACGCAACGATCATAATAATAATGGAATTTAGTAATATTATAATATCAAGTGTTATATAATTTGGCTTCATTAATGTATTTCGAAAATTATATTGAATTGTTTTAGAATATACGTTAAATAAAACATACATTTTATCTACATCTTATCTATCACTTTTTATTGTTATTTAAGTGTACTGAAATATTTAATGTTGAAAGCTATAAATATTTTTGACTTACTGAACTACACGCAGTTAAATGGTTACAGGGACGAACTATTAGACGTCGCAGTTTCAAGTCCCACTCTTGGCGATCACTTCTGTATATAATTTACTTTATATAAAAAGAAACATATACTCACACAGAATACATTTTACAAATTTATATATTGAGCTGAGCGTAAGCGAAGCTCTTAACCGTTTGGGAGACCTTTTTTTGTGTTTAGTTTTCTCCGGAATGCGACATGATAATAAGCTAAAAATTTTCTCATGTATGTTAAAACCGAACGCAGATGTTATAGCGAAAACAGATTGAAAAAAATGTTTAGTCATTCAAAAGTTATCAAAAAAGAAGAAACGTGAGGGGCTCAGCTCTACACCCGCCGCGCACGGTTGGCGGAGCCTAGTTATTATTAAGAAATCGGTATCAATATGAAATCTGTCTATTTTATATATTAACCTTGATTTTAATACATTATATTAATAAATAATAATAATACATTGAACATAAAATTTTCTATTTTCCATGAATTTATATATAATTATTTAAAAGAAAACTGATGTAAAATATAATAAAAAAAAATTAAAAATACGCACAAAGTGGTTCAGAATATTTAATATTTTCCTTATTATTTTATGGAAAAATAAAATAATAATATATATAGTAAGTAATACACAGCTAACATTCTATCGATAAATAATAAAATTTATTACACTTCTAAGTTACAAAACAAAATTGTTAATTTGTAACATATGTTTGAAGTGGAGGAAAAGAAGGGAGGCTTTTAAACTACTAACTTAAGATACATTATTATAAAATATATAAATCTGGTTTTCTTTTTTCTTTATTATACCTTTGAAGTGTATTTGATTTTGCGTCACTCAAGTTCTTTGTCATGTCAGTTATGTATCGACAAAGCCGGCGACTGATATTGATATCAGCGAACTAATTAGCACCGCATATAAAGATTAATTACTTTTAAGGATTACAAGCCGTACTTCATATTATGATATATTTTTATTATTATAAATATTTTATAAGGTTAACTTACGTTTAAAATATATATAAGCTTCTGTGGATCATTTTACTGAAAAATCAGTATTTAAGCAAATTTTTATTCTGTTTGTAACTTATTTTATTTATTTTCGTCGTTTAAATGGTCAAGAAATATTTTAAACAAAACGTAGTCTAGTCTGGAACCACTATAGCAACAGGTTTACTGCGAGCTTATGCAATGTAACAGCGGACTTAGAGAGAGATCTTCTTTGTTTGCTTTTAACATTAATTTTCAAGAGATTATTGGGAGTACAGAAATTTTTTACGATGTCGCTATTTCATGATAACTGAACTTTTGAATGCAGCAGGCTTCAAAAAAATATTTCTGTTTCTATGTAACTTTTACATAATTTATGGATATATAAGAAAGCCACTTTGGTAAGTTTATTAGTACAGAGTGACAATAAACCGAACCGCGCGTGATACATATTCAGGACTAAGGTAAAGATGTACAGAACTCTATGTATAGTTTATTCGGTTTTACAACTTCTAATTATAACAATAATTAATAAAATATAATATTCGATCAAAATAACAAATCTCTTTTGAATCATTTTATCTTATCCAATTATAATCTATACTTACACTTTCACAAGTAAATTAATTTGTAGCTTATCTGTTACATTTTTTGTGATAAATATTCGTTTTACGTCATAATGACCCCCTTTTTCATTTTCTTTTTTTATATGTCTATGTGTTTGTCCTGTTCTGTACGTATAATTTTAAGCCTGTTTTTGTACTTAAGATTGAAAACTGTTATGTTCTTTTAAGGCCAATTGAAGCCACTAATAATTGTAATATTGTCAAAACGATGGCCCATTCAGTTGGAAATAAAGTTGGAACAACTCTGTTCTACAGAAATGTAACTAGGTAATAAAACCTAACGAGCTTGTAGGAATTTTATTGTTTTAGCTTTTTTATTCTAAAATTGTTATTTAAATATTATACTTTTGTGTTTTTCAGTCTCAGTAATATTATATAAGATTTGTAACTAACAATTGCTTTACAAATAAATTACTTAGTTGGATTCAAAAATATTCTGAAGTCTGACAGATATATTCTCTTGAATAAGACATTAGTATCGTAAGATAAACATCTACGAATCAGTTCTATGAAGGCGTAAAGGGTATTGTGTGAGTTAGAGCGATTTAAAAGTATTTATAACTAATTTAGATGAGAGGAAATTTAGAAATGAAACGTGCTTTTTTCGTTAGCATCTATTTTTATTTCAACCTCATACAATATCAGAAAATGATTATTATTTTATAAACATTTTTAACAATTGGTCTTTTCGTTTTTCTTATACTAAATGTTTATAAGATTATATTAGTGTAAAATAGATAAGCATGTCATTCCGCTAACACTGACACCCCACACTCTTAACACGGTTTGACAAGTACAGCCTTTGATCTTATTACAAATGTCTCTCATCTAACACACAGTTTAAAAGAAATCTAAGTGTATATGTAGTACAACTTATACAAATAATAATTTAAATTTCTCTGAGATTTTTAGAAATTTATGTTTTTATTAAATATCTTATTTCTGTTCCAAAATGAATGTAAATAATTAGTTAAATAACGTATACGAAATTATAATACAAAAATTATTTGTTACTTAGTCTCAAAACAATATGGTTTTATGAAAAACATGACTATTTATGTAATATTTTTGTAATATTGAAACATAACGTTTCCGAAATTTGATGGTTTTGAAATGTTGGCGACATGCCGACAGAAATCGACTTACCTTTAGTACTTTTAATCTGAAGCTTTGGCTTTACCTCAAATAACTTTAGCTTCTAAAACATTAATGTACTTGGTAAACTTAACTATTTTCAATAACAAATATTAATTACCTTTCAAATATAATAAAATATCACATTATTTCATATCATATCCTATAAATTAAGACTAGTTTATGAAAATATTGTAGATATATATCTACCATCAAACGAATTTCTTCTATTTATTAGGTGTGCAACTAAGTTCCCAGGTTTTTACATAAATGGCGTTCACTACCAATATATTAGATTGACATGTATAAAATTATGTTAGGTTTGTAGCCTTGACTATTGCAAATAATTCCCCGCCATAATTTTACTTCATACCGCGAGTAAAAAAGTAAATTTTTCAAAAAAGATGTCGGTCTTTGTGCCAAATAAACAGCATTTGCGGGAAGCTTTGCTTTTCTGTTTTAATTTGAAGATGAGTGCAGCTAAAGCACGTCGAATGCTTAAACAAGTCTACGGCGAACAAGGACCATCAAAAACAACAAGCGAGGAATGATTCAAGCGCTTTACAAGTGGCGACTGAGGACAAAGAGCGGTCCGGAAAACCAAAAAAAGTTGAGGACACTTGGATTGGATGAGGAGGATGACGACAGCAGCTCAACAACCAAAACGAAGCATTGTTGCAAAAACGTCCAGAATGGAAGACGAGGCACGAGCGGGTTATACTGCGGCATGACAACTCCGTGCCATCGCACGTCCATCGTCCAGGAGACTAATAAAAGTCTTAATTGGCATCTGTTACCGCACCCGCCCTATTCACCGGACTTTGTCCCATCCGATTTTCACCTATTCCGGTCAAAGGCACATGGTTTCTCTGGGCTACATATGGCGAACCTGGAAGAGGTGCAAAATTGGTGGCATGACTGGTTTGGTACCAAAGACCCTTCTTTTTATCGTCGGGGTATTCATCTATTGCCCGAAAAATGAAGATTTTGTGTCGCTAGCGTCGGACGATACTTTGAATAAGTAATTGAAGGTAATTCTATTAAAAAAATATATTTTTCATTGCTTATAAAAACCCGCGAACTTAGTTGCGCACCTTGTAAATATTATTATATAATACACGTTTAAATGAGCTTAAATATATGTCAGGGTAAAACTGCTGTTTAAATGGTATAATAATATACCCGATTTAGATATATCTATATCAATCTCAATCTACTGAACCCTGCCATTATCCTATCAGTGTCTTGAAAAGTCCAAAGCTTAATGTACTGTTTAAAAAGAGATATTTATTTTGATGGTCGAAAATGAGTCGTATGTTCTAAAAATAAGGCTTATCTTAGAGTGAAGTGTCTTTTTCATTAAAGGGTCTTCGTTGTAATTGATTTCCGAATGAGATTTTCTTATCTTTGACCTGTTTGAATTTAAAGTATAGTAAGCTCTTAGCTGTTTTAAATAAAAGAGTCAATGGCAATTGTGAAGTTGATAAGATTTTTGTTAAACTATATACGAGTATATGATAATATAACTAGCTGCAAAATTATTGTAAGCATCATATTTTAGATTTTCTTTCTTTCTTTTTTTTTCTTTTCGTTATCTTAAGCCATATCTGACGAGTAATAAGTTAAAAATTAAATAAAAAAACCTTTGTTTATTTGTTTGTTTTTACATCGTTTTATAAATACAATTTACAAAAAAAATTCAAAAACTGTAAAATATGATATAAAAATTAACTATACACTCGTACATGATACTTATTACGGTATGGATGGAAGTGATCCACGAAAACATATGAGGTTTTTTATCTGATCTGATCTGATGAACATCTTCCAAAGATGAGATAAGATATCTGTTAGATAAGGTAAAGTATATCTGTTAGATAAGGTAAAGACCAGTGTTGTTAATTAAATCTGAAGAAAATATATTGAAACAAAGAGAATTTCAAAATATTTTAAAATTATGTATACTTCCTTTCAAATAAAATTATATTTAATCCTGGAGTTGTAATGAAGCGGGCGCAGTGCCAGCAAATGTGACCATTGTAGTGTACAAACCAACCAAGATGAGTTTGAAGTAAATATAAAGTAGTAAATTGCCATTTTTTTTTTCAATAACAAGGTAATTTGGTAAAATATATTTATTTAGAATCTTAATTTACTTATTGAAATTTTTACGGCTACCGAGATAAATAGGTATATATCTTCCCTGTTTTATTTATTAGTTATTAAAAGTGTTATTTACATTCTTATACGACTAAAGACAATAGGTTTCATATTTATAACAAAACACGTTAAGTATCTAAATACTTGTGTGTAACGACCATAAGCTTTGGAGTCGAGGCAATGTATTAGTTCCTAGTGGTTTCAATTAATAAGTTTACTAACCGATTAGTGAAATCGGTTAAACTATAATACAAAAATTATTTTGGTAAAAGAACTAGTCTTAGTTTATTTGATTCTAGATAAATGTACAACACATACACCAACGTATCGTACACTTAATACGCGTTCTGAACGAGTATTTACCGATGTACTTGATCTTAGCCAAAGTCAAAGTTCAAGCAGTGAGGTCTCTTTGCCGACTGTTTCCACATCACCCCCTCGGCTATAAAATATCTTTATTATGTATAAATGTAACGTTTATAATCGATATATAATTCGTAGTGGAATTACTTTGGGTATTTATTACTCTTGATATTTGATGGACATTGCTAAATTATTAAGGAGTTTTTCATTACTCTTCTTTCGTTTTTGAAATAAAATCTGACCAATTTATATGTAATGTATGTAAATTACAAACAAGTTTCCAGAGTAAAATTAATTTCTTAATGCATAGATTCCTATGTCAAGATATAGACATAGGCTTGAATGTAAAAATAAATAACGCTAATTAATGTTTTCTAGATCACGAATTATAAAACATTAGAGTATGTATTTTATTACTGTTTCCCGCGCTTGTTAGTATCAAATTTTATTTAAAATAACAAATACATGAGTAGCAATAGCTATTTTGAAATAATTAATCTTCATTATCTTATCGCTTATTACAAATATATCAATAACTACTGTTTCTTCAATCATTATAGTTAAATAAATTTACATTATATATAAATAATAAAAACGTATTTTATACGTGAAAGAAGAGGGTTAGTTATATATTTATACCTAACGAATGTCGTTAAAGCGCTGTTTTACTGAATTTCAAAGTTCTCAACTACTAAATGGATACCATCCTCTAATAAACGAACAAGCAATACCCATTTAGATACATACAAATATACCCAAATAAATATATTACATGCAAAGCCTATACGAAGTTTTGAGGAATATGTTTTCAGGTGGATTTGATTGAAGGTAAAATGATTAGACAGCATTCACTGGATCGAGGGATCAGAAATGTTATTGATAATACATATATAACTTGTTAAGTGAGACAGTTGTATGTTTGTATAATAGTCATACAATTTAAGTACCCAGAGAAATAACGATAGACTGTCTATATAGACTGTATAGTATACAAGCATATACGTGCGATACGTTATAAGTTTTTTTACCCATAATAATATTATAATTTATTTTATTTCTCGGACTTTTTGTATTATAATTAAATAACGTTCTAAATCATTATTACTTATTGTATTGAATACAGCAATTAAAAAGTATAATAATCTCTGTGAAGACAAAATTTTGCTTTCGCAGAAAAATCTGATAATAAAGAATATTCATAAAACTAGATCCTTGGTTAGAGTAGATTTACCATACTATATAATATATATACGTCTTGTTCAGACTGAGCACAAGATCAATGTTGGTATCATATTGTACCATAATACACATAATAGTGCACTTTATTATGAATACCATAAGTTATATGTCTGACGATTAGGCATCTCTTGATACAATTTTGTTTAAGATTTATATATGATTCAGTAATAAAACAAAACAGTTAAATTTTTGATATAGAAAAATAAAATAGACAATTCTAGTTACATTGTAATGGACAATATGTAGTAATTATTTCTATATTTATAATGTAATAACACTAACTTATACTATATATTTTTTTATTTTTAATGTAATAACACTAGCTATAAATATATCAAAACGTAGAAAATAAGTTGTTATAAATTGTTAGTAATCAGGAAATACGACTACGTTAAAAGGAATGATAGGAGATCTTAAGACCGTCATGACTGAAAGTAATACGATATATTAAACAAGGCTTAGACACGTAACTAAACAACATAACTTGTAATGAGTATACACCTGTTTGATTTTTATATCTTCAGAAATGAACAATATATATGAAGATATAAAAATCTTCATATATAGAAATATATGAAGATGAAATAAATCTTCTAAATGAGTTATATATACTCGAAAGAGCGGACAAATTGTCAGAAACATGCCAACAATGGGAGTTACCACTAATAAAGATGATATACGGAGTACCAGGATGCGGTAAGACTACATGGATAATTAACAACTTCAACTCCCAAGACGACCATATAGTCACTACCACTAAAGAGGCTAAACTAGAACTAGCATCAAAAATCTCCGAAAAAGAGGGGGCTGACGCCGCGCGCAGAGTAAGCACACTGGCTTCGATCCTAACAAACGGATTACCGAAAGAAAAAAAGGGGAAATGCCAAAGGCTTATAGTCGATGAATCACTGATGAACCACTTCGGATCCATCGTGATGGCCCTGCAACTCACCGAAGCCACAGAACTGCTACTCATTGGTGACGTAAATCAGCTTCCTTATATTGAAAGAGAAAACTTGTTCGAAGTCTACTACCACCGCCCAGACTTTATAACAACTGCCATCATAACACAACTTATGTGCTCAAACAGATGCCCGAGGGATGTAGTCTACGCCCTTAGAAAAGTATATGACGGTATATATTCCTCGAGCAGCATAGCAAGATCTATGAACATAAAATCCGTTACAGGTGAAAAGATCCCCATTGACCAACCAAATACCCTATACCTGACCTTCACTCAAGAAGAGAAGCTAACATTGGAAGAAAAAGGGTACGGAAAAGGGAAGGGATCCAAAACACTCACCGTTCATGAGGCACAAGGTTTGTGTTATGAAAGCACAATAGTTGTAAAAAGAACCGGAAAGAGCCTCCCACTCCATGACAGCGTACCTCATGCGCTAGTAGCCATTTCCCGACACACCAGGACGTTTGTCTACTACACGGACCATCAAGAAGATGCGCTGGCGAGGTTCATCAAAGACAGCATTGTTAATACGGACAAGACAATAAATGATTACAACTTGAAATTAGCAATACACAACCAAGACCAGAAGGTCATAACAAAATTAACCAATTGAATAGAATATTTATTTATGTATTTATTAAAGTAATTCTTGTGCCTGAATACACAGGCAAAAATCTCAAAAAAAAAAGAAATCAAAATAATAATTATAAAACAAATTAAAAATGGCATGGACTACAAGTCTATGGTAAATTTATAATAAAAAAAAAAAAAAAAAAAAAAAAAAAAAAAAAAAAAAAAATGAGTTATATATAGAATCGTAAGAGATTTAATTTAAATGTATAATATTAATTCTATATACTTCTCATTAAAGCGGTGAGGTGAAATTAAATAATTCTTATTTGTCACATTACTTAATTTTAGAATTTAGACTTGACATTAGAATTCACAAATGTTTTTTCAACAAATTATAATCATTGTTAAAGAAAACGCAATATTTGCGTTTCATTTTGCTTAAGAGACACTTTTCTTGTTTCTAATTTAATCTATGATCAACAAGGGCTATGTATGAACCTTAACAAACGTCTAATATTTTCTTATACACGATCAAATCACTAAATAACAAACTGATCCTGATCTCACATCTGATAATTACGATCCAAAATGAATATACTCAATTTAAAGTTCGACGTTAATGGTTTTAACCCAGTTTTCACTTCAGAATAAACCTGTTTAATGAACTACATAGTACCCGAGTATTTTTTCACATTTTATAGGGTAATTCTGTCTTTTTGTTAAATGAAGAGCGATTGCCTTTAAAGTCATTTCCGTGTCCAGAGACCGAAAGGTGTATTACGAGTACGTCTCTTCCTTTATATGTTTAAGTCTAATATTATTACTATAAGAAAAATTTTATATTTGCGTTTTTAATTATGTTAAGTTTATTTCTAATAAATTCCTAAATCAAGATAATAATCTTTCATAGCCATTTGTTGTTATCATTTCAAAATGTGTATTTGCGTCTTTTGGTATTTCATGCATGTGTCGTATTTGAATTAGCAATTTCGAAGTATTTTACTTTAACTAAACAAGTAATTTCCCGCGAATCTGTCAAAGTGTAATATTGAAGCCTTCGGTATATTAGTTAAGTATTCATCGAATCATTCTAAAGTTTTTTGTTGTGTAGTATACTCTACAGCTAGTTACAAGCTATTACAGCAGCTATTTACAAGGTACTCAAAATAAACAATCTTTAAATTAAATAAAGTGTTACTGTGAAAACCTTGTAGAAAACTTTGATGTTATTATAATTTCTTGTCTATACAATTTTGTTTAGGTAACTTATGTGAAATGATTAAAACAACAAAGTCGGATCAGGGAAAGAGTGTTATTACTCACACATTTGATTATTTAAAATTATCGATTCATAAGTGAGGTTCGGTTTCTATGAAAATCGATAAACCTATAAGACATTTATGATTTAATATTTGTTATTTATATTATATATATATTATATATTATATATATATATAATAGCCGCTGTTCCAAAAGTAATAATAAAGTAAAACGATATTTAATAACATCCTCTTTTATTCTGTCAAAGTCAATAAGGCTATCATCGGAGTAAACTACAATAAAGATAATATTTATAAAGCGGTCGCTAAAAATCGCATTACAGGAACCGCTCGTTCCAATAAATATACAACACTTGATGTTGATGTTTAGATAGAAACACGTTATAACGGAAACATTATTGAATAAAATAATATTAAATTTTTTTTCTTAAATATTATTATTTATATTTTTGTATGAATCTTACTTTTATTTTGATACAATTTATAACAGGCTTTGAACCTGCGGCCACTGGGATGTTGCCACCGTTCACGTTGCTATATTAACTGAGCTATCGCTACTTAAATGCCTTAATAAGTTTTACATTTTATAAACAAATTAAAATTTTATTTAACCCCCCCTGCAGTTGTTGCCTTAATTTCTGTCTGTCTGTCTGTCTGTCGTAATCTTAAACTAAGCTGAAGACTGAAAACGTGGGGCGCATCAACACACATCTCTACTCTCATATAAACATTACTCTAATCTTCCTTCTAAGTACATCCGTCGAGAATGTCAACTTTAATTTCTCTTCCGATCAAATTCATTGTCCAAAATTATGCTAATGTAAATTTACAACAGTAGCAATTATTAAGAATTTTTCTTATACTCCTAGACTAAACATGAACATCTCATACAAACTCACTGATGGAAGATTCCCATGAATCTCATAAACTTAACTCTCTCACTCTAAAAGCCTTGCTATCAAACGCATACATAGAAATTCACTCTCAATTGACCAAAAGTTTAAAACCACCAAGAACTAATCAATACATATGTATAAGCCAAATCACCAAATGATGCGCCCCACGTTTTCAGGTATCAGCTTAGTACAAGATTACGAGTCACAAATTAAGGCAACAGCTGCAGGAGGGGTGATGGAGTGAGGTAGACGTGGAGCTGTGAGCTGCCATAGGGCAAAATTATTTTCTTCTTTTGAGTGCATTTGTAAAACGTGGGTTTTAAATTTTTTGTAATTATTTAATTATATTAGTAATAGTTCCCTGTAAGATTTCCTTTAAGACTTATTTCTTCCATATGTATAATATTATACTGATTAGAGAATAAATGGAAGGAAACCAAATATCATCTTATTCATGATTAATGAATTGTATATTATAGTATTCAAAAACGGTCTAAAGTTTATAATAAATATAAGTATAATATATGTTTATAACTAATAATATTATTAATTATTTTCTGCAACAACCTATTATTAAATGAATTATTAAATAAAGTGAACTTGATAGATATTATAAAATTCTCAATTCTTTATAACAATTACCTTGTTATTTTTATTAACGTCAGAAAATTTCTTTCAAGATATTTTTTGTTTAAAATGGCAACAACTAACATCTTCAAGAAATTTTTTAGAACAAGTTATTTTTTTGTTCTAATTAGATTTTAGTTTATAAGATATTTTTAGCTTTATATTTTATGGTATATCTTTTCATTAACACCTACTTTCTTTTAACTTTTATAAAACATTGGGTTTTTCAGACAAAAATAAGAAGTTTAGAAGATTTGTTGTGTCATAACCTGTTTATACATTCTACAAAATACTTTATAGAAGTTACTTTATATTAAATCGCTATAAATTAATATTACCAGTTATTTATGTTCTTAAAAGTAATAATATCTAAAAATTTATTTTTTAATAATTTTAAAAACATTAATGTATAAGTTATAACTATTGTTCATTAATGGTCCTAACATTTCTATTATACATTAATTATACAATAAAGTGAACTTCGGAGATTTTTTTTAATAATTAATTCTTTTTAACAATTTACTACGGATTTTTTTTATTAACGATCACCATTTTGAAGAATTATTTCAGGACACGTCGTTTTTATTAAGTTTTAATTAAATATAACTTAACAATATTATGGTAATCTCTAGTTTTAAACAAAATACAAGTGCAGTGTTTGTATGTGATTACGAAATAATGGAAATTCGTATTGTACTAAGTTATCTATACTCTACTGTTTTATAAAGATAATAATATTTTGAACATACTTATTAAAATATTTGGATAGCAAATGAACAAGAAGGAAAAAAACAATATTTTGATTATATTCGTCGCCCTGGCTAATAGTAATTACTATTAGTCAGGGCGACGAATACAACTGGGTGTGATTTTGTTTATTACACTTTCACGCCTACCTCACCCCTGTGAAGGCTACAGAAATTGATATATGGGTCAGACTTCCTGCTAAATCATAGACCTTTTTTCTTGGTAAATTATTACGAAATAAAATAAATCCCGCGGAATAGAAATTAATTATTAGATCGCCGTCCCATAAGAGAATTCTTTTTTTTAATATATTATAATCTAATTTGCTATATTATATTAAAACCAAAAGTGGGAGTAGACATAAAGTTGAATAAAAAACATGCGACACTTAAATATTTATATTATTTAATAGGTTTAAAAGTATCTATGTTATAAGTGTATTCTTATATTTCTCGTTGACTTCTCAACACCTAAACATGACTACCAAAGGAATACTATTATATAAAAGATTGAGTAAACAAAGCTGCTCTGTGTCACACCGAAGTTATTAGGAACGATTATAGGAATTAAGATCAACAATGACTATAATATATTGGTAATGGTGTTGGTGTGTAAATGTTGATTAATTTTAGTCAACAACACGTTTATAAATTAGGTAAATATTCGATTATTGTTATTATAATTTTTGTTTTATAACTTTTTATAAAGAAACCATATTTTTCTACATAATCCGAACAACTTTCTTTAATCTTGGGAAAGTTTAATAAAATACTTCTCCACTATTTAATGTTTTCATCCAAAACTATTTATATGGGCGAATAACTAAATTGTAATTAGCATTTTATTATATATATAATTTTTAGTCTTGTTATTTAATTTTAGACCCTATGCCTTAGGAGATAGAACAAAATATTCCAGTTTGTTATCTAAGTGGTTCTTTCCTTTTGCTTCCTTTCCTTCCTTTCTTCCTTTATAATTATTACTTTACTCAACTACTACTGGGTTAACGGTTATTTCATTATATTAAATACATTAGTGTTCGGTTTCATAAAATCATGTTTACGTTCAAATTATTTTATACTATATTCTGTACTTGAAATATTAAATAAATATTTTTTAGAATATATTGTATGTCATTTGAAGATCTTATAACAGCCTCTGACCTATATTAAATGCATCGTTAATATTCTTGAAATATAAAAAACATAACAGCTGCATCGATCTTACTATACTTACTGTATTGATTCAAAATTTTATAATCATTTAATTTAAATTATAAGATGATGCCGGACCGTGTTCATAGAGGATGATAATTTATCTATATCTGTTTTTAAAAATAACAAATATAGCAATGTTATAAAAACCAAAAGCCATTTGAGGAAAAGCCAAAGCCAAAGCCAGATTAAAAGCACTACCTGATGGTAAGCCGCTTTCTGTTCGAATAACGTCAACATTTCAAAACCATTAGAGTTCGGGAACGTTATGTTTCAATATTACAATGATATTACATAAATGATCATAATTTTCATAAAACTATGTTGTTTTGAGACTAAGTTATAGTCTTGTTTATTGCCAAAGCTAGCATTCCTTGTCTATGAAGAATAAGCTTGTCATATAACTTATTGTAACACATTATTTAAGTAATTTTACTTTAATAAAATAGTATGAAACAATAATATCATGATAAGTCCGGTTGTTTGTGTATATTATTCGTTCAAGTATAAAACACACTCACATGAGGTTAAACTATTAATTCGTATAACTTATATAACTAATAATTTATATTCACTATGAAACAAACACATAATACTTTTATTATTAAAAATATTTTTAAGGTTCTGATAGAAATTTAAATTCTTTTTATAAATTGTAATACATGTAAATTTAAATTCGCTTAATCTTCGTGTCACTTGAAACACGTTTGAAATAAGATCAAAGGCTATACTTGTCAAACCGTGTTAAGAGTGTGGGGTGTCCGTGTTAGCGGGATGACACACTATTTTACACTAATATATTATATTAAACAGGAAATGTAAAAAAGGTTAACATACATTGTTAAGGATTGTTATAAAATTATAAATATTTTCTGAGATTGTATTCAGGTTAAAGAAAAACCACGTTTCATTTTTAAACTTCTCTTCATCTAGATTAATTATACTCGTATATATTTATAAATCGCTCTAACTCACACAATACCTTATGCCTCCAAGGAACTGAATCGTGAATGTTTATCTTACGATACTAACGTCTAGTTGAAGTGAATATTTATATCAGTTTTTAAACTTTATTTGAACCAACCTTAGGTATTTGATATGAAAATCAATTATTAATTGGATTCCTTATATAAGACTCTTTTTATTGAAACAAAACATAAAAAAAAAAATAATAATAATAACAAAAAATGTTATAATGAGGAGATTACAACAAAATTTCTAAGAGATCGTTGGATTTTATTACCTAGTTATATTTCTTGAGAACAGTTTTGTTACAATGCAGTTATATTTTTATCTCTGAGTGGTCAATATTTTTGACAATATTCAAACAATATTACAATTGTTAGTAAGTTCAAAAGACCTTAACCAAACCTAACAGTTTCAAATCTTTAATAAACATAAAGCGAAGATTCTTTTTAGGTTTTCTGTTAGAAGAATATATTTTTTACAAAAAATATATCACTAAATGAAGTACGGCTTGTGATCTTTAAAAGTAATTTATATCATCTATATATAGGACGCTCGTTAGTTCGCTGATATCAATATCAGTCGCCGGCTTTGTAGTAACATTACTTACTTGACAAAGAACTTGAGTGACTATAATCTAATACAATTGCAATTTGTTAAAATAGAGATAAGGGACCCAATTAACTGTCTATTATATTCATCCCAATAGTTAATTAAGTTTGATTAATTGCGATAGAACAAGTAGAACTTTAGCTGTGTAATTACTATTTAACATTTCTTTTTACTTTTTCAACATTTAAATAAAAAAAACATCAAGTAAAATGTCTTTATAAATATTAATTATGTTATGTCCTGTCTGTGTATCTGTGATTGTTACTTATTTCTCGTTATCTCCGGAACATTTTAATATTGTTATGTTTTTTCATATCTACAACAAACGACTCGCCAGGGAACAATGAAAACTGTACAGTCCACAGCTAAAGTTATTTGTTTTTTATGACATGACTTATACTCGTTATGAGTTTAATTATAATATACTTTACTTTATTTTTTTAGTAAAATACTGTAATACAAATTTTAAAACATAAAAAAGAAAAAAAGTTTTGAATATTTATTGTGTTGCTGATTGTACAACTCTGGTCGCTTACTGTACAAATCTAACATTCCATATATCAAGACCCGTGAGTATAAGTTAATCTACCATTTGTGAGACGAATGAAGTCACACACCTGTCGTGATCTGCATTCGTATAATAATATATAACATACTTAGAAGATTTATTTCATCTCCATATCGTTGTTCATAACTGTTTTTATGTACAGAATATTACTTTCTTCAGATAGGTCTATACTTATTATAAGTAATGTTGTTTCAGTACGTGTCTAAGTCTTGTTTAATATATCGTATTGCTTTGAGTTATGTCGGTCTTAGGATCTTCTAACATTCCTTTTAACGCCGTCATATTTCCTAATTACTAACTATTTATAAGAACTCATTTTCTACGTTTAGATATATTAGTGAGAATACATTTTAAAATATAAAAATACGTTCTACTAAATTAAGATATCATACGATGGATATATAGGGTGGTTAAATTTCCTGGGAGCTCTGAGAGCCCTGACCCAGGAGGCTGTTCACGGGGGGGACGTCGTCCTAGTGGTTTCGCTTGACGTCGCCTACGCCTTCAACAGTCTACCGTTCGAGACATTGGTTGAGGCGCTCCGGTTCCATGGAGTGCCTCCCTATCTCCGTAGACTGTTGGGGGCCTACTTTCAGGACAGGGAGGTCCTGTGGGAAGGCGGCGACCGGCGGGTCTACCGACGTAGCGTAAGCCGTGGAGTTCCACAGGGGTCCGTGTTGGGACCGGTGTTGTGGAACCTCGGCTACGACTGGCTGCTCCGCTGTCCTCTTCTGCCCCGGATGAGGGTGTTGTGTTACGCGGATGACACCCTCGTCACCTGCAGGGGAAGGAACTTTGCGGAGGCGGCCCGCCTCCCGCCGCGGAAGTACTCGCTGGCACATATTGGCACCGGGCAGAAGCCAGGGCCAGGGGGTAAGGCCCGAGGCGGCTCGGGTCAGGGCTCTAGCTCACCGAGCCCTGATTCGACGGTGGGAATGGAACCTAAGATCCCCTGCCGCCGGACTGACGACTGTGGGGGCGATCCGTCCCCACCTCGATCGTTGGATCAACCGGCGGCATGGAACGCTTACGTTCCGTCTTGTGCAGGTGCTCACTGGGTATGGGTGCTTCGGGGAGTATCTGCACAAGATCGCACGAAGGGAAGCGACCCCATCCTGCCACCACTGTGACGAGGCCGTAGACACGGCTCGTCACACCTTAGCGGAGTGCGCAGCCTGGGACCACCAGCGTGTTGAGCTGGTGACCGTGGTGGGTGGGGACCTCTCACTGCCGCGCCTTATAGGCGCAATGATCGGCAACGAGAGGCGTTGGGTCCCACAGGCCTCCTTCTGCGAGCAAGTCATCGCCGCGAAGGAGACCGCGGAGCGGGTGAGGGAGCAGGCCTCCACCGCTGACCTACTCCGTAGGGGAAGGCTGGGAAGAAGGAGGCGGGAGTACACCCGCTGCTTCCTTCCTCAGCAGTAGTGCCTTGGTGGGAGGGGAGGGTGACCTCTCTCACCTATTACAGGACTACGTCGTGAGGGTGCTCTAAGTCGCTCGGAGCACTTTTACACGGGGGGTTACCGCCGGGACGTCACGGTGAGTGCGCAAGCGATCCCATGGCGTCCCATTAAGGCGTTGAGGGCAACCGTTGGTTTTTTAGTGGGTAGCCTTAAAAATGGCAGCGTCCTCTATGCTGCCGGGTAGTCCCACATAACCCTCCGGCCATACACCTTTTCTTTCAAATAACTCCAAAGAAAGAAGTCCAACGGCGTCAAATCACGTCAGATAACACGGCCATTGAATTACTCGCAAACGTGTAAATGTAAGTCTTTATTTTCTGCAGTACGAGCTGTACGAGCATGCACTGATGTTTTCACATCTCCTACAGACCCAGTTTGCTCAAATATTTGCACGATTTTTCCGATGTATACAGGTTTGGATGATTAAATTGACCGAAAAAATCATGAAGTGCACGATATGCATTTTGATTTGAAAGGCCATTTTTATAATAAGCATGAATAACTTTAATCCGTTGCTCGATTGTGTATCTTTCCATGGTTCAAATTGAGTTTGTCTGTAATTGAGAAATATCAAATAAAATGCAGAAAAAAACATGACGTTTAGGTGTGATTCATATTCAACATCGGCCCTAAAAATTTAATCACCCTATATAATATATTATTTATTCTTTATTGTACACCACAAAATATTAAAAAAAAAACATAAACAAAATAACACATAAAAAGTACAACAGGCGGCCTTATCGCCTAACGGCGATTTCTTCCAGGCAACCTTACAAACATTAAGTATTAAAAAAGAAAAAACATTGGTACAGGTAGGTGGCGTAAAGTTACGTACTTAACATACATATAAATAAAAATACACTAATACACATACAATATAAAACAACAATAAAACGTAATAAACTAAACAATGCAATACACTACTTATATTATATACTACATAATTAAAATAAATAAATAAATAAGTGATGTTCAGTGAGTGTTATACAGAAGTTGTTTTAACTATCTTTACTCAGAAAGTATTCTTTTACAGTTTTTTTAAATAAAATTAATGTTTTCGATTGCCGTATAGGCAAAGGAAGAGTGTTCCACAGTTTTGTGGCAAGCACTGTAAAAGAGTGCTTATAAAATTTTGAGTTATGGAATGGCATTTTTAATATTAATAATTGTGACGATCTCAAATCTTCCTGTGGTCCTAGAAATTCAAATCTTTCCTTTAGGTATGAGGGTGTAATTGGATGGAATAATACACAGTACAGCAGAGAAAGTACATGTAAATCCCGGCGTCGACGAATAGTGAACCACTTGAGCTGTTGAGGAAATTGTGAAATGTGGTCATATTTGCGCAAGCCAAAATACGAACCTTATAGCTATGTTTTGAAGTCGCTCAAGTTTATTTAATTGGTCCTCGGTCAAATTAAGAAAGCTTACATCGGCATAATCTAGAATAGAAAGTAGGAGAGAATGTGCTAACATAATTTTGGTAGGAATAGGTAGAAAATATCTTAGTCGCTGAAGAGAATTCATTGCGATGAATGTTTTCCTACTGAGATCTTTTATATAATATCACACCGACAGATAAAATTAATATACATTTAAAAAACAAAGTTATTAAGAAATAAAATATTTTTTAGTAAGATGTACAAACAAATAAATGTACAAAGATAAAGTTAATAAATTATATTTCTATTATCAATGTAATCTTCCTGATTCGGTCGTGCTAAAACAACTTTTTTTAAACATTTTTTATATTTTCATATAAATAATATGTTTCATGTACCAGGATGTTGTTATTTCTTTCAGACAGGTTACATCAAACCTTTATATGTAACATCGGTCTGATACAACTTACGTGTAGCTGTCATTAATGCGTTTAGTTGTAAGATATATGTATATTCACTTATTTATGTACACATACACATAAATGAATAATGTATGTTCCTGTATTGGGGGACGGTATCCGTTTAGTAGTTTGGAACTTTGAACTTCAATTAAACGGCGTTTTAACGACATTCGTTAGGTATATAATAAATAAAAGAAGAGGGTATGAAATATGTTGTATGTTTTATATACATACCTTAAATTTATTTAACTACAATGTTTGTAGTTACAATAATTAATAAAATAAAATATAATAATAAGTTATTTGCGTTTACCTACTTGCGTTATTCAAGATTAATTGTTGCTACTCGGGTCTTTATTAATTTTAATAAAATTTTAAAATAACAATCGCGGAAAACATATACCTACATACTTTAACGTGTCTGTTTTACTTTGCCATCAACAAAACATTAATTAGCGTTACTTATTTTTACATTCAAGCCTATGTCTATGTCTTGACAAAAGAATCTATGAATATAAGTAGGTCAGACTTTTTTTCGGAAATGACAGGATAGTAATAAAAAAATCCTTAATAATTTTGTAAAATCCAAATTTGCTTATCAAATATCATAATTAATACAAAAGTAATTTCAATAAGAATTATATATCGACTATAAACATTACATTTATACATGCAAAGACAGTTTATAGCCGAGGGGGTTATGTGGAAACAGTCGGCAAAGAGACCTCACTGCTAGAACTTTGACTTTGGCTTTGATCAAAGTTAAAGGTCAAGTAGATTGGTAAATACTCGTTCAGAACTTATGTACAGTACGTTGGCGTATGTATTTTGAATTCATATGAACTAATACAAGTACTGTTACCTAAATAGTTTTTAAATTATATTTTAACCGATTAGGGTACTAACTGAAACATCTAGTCACTAATACAGTGCTTCAACACCAAAGCTCTTGGTCAATTATTTAGATACTTAACGTGTTTTGTTAAAGATATGAAAGCTATTATCTTTATCTATATGATAATGTAAATAAGATTTTTAACATGTCCATTGTAATGTAGCTATAAATATAACAACAAAGACGATACTGGTACTGGTGTATTTATGTGGCATTCCTATTTATCTCGGTAGCCCTAAAAATATTAATAAGTAAATTAAGATTCTAAATAAATACATTTTACCAAGTTTTCTTGTTTAAGGGATAAAAAAATGGCTATTTACTACTTGTTTGTTGTTGTTTAATATAATACTTTATATTTACTTCAAACTCATCTTGGTCGGTTTGTACACTGCATTGTTTGTACATTGCTGGCACTGCGCCCGCTTCATTACAACTCCAGGATTAAATATAATTTTATTTGAAAAGACGTATAAAGAATTTTTAAAGAACAAAAAATATATTGGAATTCTCTTTGTTTCAATATATTTTACTCAGATTTAAGTAAGTCACACTGGTCTTTACCTTATCTATCAGATCTCATCTTTCGAAGATGTTATCAGATTAAAAACCTCATAATATGTTTTCGTGGATCATTATAGTATTTCGTGGATCATTATAATATATAACATTATAATATATAACATTATAATATTATAATATAATATGGACCGTAATAAGTATCGTGTTTATCTAACAGATATATAGTTAACATTTACATCATATTTTTAATTACTGTTATTTAATTTTTTTTTGGTGAAATGTATTTACGAAACGGTGTAAAAACACAAATAAATTAAAGTTTGTTAATTTTTTACATTTCTACCAATGACACATCAAATACGTTTTAAGCTTACAATAATTTTGTAGCTAAATATGATCATAAATATAGTTTTATAAAAAATCTTATCAACATCACACTTGTCATTGACTCTTATTTAAAACAGCTAAGAGCTTACTGTACTTCAAATTCAAACAGGTCAAAGATAAGAAAATCTCTTTCGGAAATCAATTACAACGAAGACCCTTTAATGGAAAAGACACTTCACCCTAAGATAAGCCTTATTTAAAGATCATACGACTCATTTTCAATCATCAAAATAAATATCTCCTTTTAAACAGTACATTCCGCTTTGGACTTTTCAAGACATCGATAGGATAATGACTGAGTTTGAGATTGATATAGATATATATAAATCGGGTTTATAAAAATATAAAAAGCGGTTTTAACCTGACATATATTTGGGCTCAGGTAGACGTGTATTATATAAAAATATTTACATAGAAGAAATTTGTTTGATGGTAAATATATATTTAGCCTAAGATTTTCATAAACCAATCTTAATTTATAGGATGTGATGAAAAACAATAATTTGCTATTGAAAATAGCAAAGTTTACCAAGTACAGGAATGTTTTAGAAACCAAAGTTATTTGAGGGAAAGCCAAAGCTTCAGATTAAAAGTCCTACCTGATGGTAAGCCGTTTTCTATTGACATGACGCCAACAATCATATCATAACAGTCATAATTTTCATACACCATATTGTTTTGAGAGTAAGTTACAAATAATTTTTGTATCATAATTTCGTATACGTTATATAATTAATATTTTATATTCACTTTGGAACAGAAACAAGGTATTTATATTAATAATAACAAATATTTTGAAACACCCGTTAGAAATTTAAATTCTTCTTTTTATAAGTTTTATTACATATATACTTAGATTCGTTTAAATTACGTATTACATGAGAGACATTTGAAATAAGATCAAAGGCTGTACTTGTCAAACCGTGTTAAGAGTGTGGGGTGTCAGTGTTAGCGGAATGACCTACTTATCTATTTTATACTAACATAACATTATAAGCATGTAGTATAAACAAAGTGTTACAAATTATAAATATTATCTGTGACAATATTTAGCTTGAAAGATAGCGGATGTTGCCGGAAATACAAACTTCGTTTTAAAATTTTTGTATTACTTATAAATCGTTCTAACTGTTACAACGCCCTTTACGCCTTCATAGAACTGAATCGAAGATATTTATCTTACGATATTTCTTCAAGAGAATATTTCTGTCACACTTCAGCATCTATTTGAATATAACTTAGTTACTTATATGGAAACCAATTGTTAGTTACAAATCTTATATAAGATTACTAAGACTAAAAAAGTATAATTTTTATATAACAATTTTATAATAAAAAAGCTAATACAACGAAATTCCTGCAAGCTCGTTAGGTTTTAGTACCTAGTTACATTTCTGTAGAACAGTGTTGTTTCAACGCAGTTAGAAACTCTATTTCCAACTGAATGAGCCATCTTTTTGACAAAATTACAATTGTTAGTGGCTTCAATTGGCTTTAACAAAACATAACAGGTTTTTACCTTTTATACAAATATAGGCGTAACATTATGGACACGTACGAAGAAAAAAAAATATGTTTCAATGAGTTATAAAACGAACATTTATCACAAAAAATTTAAAAATAAGCTACAAATTCATATACTTAGGAAAGTATAAGTATAGATAATAATTGGACATAATAAAGTGTCTCAAAAGAAAATAGTAATTTTGGCTTAATATTATATTTCGTTTATTATAACAATAATTGAATGGATGGATTGGATTGGATTGTAAAAGCAAACAAATACACATACCGTTCTGTACATCATTACCTCAGTGCTGAATATGCTTCATATCAGGTTGTTATGATAATTTATTGTACCACAAAATAATTACCGATGTAGCTTTCTCATATATCTAAAAATCACTTTAAAACAGAAAGAAATCTTACAAACCGTTTAATAACGCTCACTTATCATGAAATAGCAATATGATAAAAAACTTTCTGTACTCCCAATAATCTCTTTAAAATTAACGTTAAAAGCAAATAAAGAAAATTCCTCTATAAGTCTGCTGTTACATTGCGTAAGCTCGTAGAAAACTCGAGGTGAGAGTGGTACTTCCAGAAAAGACTACGTTTTGTTTCACATACATTTATATTGAATATTTGAACGACTGATAATTTGCTTAAATATTGATTCTTTAGTAAAATGATCCCAAGAAGCCTTTATATATTTGAAACGTAAATCTTAACCTTATAGAATATTTCTAATATAGTATTGCTTTTAATCCTTAAAAGTAATTAATCTTTATATACGGAGCTCCTATCAATATCAGTCGCCGGCTTTATCGATACACAACTGACATGACAAAGAATTTGAGTGAGGCATAATCTAATATACTGTATAATAATACTCTTCAAATGTATAATAAAGAAAAAAGGAAACCAGACATATATTTTTGTAATAATGTATTTTAATTTTTCTTAAACAAGATTTAAAAGTTATTATTGTCAAGAAATACATATGTTTATTAAAACCTTTTTACTCATGTAATATAAAAAACTCCCTTCTCTTCCTCCACTTCAAACAAATGTTACAAATTAACAAAAGAAGTGCAACTAATTTTATTGTATATTGATAGAATGTTAAATGGATATTATTTTCTATATATATTTTTGTTTTATCTTTCCAGGAAATGAAGGAAAATATTAAATATTTTCAATCACTTTTTGCGTATTTTTTAAATTTCTTATGATATTTTACATCACTTTCCTTTTAAATATTATGTTAAATATGTAATAAAATTAAGTACTTTAAATAATCAAATTTCATGTTAATACCGATTTCTTAATAATAAATGTACACATCCCGGCTTGCAAACTAAAAAGTAGACATGTCCGTAAAATGAATTCTGAGTCAGTATACGTTTTTTTTTCTATAAAGTAAATTATACACAGAAGTGATCGCCAAGAGAAGGACTCGAAACTGCGACGTCTAATAGTCCGTCCCTGTAACCATTTAACTGCGTGTAGTTTATATAATTAGTCTAAGTTATTTATATAATTTTTATATAATATATTTTAATACACTTAAATAATAATAAAAAGTGATAAGATATAGATACAATATATGTTTTATTTAACGTATATTCTAAAACAATTTTATTTAATTTTCGAAATAACTTAACGGAGTCAAATTATATAACATTTGATATTGTAATATTATTAAATTCCATTATTATTATGATCGTTGCGTGTAGTTCGAGTCACCTCACCGACCACAAGTTACGTAGAACAGATAGGGGAATATCTCGATAAACAATTTTATGTAAATATCTTCAAATACATATTGAAATATTTACAATTATAAACTGACATTATATTATTTTGGGTTAATTATACAACATTATAACTATAACTATAAGTACCTTGAATGTTAAATAAAATTACGTTTTTAAGGACATCTTAAGCTTTTACACAAAAATTTAATACTAATGAAATTAAAATTGTAATGCATTTTTTTATGATTGTTGTAATATTTTAGCCATTTTATTAAAATAATTAGAAGATTTATTTCATCTTTATAACGTTGTCTATTTTTATGTACAGACTATTACTTTCTATATAGTTCTTTCTATAAAGTTAATAGGTCTATACTTATTATAGGTAATGTTGTTGCTACTGAATGCGACGTTTCAGAATCATTGGCTTTGATAATTCTACACGAATGTTTGCTCATTAACAAGGTCAGTGCAAGTTGGGTCTCCTGAATGCTGACGCTTCTCCAAAAGAAAAACCATGTTCTGATTGCCAAAGAAAATGTGGACCTATTTGAGGAAAGAGGTTAACCTTTTTCGTCTAAGATAGTAACGGGTGATGAGACATGGATTCACCATTGGGACCCCATTGCAGAAGAACTTTGCATTTAACCGTGCGCCGGGAAGACTATGGCGACAATTTTCTGGGATATGGAAGGTGTGCTATTAATTGATTACCTTTCCCACAAGGAGAAAATCACAGGGAAGTATTACGCTGAGGTTTTGAAAACCTTAAAGACAGACGACGTGGGATGTTCTGTCGCTGGGTGCAAATCTTGCATGACAATGCTCCTGTGCACAAGTCTACTATTTCATCAGCTTTTGTGTGTGAGTTGGAGTTCCAGGAATTGAACCTCATTCATTTCTGAAAATCAAAATACCCTCGAAAAAAATGTAGACAGTTGTCAAACGAGAGGATTTTACATGCATTTAACGTAAAACCAACATTGATTTTGTGTTCTGCCTGAACGTGTAGCATAAGTACAAAATGATAAATATGTCCTCCAATCAAGGAAATTGAAATTGCAATTGAAATTGAAATTGAAATTGCTAAATAAATTAATTATCACACAACATCGTCTTAATATAAATTAGTTCTTCTGTATTTAACATACCATTTATGCAGAATTAAATGGAATTAATGGAACAGAATGGAACGGAATGGAACGGAATGAAACGGAATGGAACGGAAACTTCATTATAAAAGAAGCCTTATTTACAAAAGACAAATAGAATATAAATAAATCCTTTAAACAGTACATTAAGCTTTCGACTGTTCAAGACACCGATAGGATAATGAGGGGTTCAATAGATTGAGATTGAGATAGATAGGGATATCTAAATCGGTTATATTATCATAAAAAGAAGTTCTACCCGATTCATATTTGGGTTCCAGTGAATGTGTATTATATAAAAATATTTACCTAAAATAAATTCAATTCGTTTGATTGTAAATGATTTATCTAGCCTAAGGTATTATTATATACTTATAGATTTTCACGATTTCATGTTTTTGTGTCAAAATTGTTATTAAAATATTATTGTGTTGAAGAGTAAAAACATTATTTCTTTAATCATGTTCCCACACACCGGTTGATAGAATAGCATTTCGTATTTGTAATAAATTATCTCAATTTCTCTCAAAAAAATACAAATATCAGAACATACTATCCGGTGCAATATTTAGTTTTGGGTTTATTTTAAACATTTTTATATAGTGGATAAATATTAATAATTTTGTTAAGATTCTATTTGACAACATCATTATACAGCTAAAAGCTACAAACTCATTGTATATTGAATACTTAATGTCTCTTTACCAGATCTTTTCTTCTAAAACAGCTCAAGCAGTTATAAATATTTTACATTTAAATAACTTAACATAAACACTTGTAACTATTATAAATATGTGCAAATTAACTAAACAAACACATTTATTTATGTGGAAGTACTAGCTACTTTTCCACTTGAGTTTTCTTACTTTTTCTAGTACATCGCTCACTTTTGTCTTTTCCCTTATTTTTTTTTTTTTTTTTTTTTTTTCTACATGGACTGGTCACATAATGAGGACAGAAAGAGAAAAATGGACTAAAGATGTAGTGGAATGGTATCCCAGAAATGGGAAAAGACATAAAGGACGTCAAATCAAAAGATGGGAGGATGATTTTCCAAAAGGATGGAGAAAGATTGCACGAGACAGAGATGAGTGGAAAAAACTGGGGGAGGCCTATGTCGAAAGACAACCTGATCAAGAAACTGGTTGATGAACAGTATTATATAATGTTTAAGAATTTTATAAAAACTAGTTATTTAAATGTAAAATGTAGTTAGATAAGTAAGATCAGCGAATAAAGGCTTTTATTATTATTATTATTATTATTATTATTACTAGCTACTTTTATATTCTCGTCATAGTATGTCCCTTTCAAAACAAATCTATAGAATTCAAACTCTTAGGTTCTTACTTCACTGCAACCACACATAAAAGAGCTTAGATGTACATTGAAAGGATACCCTATACTTGAAACTTGGTTAAAAGCATAATTCACTCGCTAAAGTAACTAAAATGAGTCTAGAATAAAAATAATAATAAAAACTAATTGTTTCTAGTTATCGATTAGTGTTAGTATCGTTAAATTAAATATCGTTAGTTAGGTATTTAATAGTACGAGTTTAATAATAAATGACACGGAGAATTTTAATTAATGATATTAATGTATTATCAATAATACTATGAAAACCTTATACTGAGATAAACCTAGTATACTGTAGAATATAATAAAAAGAAAACATCACAATAAATTTCTTTCACATAATATTCTTTATCTGTAACTCAATATCCTCGTCGCCAATCGAACCTCAGTGAAGCGGTAAAAGTGAATCCGAACAATTACGTCCGGGTACACGCGGAGTGTGAAGTGACACTGCTGCTGTGTAACGACATCCAATATTATTAGATAACTAACTACATAACTGTAATCTAACTACATAACTTTTATCTAAAAAGATCCTATGGTATGATTTCTTTTCTATTCCGTCTATGACATTTATGTAATAAAAAAATCTCTTTTTAGTTTTAATTCTTTATTGTTATGTCAACATTTATAAAAGTATTTTAATTAGGAACCGTCATTCATTATTACTATTACAAATAGACTAGCTGTTGTTCAGATATTTTTTTGGCATTTTTTTCAATGTACAAACAAACATACGGAACAGAGGAATGATTTGCAACGTTTTTTTACCAGTCTGACAGATTTAGCTTCAAAGTGTTTTGTACTTTTTATTTTCACTAGAAATAGATTTCATAGATGCTTAAATTATTTGACTTTGAATACATACTATTTCCTATTTGTCATTTTATGTGAGAAAGTTAAGTTGAGATCGTACTTGAGAGATTTTATATTATATTTTTTATTTAAATAATGTCTTGTAAACACTAAACCTAACAAGTACCGGTCAAATTGAGCGTTCTTAAACTTTTGTAAAACTTACACATTTTGAAACATTATAATATCGTTATCAAACTACATGACAATTCATAGAATATGCATATAATATTTTCTACACTCTTTACTTTTAGTTATTTCCATTATTACATGCGTTATATAATAAAATAACTTTTAATTACCGGTCAATTTGACGGCGTGCGGTAAGAATTGGTATACAAGAATTGTCGGTAGGTTTAGTGTTAAGTATTATAAAAAAGCTTACAATATAAATAATATATTTATAAATAAATAACATAATTAAATATATATATATATATATATATATATATATACATATATATAACATAATTGTATATTTATCTCTTGAGATACATAGTACAAATAATATGGTGAAAACACTCCTTTCAAGTAAATTAATTTAATTTTATCATAATTCATACATAGCTTTATGATATGAACGAAAAGAGGAGATCTATCATTGTTCTATATTGAGTTATTACTCGGTATATTGAACTTGTAAACTTGGCAGAGGAATGTATAAATATATAGTTCTTACTTAGAATAATTTCCGGCAAGTTTCACGAAATTTTCAAGATATTCCGAACAAATTTTAAGTTAAATTACAGCGAAATAGTTCTCCAGAATTAAGTTGAGAATAAGTTATCTAACTAAGATTTCGTGTTAAAGTCGTTGCATGCGAGTTTCTATGACAATACTCTTTTAAACATCTCTCCTAGAAGTTATAATCGGATTAGTATTTCAATTTATAATACTAGCAATTAAACGCGACCTCATTCGATAATATTAAATATAAACATTTCATTCTTGCGTATCAATATAAAAAATCATATTATAAAAGTATTTGTTGTTTTTAAAATTGGTTTAATATTTCTCCGTAATTATGCAACACATTAATTATGATTAATTCTTACATAATTCGAAAATTTTACACCAGGTACCAATGACTAATAATATACAATCAGCCACTAAAATGTTATTACGAAATCTTACAATAAAAATGTTAGTGGAAAGCAATAAGAATAATATATATATCTATAAATATAATAAGAATGCCAATATTAAGCTATGTTGCTCGTTAGTTCGCTGGTATTGATACTAGCGAACTAACGAGCTGATATTGATATCAGTGGCCGGCTTTGTCGATACATAACTGACATGACAAAGAACTTCAGTGAGACATAATTGAATACATAAGCAATTAGTAAAAAAAAAGACAAGGGAACCAATTAACTGTCTATTTTATTATTTCATCTATAGTTACTTAAGTTTGATTAACTGCGATACACCCACAGCTCATTACTTCTCGCTTACATAACATTTCTTTTTTCTTTTACATTTGCATTAAATAATCAATAAAATACGAAATATTACGAAACTCTTGGGAATATTTTCTTTAAATTTCTGACGATATTTAACACCACTTTCCTTTTAAGTGACAGTGAATAAATTTATAGATAATGGAACACAAAGAAATTATCAATATATAAAATATAAAGTATTTTCCATGCTGTATTTGGTAAAAGCTATTTGAGTGAAAGTGAAACCAGCTGGGTATTAAAAATAATATTAATATATAAAACAGTTGGGTTTCATATTACTATTAATTTCTTAATAATAAATACATATTACTGTTTGTAAATTATGAAGCAAATATAAACACTTCTTTAATGGATTCTGGTAATTTTTTATACATAATAATATACACAAATTATCGCCACGACCAGGGCTCGCACCTACGACCTCTAGTGGTTTGTCCCTGTAACTACGGAACCGGATAGTGTATGTCATTTAATATATTAAATGAAACATTTCATAACCACATACATAAATGTATTTAAATGATTTATTTTATATAACATTTGATTCTTTTAACAGCTGATAAATATGATATGTAATACAATTTGTAATCTACTCTGATATATAAATAAATACATCTGTATATTATATGTATTTAGTTATTATTATTGAACCAATTTATTATACATCTCTTATTATCTAAACCATGTATTAAATGTTAATATTAACTCTATTATTATGATCGTTGCGTGTAGTTCGAGTCACCTCACCGACCACAAGATACGTAGAACAGGTAGGAGAATATCTCGATAAACTATTTTATGTAAATATCTTCATCAAATATATATTGAAGCATTTACAATTATAAACATAAATTATATTAAACATAAATTTGGTAATATTATATAATGTTCTAAGTAAATCCTTTTTTTGTTTTGGGATTAAACTCACGTTTTTTTATATTATATTACATACTTAAACCTGGACTTGCTAGACAAATAACTAATTTTAGGATTTTTTTTTGCTGTGGTTTAGGCTTCATTAGATTATGATAAAATAAGCATATACCAGTTTTCGGAGACGGATTGATGAAAATAACACAATATTCTATTAAAATTCTTATTAAACTGTTATTGTGTCGAAGTGTTAAAACATTTTTCCTTTAATCATTTTCTTATAAACCGGTTGATAGTATTGCATTTCTTAAGGCATGATCTCAGTTTATCTCAAAAAAATATAAACATCGGAACACACTATCCGGTGAGTATTTCGTTTTGGTTGATTTTAAACATTTATATTTTGTAGGTACCTACAAATATTAATATTTTTATTAAGATTCTTTTTTCGACAACATTATACAGCTAAAACCAACGAACTCACTGAAGAATAATTACTTAATATCTATTTGACAGATCTTTTCTTGTTAAATTGCTCAAGCAGTGATAAATATTTTACATTGAAATAACATAAACACTTAATATTACAGTAATTATGTACAAATGATAACTGAACAAACAAAATTATTAAAGTAGAAGTAGTAGTTAATTCTTATATTCTCATCTTCGTAAGTTCCTTTCAAGACAAATCTAAAGAATTCTAGCTCTTACTTTCTAATTTCACTGCAACCACACATAAAATAGCTAAGATGGACAATAAAAAGATTCATTATTCTGAAAACTTAACTAAAATTGTATAATAGTCTAGAATAAAAATAATATTACAATGTAATTGTTTCTAACTCGTATCTTTTACTTAGAAAAACGAGTTCATTAACAATACAGTATTAATAATATATAAATAAACAGCATTCTTATTAATGATACTATCAGTACTAGTATTATGGCCTCATTATAACGAAATATTTGAAGTATAAATAAAGTAAAATTTATACTGTAATAAACATAGTATTGTATATAAAGCCATAAAAATAAAACACCACATAAATTGTTTTCACATAATATTCTTTATCTGTAACTCAATATCCTCGCCGCCAATCGAACCTCAGTGGAGCGGTAAAAGTAAATCCGAACAACTACGTCCGGGTACACTCGGAGTGTGAAGCGACACTATCGCTGGAAGCGACATTCCATATTATTTGAACAAATCTACTTAACTCTTAAATATAAAAAATCTAATTGTTTCCGTTGCTGTTATATATCTTCTATTCCGTCTAGTATATGATCTTTATGTAATAAAATACATTTCAGTAAAAAGTGAAAAATTGTTTTCTCTAAACAATAGTTTATATTATATATTTTTAAATATTTCTTTAAATTGTTTTATGTACAATTTTAATATTTATATAATCATCTACTACAAATAAAAGTCAAATAATATACATCGTGTCAAGAATTATATAAAATCGATCACATTGGGGTTCCATTAATTATTAATATTACAATTTGACTAATTGACGTAGTTGTTTATAGAGTTCTGTTAATATATTTCAATATACAAACAAACGGCGTAACAGCTGAACGGTTTACAATGACTTTCTATTTCTCTAGCAGATTTAGGTTCAAAGGATTCTTCATTTTGTGTAGTTTTAGAAATGCTTGAATTTTTTTATCAGATATAATAAGGATTAAATTTGTTTTAAAGAACCTTTTTTTTCTTTGAATGTGTAAGCAAATTGTCATGAAATTTATATAAAAAAATAATGACGGTTTCTGAGCAATGTTACATTATATTTTTTATAATTTAAGTAACAGTTGGTAATATAATATCTTCAAACATCACAAAAACATCTCTGATATGATTAACACGTTTGCACACAAAAGTAGTATACTAAAAGAAAATAAATATAACATAAATGTACATTTATCTTTGACACATAGTACAAATAGTATTAAGAAAACACTACAAGTAAACTAATTTAATATTATTATGTTTCATACGCGAGTAGCTTCATGATGTGAACGGAGAGAGGACATCTATCATTGTTATATTGAGTTATGACTCAATCTATAGAACTTGTAAAGTTGACAGAGAAATATAGTTCCCACTCAGAATGAAGTTAGAAATTTTTTATTTTATATAAAACTTTTTGAAAGTAAATATTATGTCAAAAATATAAGTTATCTGGCAATTTATTATTCATATAATATTTATATTTCACGGTTACCGACTATTCAAGAAATTTTAAGATATTCTGGACAATTTTGAAGTTAAATTACAGCGCATTTCGTGTTAAAGCAGCTGCATCCGAGTTTGAACTATAATACCATTTTAAACATACTTCCTAAGAAGTTAAAGTTATAATCGGATTAGTTTTTCAATTTATATTACTAACTATTGACAGCGACCTCATTTGATTTGTATAATTGTTTTAGGAATTATTTACTCATTAGAAAAAACTTAAAATAAACTTTTTTAACTTAAGATAAACCGTTGACAAAAGCTTGTATATTTTATAGAAAATATAAACAATATTAAATATAAAAAGAAGGTAATTTTTTTTACTCTTATATATAAATGAAAAGAATCTAACATGGGTTATCATTATAACTTGTAATAACTTGTAACTTGTTACAGCGTGTAATGTATGATTTTTATTTTTTTCCATAATTCTCAAAAAGGAGTAGTCGGGGAAAACATAGACATGTACAGTCAACCACTAAAATTATTCTCTTGTTGATTAGAGATACTATATGCGAACGATGTATTTTGTATAAAATAAATATAAATAAGAATTCCGATTCTTAGTTGTTACAGCACATTACAAGGTTACATTTAGACTGTGTTTAAAACAACTTGGAACGTTTATAAAAAAGACCTTAACTTAACAAAACCAATTAACTTTACCAAAATCTTAGCGACTGTCAAAGGAAAACTATTATTACCAGTGAAGTAACAAGACTGCACTTTGTATATGCTTATACATCGCAACCGTTTCGAGACTTTTATGCCAGGACAGGTTGAGGTCGACTTTTACATATATGTACATGAGCAACGAAGTTTAAATATCTGATAGAAGAAATAAATATATATACAATGTCAGAACAGGCGGAGCAAATAACTTACAAAATCTCTTTATCGTTAGTATCTAAAAAAAATGTTAGAAATTTGCTCTTACATTGGGTCGGTAACATGTTTTTCTTTAGTAGTATCATCTCCGAGTACTCTGACGCTTCTCGTTGTCCGCAGAAAATTTATAATGCGTAGTACAGGACAATTATTATACAATAAAATAATACATACTGTAATCTTTTTTCAAATTATTACTTTAGAGTTACATTTCACTAATACTTTGGCAGGTACATATAGTAAGTACTGACCATTGTCATTCTTATTAACATTATATTTTATGCGAAATTTAACATCCTTAATATCTTCAGCTTTAATAAATACATTATACTCTAACATTTTTATATTCACTATCGAATATTTATTGAGCGAAGTGAACGAAGTGAGCGGAGCGTTTTACTTTTTACATTCTTTGTCACGAATTGTCTCGAAAGCTACTGGACGGAAATTTTGCAATCAAAAAGACACACATTAGGTGATAGCGTTAAAAAATATTTTTTTTGAAAAATGTCCTCAAAAAATATTTTTTTTTTTTATTTCATGTCAAAAAACTGATATCCCATTGAAGTCAATGGGAAACGATGAGTCAATACACTGGGCTCGCTTCGCTCAATATGCAAACGGCACCCGAGATTTCGCGAGCGCAGCGAGTCGAAATTGAGGGTTTGTTGACGCCCCTAGTATTTATAGTAAGATATATTTTTATAGATCCGATAGGAATTTGGATTATTCTTTTTATAAATTGTAACAAATATACATTTAGATTCGTTTAAGCCACGTGTTACATGAGAGACATTTGAAATAAGATCAAAGGCTGTACTTGTCAAATCGTATCAAGAGTGTGGGGTGTCAGTGTTAGCGGAGTGACATACTTATCTATTTTACACGAATATAATCTTATAAACATCTAATATAATAAAAAACTAAGACAGAATTAGGAGATTGTTATAAAACTATTATTAATTTCTTAGAGTGTATTCAACTTAAAAGAAAGTCAGATGTTAATGAAAAACCATGTTTCATTTTTAAATTTCTTGTCATCTAAATTTGTTATATATATTTTTAAATCGCTCTAACACAACACCTGTTAAACCTCTACAAAACTGAATTGTGGATGTTTATCTTACGACACTAATGTCTTATTCAAGAGAATATTTCTGTCAGACTTCAGAATATATTTGAACCAACCTCAGGTATTTGATATGAAAATCAATTGTTATTTACAGTCCTTATATAAGAATATTAAAACTGTAAGAAACAAAAATATATATATTTTTAATAACAATAGTTTAGAATAAAAAGCTTATAGAATGAAATTTCTACAAGCTCGTTAGGTTTTATTATCGAGTTACATTTCTGGAGAACAGTTTTGTTCCAGCACAGTTAGGAACTTCATATCTGAGTGGGCAATATTTTTTACAATATCTAAACAATATCCGTACATAATCTAACAGTTTTAATTCTTTAATAAGCAGAAAATTATCGACATGTACAGGACTCAAACCTGCGATCTCTAATATATTCCGTGGTATAATTATAGTCTAATTAAGATTAACATATTTATAGACAATCAGACAATAACGTTCCGTGTGTGTACTATGTACGGCTTACCCGATATCAGTTATCACCATATTTACGCACTCACACACACACTCACACACAAAAAAAATGTAAAAACAGAATTTACTAATTATTATAACGATTATATTTTGAGTTAATATTATATTTGGTTTATAACAATAGTTGGTTACTGTATAAATAAATAAACTATACATGAATTGACCTCACACGTGATTCGATGTGTTATGATACTTTATTTTTATTCTGTACCAATTTACCTAACAAAGAAGTCCTAATATGTAACTTATAATTAGATTAATCTTTAAACTCACTTAAAAAGAAAAATATATCTTATAAACCTGCTACATGTAAAGCTCAGTTATCGAGGAAAAGCAACATCGTAAAAAACGTTTCTGTATTCCCAAATATCTTTGGAGTTTTAACGTTAAAAGGAAACAAAGAAAATCTCTCTCTAAGTCCGCTGTTACGTTCCATAAGCTCGCGGTAAACCCGTTGTACGTTTTGTTTCACATATATCTGGACTATTTTAATTTAAACAATAAACAAAAATTTGTCACAAACAAAATGAATTTAAAGAAGCCTTTATATATTTAAATGTAAATCTTAACCTTATAAAATATTTCTCGTTATAAAATATCATGAAATTAAGTACGACTTATAATCTTCAATCAATATCAGTCTCCGGCTTTGTCGATACACAACTGACATGACAAAGAACTTGACTGCGGCATAATTGAATACACTTCAAAGGTACAATAAAGATAGAATAAAACCAGATATATTTTTATAAATAACAAACTTAATAAAAAAACTTTTAATATTTCTTAAAAAATATTTAAAAGTGTTTATTCTCAATAAATAATTTTATAAAAAATCTTTTATTCATATAATGTATAATAAACTCCTTCGCTTCCTACACTTATAAAAACTGTTATAAATTTACAATTTGGTTCGATTTCTCCATTTATATATTAAGATATAGTTTTTCAGTTGTATTATACTCATATAATTGATTCTTATATTGTAAAAATATAAAGTAGAAGAGCAAATAATGTTATCGTGTTTCGATAGAATATTAGTGGTATACTATTTACTATATTTTTTTTTGTTTTACCTTTACGTGTAACAATAAGAAAAATAAGAGTATACAATATTTTGAATCTCGCCAGAACAACAAATAACGCCAGAAATTTTAAGAAAATATGCCCAATATTTTCTTAAAATTTCTGGCGTTATTTTACACAACTTTCCTTATAAGTGACAGTGAATAAATTTATAGAAAATGAAACACTTAATGATAAATATATAAAAAATAGAGTATTTATAAGCGAGATGTTAGTGAAAATAAAACATTATGAATATATAAATCAGACGAATATCATAATAATATTAATTTCTTAATAATACACACTTCAGCTTACAAACTATAAAGATGGACTCGTGAAAGTGAATGCAGGTGGAAATTGCATTTCTATCTTATATCTGTAAGGTTCAAAGTTGCGACATCTTATAGTCCATCCGTCCTTAACAAATTAACTGAATTAGTTCAATGGGACCAAAATATTTATATTTCAACATTACATATTTAAATATAAAATCACTTATTCATAAAAAATATATATATTTTTACTGATATTATCTCAAATTAAAGTTACATTTGAAAGTACTTTTGGACACGCACGCACACACACACACAAACAAACAAACACGCAGCCAATATGGAGATCTGTTTAATTGGAAACTTCTTTTCGACCTCAAAATGTGTTTTATTCAACGTTTATCGTAAATGTGAATATTACTCATTAGTTATTACAATCGATGGCACGGCACGGATTAAAAAGATATATTATAGTAATTATCGATAACAATATGAAACACGATTACAGTTTATAAATATTTTCTTAAGTTATTATCCTGAGCGTCCTTAAAATAACCAAAGTCATGTCACGATAATAAATTAAGTTAAGAGCACTTTTATGTTTCGTAATTTTATATAAATAAGAAACAGCCATTATTAATAATTCTCTACATAAGGTAAAAAAATCTATTTATAATCTATTAAAATATATATATTTGCCCTCAAATTGATTATAATAATTTAGTTAGATTATTCTTCGAATCCTTGCGATATCAAAGTCGAGCGAAGCGGTTTTTAGGAACGTGTTAGATTATTTTAGTATATTTAAAAGCGACACAAGAGTCAGGGGCCGTTTCTGGCATTTTGTATTGTTTAGAAGTTTATATATACTTCTGAACTTTCGTTTCTCGTAGACGTGTAGTTTCAGACATCTTAATATCAAAGCGGGCGTTAGCTAGCTCAGAGTGACGAAAGCACCCATAGTGCTGAAAGTCTAACTCTGTATATATACGCGCAATATCGATTTTTTTATACAGGAGACCTTCTGGTATGAGTGTGGTATTTTTAGAAAGCCCTTGGCCCATAGACCCAGAAAATGCATTTACACTTAGCAATATACCTACCGCCTCACCTCTACGGCCGTTTGAAAAATGAGACTAAAATTTAGTTTTAGGCTCCGCACCAGTATAAGATCACTTATTTCCACCTTGAAAAAGATTTTCCTAAAGATCCTCGTTGAGACCTTTTCAACAAGCCCAAAAACGCCAAAATCCGACCACCGGTTGATGAGATATGACATTTTGAAAATTTTGACTGGCGCCTCCATCGATGATTACTTTGTCTGTGTGTGGGTATATTCGTAGTTTCAACTGATTTTGTTCAAACTTTCAGGGATTGAAGTACACCAAAAACTAAGACTTTTTTGTTCTACGACATTTCGATTTGGCCGCCATGTTGGCCGTGGCCAGCCCTCGAAAGGCCAAAAATGGCCATTTTTCGTACAGGGACTGTGGCCAAACCAGTTGACGTACATTGACAAATTGGGCATCATTAGAAAGGTCTCAAGCTCATCTTTTGAATAATATCCCTTTTGATGGAAAAAACATTTTTTGGCGTGACATTTTTGGTCAAAAACCAAAAAATGGCCGACTGGCCGGGGACATATCGGCCATTTTCTCGAAAACAGCGCCAACGATTTTTTCCAAAATTTCTTCATTCGTAGCCCCAAATTAGAGCTAAAATTTGGTATATAGCATATATCTGGGAAAACTCGTTATTTCAAGATATGGCCGTGAGAAGTTCAAAAAATCATGAAAAATGACCAAAAATGGCCAAAAAATTACTTTTAAAGCCAGAATTGTACTCACAACACGGTTAAAATTCAATGCTAGTTGCACAGTGAATAAACTCACTAACGCATTGCCGTCTGTAACAATAAAACAAAATTTACAGAAAAAAATCCGAATACTGAAGAAATTCTGTTTTGAAGCAATGAATTAAAAAAAATAAATGGAAACTGAAAAAATCAAATAAAAAAAATCGGGCACCTGTGGGAAACGAACTCGAGGTCTCGTCTTTGTCATTACCATTACAACGCTCATCCTCTGAGCCAAAACACTCTCATGTTGTCAGAGGCAACTATTCCAAATAATAATAATAATAATAATAATAAATCAATTTATTTCAGATAATTCATCCATAAGTGTTAGTAACATTTTAACTTAAGTAACTAATGTTATAATAGTATTCGTAGTTAGTATTCAACATAACAATCTCAAATTATACAGAAAAATAAAATTAATAAAATGCACAAAATTCATAAAATTATTAAAAGTAAATATAAATTCAATTCAAATAAACATAAATTCAATTCTAATCAAATATAATTAAAATCATAAAATGCTATTAAAGAAATTAAATAAAATAAAATTCATGGAAATCATCGTTCTAATTATTTTTTTTTTTTAATTCTACAAATAACTCAACGCTATACTCCTACAGTCAGTATACGCTACGCTTCGATGCTACGTGTACACTATCCCAGGACCTCCAGAGGGGAGCGTCTAGCTTTAACGCCAATATGCTGAGAAGACTGTTGGAGCTGTTCAGTAATCTTGTCATTGCGGACGCGGTCCGCTTTCGTATTATCGCATAGAAGTCGTCTACACGAGCCTCCGTAAACATTGCCGATGCACTGCAGTATCGAGGCTTCCTCAACAAAGCCCTCAGCACATTGTTGTACTGAACACGCAGTGCGCTACATGTCCGCCGCGTATAGTTCTCCCATAGGCTGCACGTGTAAAAGGACTGGCAATAGGCTTTAAATAATATTAATTTTACCTGTGTCGAACACCGTGCAAACCTACGGGCCAACATATTGCCTCTAACCGACAGAGCCCTGCGCTCCCGCTCGATATCACTATCATCACCCAGGCGTTCATTCACAATATGACCAAAGTATTTAAATTCAGATACTAGTTTCAGAGAAGTTCCACACAGATGTATTTTAGGAATGCAATTTAACTGTTTGTTTATTCCTCGAAAAATTAAAATTTCGCTCTTTTTAGCATTATACCTCAGTCCATTCTCCTTTGCATATTTCTCACAGATTTTTATCAGTCTTCGAAGACCACTGACCGACGGGCTCAACAGAACCATATCGTCTGCGTAACTAAAATTGTTCATCATTACGCCATCTATCGAACAACCGACGCCTGCCCCGCTAAGCCTCTCTATGAGCCCGTTTATGTAAAGATTGAACAATCTGGGTGACGTCAGGCCCCCCTGTCTTACTCCACACCCTAATTTATATGGTTCACTAAGTGCATCACCCCATCTTACCACATTACTTTGGGCACCATACCAGTACTTTAATAGTGATATCAACTCCGGTCTTAAACTGCTATCCTTTTCAAGCTTCTGCCATAAAATTTTATAGGATACGAGGTCAAATGCCTTCGACAGATCCAAAAAACACGCAAACACATGGGTCTTTCTATCCGTGTAGTACCTTAAGGCTTGCTTGAGACACAATACTGCGCTCTCAGTTGACAGCTCTGATCTAAAACCGAACTGCACATCGTGTATGTTAATTGTTCTGCTAAGTTGAGTATCAAGCAAGCCGTCAAGCACTTTGGCTATGATGGTAGCAAGAGATATCGGTCTGTAGTTGGTTCTGTCCGCCGCATCCCCCGCCCTATTCTTGATTATAGGCACGACTATTGTCCTTGTCATCGAGTCCGGCAGAAAGCCATGGCTTATACAAATATTGTACAACAAAACTAGGACTCTAGGAAGGTGCACACCAGCGTGTCGCAGATGCTCAACACTCAGGCCATCATGTCCAGGTGACTTTCCACGCTTCATACCCATTATTGTATCTACTACTTCGCTAGACGTGAAACGGACAAAGCTTTCCCCATTATTTATGATATCCCCCCTGCCAGCCTCGGCGAAATTGATCTCACAGGGATCCACTGTAAATTGTGTTTTAAACATATTTGCTATGTTACGGCAACCGCTCACTCCCCCTACTTCAGCCGGAATATTCGATCTTGTATTCAGTTTGTCTGTTTGTTGCCAGAATTTTCCAAAATGTTTGTTTCTATATGACGTAGCCAGTATGTCCATTTTAATCTGTTCTGAATTGTCTTGGCACCATTTAAGTTTGTTTTTAAAGGCCCTACGAGAGTCCCTCATGTCATTATAGATAGTTCCATGTGTTGGTCAAATAAATGAGTATATATTTGCATGAAAAATAATCGCACAGCATTTTGTTTCCAATCATTTTACAAAACTATTGATATCAAAACAAAAACTTCTCAACGAAGTAAATACCGAGTGACGAAAGCGAATCCACTGACAAAACTCCTGATATGAATTTTGCGACGAAAAAAACCACGAACATTTTTATTCACAAACGTAAACAAACACAAAAAATGTGAATGTGTTCGGAACGTTGCCAAACAAACAAACAAACAAAAAATGTGAATGTGCTCGAAACGTTGCACAAATTACATTTTTGATATTATTTTATTAGAATGATCAAGGCAAGTTGGCAACGTTTGGAACACATTCACATTTTTTGTGTTTGTTTACGTTTGTGAATATAAATGTTCGTGGTTTTTTTCGTCGCAAAATTCATATCAGGAGTTTTGTCAGTGGATTCGCTTTCGTCACTCGGTATTTACTTCGTTGAGAAGTTTTTGTTTTGATTCAATATAACGCTATCTAATAAAAATATTGACTATTGTAAGAAAATAATGGCTTTAGTTTATCAAGTTATATGACTGGCAAAATGAAAAGGATTTTTTTGTCATATTTGTATAATGTCGATATTCGTACTAAAATGCTAAATTATAATCTTTACTTCTAAAAGAGCTTTTATATACGCTATATGATAGTTAGATATTATATTGAAATGCTTATGATAATAAAAAATACTTAAAATAATATTTATTTTGTATATCATGGTTTTGTTACTTAATTTATAAATATATGTTATGTCAAAACATGAAATTTCAATAATTTTATTTAAAATAAATTTGTAGTTTACTTCAATGAATAAAACATAAAATATTTGCTTGAATTTCCACAGAAATATTTACATAATTTGAATAAGTTAAACAATTTTCAGATTGAATTTTCACAACGATTTAACTTATACAAAATAATATATAAAGCCAATATTATTTGGGCCGTTGCAAACAAATAACATACAGTAATACGATATTCCTAACATTGTATGAGTAAATCATTTGTCTGTAAAATTGTTGTATTTCAAATAATATTTAACGTTATTGAGAGCTAAAATATATCAATTTCAACTGATAATGGTTCGACGCATAATAACTGTACTACGAGGAAAACATTTTTTTTGATAGAAGTAAATTACTAATCAAACAGATTTCATTATTTTATATCAACTTTTTCTTTTATGTTTTAATATTATTATATATTATAATTAAAATTTCTGTGAGTACTTAGTTACAGCTTGTTTAGTTAATTGCGACTATTAACTGCTTTGTATGAGTAGTAGTGAATAAATAAACATAAAATATTCAAACAAAATAAAGAATATATGTATATACTTTTTATACATATAAGTATGAACGCTACATTAAAAAATGGTTTGTCGTTGTAATAACCAAGATTAAGGCTTCATACGTTGTACTTTGAGAAATAAAATGGTAGCTACTTTGTGATAATATTAAAAATGTTAGAGCCCGCAGATGCTGAATTGGTTAATGATCCTTCTTTAGCCTTCCCTTAGCTGAGGAAGTATAGATGAAGAATGTATCGAGTCTGAATAAATAAATTTAATGCAATGTTATCGCTTGTACAAATATTCATTACGGCAACATCGCAAAGTTTCATTGATTTCGAAACCGGCCCATTATTTAAATGAAGTTTAAATCCTTGTTATGGGCTATCTTCATTTCGTTAATTCAAAATAGGTTGACCGATAGAAAGAAGACTGTGCTGGAAGAAACAAATGCTTTTACTAAAATATACAACTATACAAAATTTCATTGTATATTTGTCTATAAGACATACCATATTTTATGCGATCCTATTTCTTATTTAAGAAGAAGAGTACATATACAGAGTATACATATATATATTATACATTAACAGAGTGTTTGTATGAAAATAGTTTGAATATCATTTAGCACTTGGAACTTTTAGGGGTATTTAAGTTAACTCTGATAATGAATTTGATATACATTCATAGCTACTATTTAGAAATACTGATGAAAATTATAAACGGCAATTATTGAGTTTGTCTCCAAAATTAATTGGATAGTATTATGCCGTTTGACGTATCACCAATAATTAGAAAATAAATATATTATGAACGTTGTTCTTAATGTATTTCATTAAAGTAGATCGGTAAAGTAAAAAGCAATGGTGGAACAATTCGTCAACCCTTGATCGCTTAATTTATATAAAATTTATATCAAATTACTTTTGATCTTTAATTTCTCGTAGGCTGGTCATTTTACAGATTGTAATATTTAAATTAAAGATATTTAATAAAAAAATATACTAATAGTTCTGAAAGAAAATTGGTTTTAAATAATGGCTTTACTTAATTAATAAAAAAGACTTTAGGATATAGATAATATATATCTATATATATACGCTACAAGGAAATTATATTCAGGTATTACTTTAAAATATAATTAATTATACAATTGTATTGAATGTATGGTAATAAATTAAAAATTATTCAAAACAATATTTATTTGGAATATTATAATTTTGTTATTTAATTTATTAATATATATTAAGTCAAAACCTGACATTTCAATAATTTAATTTCAAATGAATTGGTTTCGATAATCCAACGAACAGAGTATTAAATACTTGCTTGAATTCTCACTAAAATATTCACATAATTTGTATAAATTAAGTTATTTTTAGATAGAATTATCGCAACAATTTAATTTACTTCAAAATTATAGAGAAGCAAAAATAATTTGGACCGTTGTAAGTAAATAACAGTAATAAGAAATTACTCACTAAAGTTGTACGAATAAATAATTTATAGAGATTTTTTAATTATATAATTCAAAAAAATATTAAAAGTTATGAAAGTATGAATATACCTATTTGAGATGAAAATTATTTTACGCTTAATAACATATTTAAACATTTTAGGTTTTTGTTTTAAAATTTTTAATTTTAATGTCTTCAAAATAATGTCTAACATATCCACAAGCAGACACGTTGTAGATATACTGGACTGTCCTCTTTTACAAAATATACTCTCTTTTTTAGTTTCTGATTTTCAGAACAATACGCCATGACCCATAAAATTGATAGCAAGAATAATTAACAAACAACAATATCTGAAAACAAGATCGTCTTGAGGTATTGTATTACTGTCTCCAGCTGATCCAAGTTAGAATTAAATTAATTTACCATTTGTCACACAAATGACGAGTCTGTTAACATATAAACGTTATTTTTATAACTTTCCTTGCAGTAACTTAACATAAGTTTATGATAAGACAGATAAAGGTTAGGCTCTGTATATAATGAAATTTCTATATATATAGAAACAAAACCAGCCTAGTAGCCATGTAGCCTAACATTTATTTATTGTTCAATAAATGTGTTAATAACTTGCAAGTTATTATTGATACCGTGTTATTGTCTTTTCAATTTAAAATATTGTTTTTGGGACTCGAAAATTCGGTTAATTAACTTAGTTAATTTATATTTTTCTGTAATTAATGATAATAATAAATGTCATGCTTTAATTGATCTCTGTAGAATATAAGAATGCGTTTTTGTTTTTACTTGTATATAAAAAACAAATATTTATTGTACTACCAAAATAATTAACGAAGGCACTTATAGAGTTTTATAAAAGCGGGCGTTAGCTAGCTCAGAGTGACGAAAGCACCCATAGTGCTGAAAGTCTAACTCTGTATATATACGCGCAATATCGATTTTTTTTATACAGGAGACCTTCTGGTATGAGTGTGGTATTTTTAGAAAGCTCTTCGCCCATAGACCCAGAAAATGCATTTACACTTAGCAATATACCTACCGCCTCACCTCTACGGCCGTAAAGGTCCTCATCGAGACCTTTTCAACAAGCCGAAAAACGCCAAAATCCGACCACCGGTTGGTGAGATATGACATTTTGAAAATTTTGACTGGCGCCTCCATCGATGATTACTTTGTCTGTGTGTGGGTATATTCGTAGTTTCAACTGATTTTGTTCAAACTTTCAGGGATTGAAGTACATCAAAAACTAAGACTTTTTTGTTCTAAGACATTTCGATTTGGCCGCCATGTTGGCCGTGGCCAGCCCTCGAAAGGCCAAAAATGTTCATTTTTCGTACAGGGACTGTGGCCAAACTAGTTGACGTACATTGACAAATTGGGCATCATTGGAAAGGTCTCAAGCTTATCTTTTGAATAATGTCCATTTGAATGGCAAAAACATTTGTTGGCGTGACATTTTTGGTCAAAAGGCAAAAAATGGCCAACCGGCCGGGGACAGATCGGCCATTTTCTCGAAAACGGCGCCAACGATTTTTTCGAAAATTTCCTCATTCGTAGCCCCAAATTAGAGCTAAAATTTGGTATATAGCATATATCTGGGAAAACTCGTTATTTTGAGATATGGCCGTGAGAAGTTCAAAAAATCATGAAAAATGACCAAAAATGGCCAAAAAATGACTTTTAAAGCCAGAATCGTACTCACAACACGGTTAAAATTCAATGCTAGTTGCACAGTACCAGTAACAATAAAACAAAATTTACAGAAAGAAATTCTGTTTTGAAGCAATGAATTAAAAAAATAAATGGAAACTGAAAAAATCAAATGAAACTAAAATCGGGCACCTGTGGAAATCGAACTCGAGGTCTCGTCTTTGTCATTACAACGCTCATCCTCTGAGCCAAAACACTCTCATTTTGTCAGAGGCAACTATTCCAAATAAATGAGTATATATTTGCATGAAAAATAATCGCACAGCATTTTGTTTCCAATCCTTTTACAAAACTATTGATATCAAAACAAAAACTTCTCAACGAAGTAAATACCGAGTGACGAAAGCGAATCCACTGACAAAACTCCTGATATGAATTTTGCGACGAAAAAAACCACGAACATTTTTATTCACAAACATAAACAAACACAAAAAATGTGAATGTGTTCGGAACGTTGCCAACTTGCCTTGATCAATCTAATAAAATAAAATCAAAAATGCAATTTGTGCAACGTTTCGAGCACATTCACATTTTTTGTTTGTATTTTTTTTTGTTTGTTTGTTTGTTTGGCAACGTTCCGAACACATTAATTAAGTTTGGTGGCAGCGAAGGATGCAAAGAAAAACAATTATTTTATAAAATTATATTAAAGAGTTACAATTAAAACTTATAATTAATTAATACTAAAAAAAGGTGATTCCAGGTCAGCGATTGACCCAAGAAATGAATATATTTTATCCTCGATTCCCATCGATGGTGAGAATGCAAGCCGTATGGTGTCGTCTTCAGGATACTCGAAGCGTGGTGTCAGCATTTAACCGTGTGAAACCAAGTTGGTTCTTACTATAACAATTGCCCTTGGCTATGCTTGCGTAACACCTCCCCCCGTAGAACAGCGACCATTGAAGACCTTCGTTGTAAATTGCGCTGGAAGTTCTGATTCATCCCTTTGAGTTTTTTGGATGGTGTGTTTCGTATGTTTAAGTCGGTATTTCCGGTATGCAAGGCCGCTAATTAGTACACATGCACCGAATAGTAACGTATATAAAGGTATTGTTGTATGGTAGACGCTTATATCGTTGGTCTTGCTTAAGTTTACTGGTGACTGTAGAATAACCTCTCTATTGGTAGCGTGAAGGTTAGTCAAATTAATGGAGTTTAATTTGAATATCAGATGTGCTGCTGAACTGAGTGTATTTTCATTAGGGACATCTATTATCTTCAAGGCTTGACCTTTTAGTCGATCATTGAGGTCCGAGATGATAAATTCTGTTGTTTGAATGAAACAATCATATGGAATTATAGCGAGATAACTTCCTTGCAACATCTTGTAGATATCTTGATCGCAGGACAAGCGTACTTTAGTAAGAGTTGGAAAGCTAATGGTGTAGTGGCGATCGTCGAGTTTCTCGTAGGCTGACGTAAGTAGGGATACGGTGACTGGTTTACATTCGGGGAGTTTTTGCTGCGTAGTAACGAGGGCTGTTACACAATCCGGCGATGTACGACTATGTATGTTGTGTATCTCTTCACATAGATACCCTTTAGTGAACTTCGGGCATTCAGCCTCTATGTACTTGAAATCTTTCAAATGGATTGCAAGGAATTGGTGTTGGGGAACAATAATTTCATGATTTTTGTTAGGGATTATGGATATCTTATATAAATTATATATTTGGGATTTTATAATTGGGAATTTATATACTATAACTATTTCATTTCCTACATAATATGAACCTAATTGTATTACGTCATAATACTCTCGGGCCTCTATATCTAGTACTTTATTACTACCATACATACTACGTAGCTTTCTTATTATATTTCTAATAGAACTTAAACTAATGACATCATGATGAGCCGTGGATGTCCTTGTAAATGCTAGCACATTCTGTAACTTAGTTATCTCTTGTGACAACTTGTCAACATTATCATCGACTATGAGAATAGTTTGTCCTAAATGAGCATATTGATTGGATTCATAGATACCTTTTTCCAAACTTAGACTAATGTTTTTTAGTAGTTCTGCTAATTTGTTCTGATTATCTACTATTTTATCTATTATTTTAGAGTGCTGAGTTATCCAATCTTTGGTCAGGCTTACATGACTGTTAAATTCCGTAACTAATTTATTATCGTTTTCTTGTAGTGATCTTATTGCGTTATTAAACTGTTACGCATCTGTATAATCAAGATTACCGGTAATACGTTTTATTACGGACCCGAGACCATCAACGAGACCTCTTTTAGAGCGGCTAATTTCAAATGACTGCAATTGTTCTATAACGACTTGAAGCTTTTCTTTCAAATAGTATGGGGCTTAGTATGGGGCTCAAACAAAGAAAAAGTTTTATTATTAAGATTAGAGATTATATTGCTTAATTGGATATGAACTGTATTTACTTTGTCTTGCAATTCGTGGATATCGATATAGTTCAAGAATGAGTGATAATGAGACACTATGCGACAAAGACCTAGTTTAAAAGGTAAAATGCCGGGACCATCATCTAGATTTTCAAGTTTTATTTAAGAACTCTCTTTAATCTAGACTTAGCAATTGGCCCGCCTTTTTTGCACGTATATATATGTATCGGGAGATCAGCTATAACTGTATCATGTGTGTAACGCGGCGCTATCTTTTGACGAACAGCAAAAGGGTTTCTAATAAATATTTGTTGATCGGGAGAGAATTGCTTTTCGGGCTCTCTAGACTTATTATGAGTATTTGTTAATTCATTTCTGTAACTTAAACTAGACTCATGAATTAAATTAAAAGCTTTGGTCATTTTATTTTTATTAACTTTTCACTCTGTATAGATTATAAATCTAGGTGAACAACTTCGAAAGGCTTACACGGTGGAGGGACAATACGAAATTGTTGTCTAATAGGGTTGCGATCATATTTCGCTTGACCACAAATTATACATTTGTTAATGAACTTGGTTATATGCTCTCGCATTTTTGGCCAATAATACCTATGAGATAGGGCGAGATGACATTCATTAACACCCTTATGATTAGTTGTACCTACGTGGTATTTGCTTATTATTTCTTATTGTTTTAAGTATTCTTTTATGTTTTCCAATTCCTTTTTAACTAGTATTAAATTCATAGCTGAACTTTTAAAAGCCTTTTGTATTATGGGAATAACCGAGTACATTGCTAATGGGGGATTTATGAGTAACCCTGTTTTAATTTTGGGATGAACATATTCTTTGATAACATTAATGATATCTTCTTCGAGATTATTTTCTGACAATTGAACAGTGATACGTGTGTGTGTTTCAAAAGGTTTTGAAACTATTGGTCTTCCTTTAATATTGCTTACAATTGTTAAAACTAGCTGTTTTGTGAATTTATTTAGGAGTTCGTCAGAAATCGGGATTTCCAAAATAGGATTTTCATTGTCGGTATGAACTGTTAGGGTATTAGAATTATCTCTATCAGCTTCTGAAGCTGTAATAGTGCTAGTCATTTTCAGATGCATTTACTGCTATTGAACTTAGTTCTTCGTTATGAATTACTAAACGGGATAAGGCATCAGCATTTGTATTATATTTACCTGGCTTATAAATGACTGAGAAATCGTATTCGGATAATTTTAATCGCCATTTGGTTTTACCCGAAGCATCTGCCTTTTTAGGGACCACCTAAATAGGAGAGCTCCACGCGGAATCCGAAGGTCTAATTATATTTTGTTCAAGCATTTTATTGATTTGACTTCTAACCTCTTGTTTATGGACATACGGGTACCTATAGCTTTTAACATGAACTGGGATCTCATCATTTGTTTTAATTTTATGCTTAATTTTGTTCGTAAATGTTAAGGGTTCTCCGTGAAGGTAAAACACATCCGAATAACGTGCACATAAGGTTTTTAAATTAGCTATTTCCTCTGGGTTCAAATGATCTGTACGGAGACGCGATAGAACTTCCTTTTTTTACGATCGGATAATTGTTTTAATTGCTTAGATTCAATATTGAATACCTCAGCTGTAATAGGCCGATCCATTGAAAAGATTACATCATTCTTTGAATTATTTGAAATTTGTACTATACCTCGACTGTTTTTCACATTTGTAAAGCAATCAGAAATTAAACAATTACTTATTATCTGATCAGGAACAAATACATCTCCGTCCTTGGAGTTTATTGGCAATTTCACTAATTTGGATGACTGAGCTGGTATTATTTCTTCATAAAGATTTGTATTTCGAGCGTCATACAAAATAATAGGCAATTCGGTATTTTTAGTAATTAATTTCTTGCGTCTAAAATCAATGTTAGTGTCCCACGAATTTAACAAATCAAAACCAATAATGCCATCAAAATAATTATGAAAATTAAGAATAAAAAAAGGTTACGTCATCATTTTCTTTAAATTCCGAGAAACTAGGTAAAGTAATAGAAAAGTCTTGTCTATACACATTATGATTATTCAAATTATCCTTTTTATTAGGTAAACCCTCAGCACGCTGCTGCATATATAATGTATTAAGCTCTTCTTGTACGAATTCTAAAGCCTTTTCTATCGTTTCGGGACGCATGCAACGTATCCTAGAGCCTAAGGGGTCCTTAAGACCACGCAAGTAGCACTGTAGAGTTAATTCTTATAAAGATTACGTTTAGCTTCAAATGTAGTAGCCACGGTTTCATGCAACGTTACGTATGTCATGATAGTGCTGAATAAGTTTTGATCACGTTCGTAAAATTCCCGTGGGGTTGAAGACCTCTGGGTTTGTAACGATAAATCGTTAAATAAAAGTGGTCTCGTCTCGATGGTCAGCAAAATTATTAATAAGTGCACTACGAATACCGAACTAATTTTCAGGAATACCTTTGGAATTTATCAATCGAGCTGCAGAGCCTGTAATCTTATTTAATATACCATTAATAAGGGCCAAATTGGTTAACTCATAACCCGGTTCTGTTTTAAAATATGCAAGTACTAATTGATCACATAGGTTTATAAATCTTGTTAATACATGGGGGTTACCGTCAAAATCAGGCAAAACTCTAAGTGACTTGTATATCTCACCCATTTGATCTTGAGACATTTTAATATTAGGTATAACAATTGTTTTTAACTGACTAAATTCGTCTATAGTATCGAGCCTGCTAGATCTACCCTTACACAAACTACGGCTACTGTTTTCTCTCGGATGAAAAATTTTGAACACTAATCTAACACTTTAAAAATTATATATAATAGTATTTATATATTAAATTACTTGGACAATCTAATGGAATAATAAAATAAATTGAAAGGATAAGAATAACGTTAAAAATTAGGATAGGTAAGGACTTGAAAGATTCAGAGTACTTACATGAACATGATTTTCTTTGCCGAATCGATTTTCGGATTCACCTCCGCTGGCCTCCACGATGTATGTAGATTCGGATACTCGAAATCGGTTAGTCACGCGGGATCTCGCACCGATATTAGGGGAAATCTTGACGCGACGCGTACCGAATATATCTCGAATATCCTACTGACTGCGCCAATTAAGTTTGGTGGCAGCGAAGGATGCAAAGAAAAACAATTATTTTATAAAATTATATTAAAGAGTTACAATTAAAACTTATAATTAATTAATACTAAAAAAAGGTGATTCCAGGTCAGCGATTGACCCAAGAAATGAATATATTTTATCCTCGATTCCCATCGATGCACAGTATTTCGCCTAGAACATGCTAGGTGGACAATATTCATGTTATCATTTCCAGGTAATCTTAATTACAAAACGTAAACAACATCCCTAAACTCCAATTCCGAGAATCTGTTGTTTGTCACATGTTTAACTGATGAGTCATAGGGGTCAGAAGGCAGGTAATGAGTTTAATGCAACCTTTCCAATCAATCAGTTGCAATTTAGCGACACTTTCGTGCACGTCTCATAGTGGATTATAGTAATATTGTGAGTGTTTGTGATGGATATTAATACTGAGGGTAAGTCCTATTTTTTAATAAGTATTTATTTAAAACAAAATCTATTGAAATGTATTTTTAGTGTAATTTTAACATACATTACATATTTTAGCGTATATTTTTTCAAAAAAAAAACTTTAACAGAGCTAAATTTACAGACATTCACTTCTATCCGGGCTAATTCTTAGATATATCATAGGAATAACTTTATTCTATATGAAAATACACATATTATTTAGCACACTTGAGTACAACATGTTTTTTTCTTTTTTTTTCAGAACACGTTTACTCCATTTCAAGGATAGACTTTTTCGAAGAATGGTTGAAACACACGAAGAATGAAAAAAATTCGCGTGTATATGTCTACCTTTCTTCAAAATTTCACTTTGGTGACATTACTGAAAGTAGCCGAAAAGAAATAAATTTGAAAATATCCAACTTTTCAAATAAGATTGGTACCAAATGGTTGGCTTCAGGAAAGTCGAAGGAGCGTTTTTTAATTAAAAACAAGACGTGGCTGGATGAAGCAGACATACAGTTCACCGCGAGTTCTTCTGCGTCACAACCTTCGACATCGAGTGGGGCTGTGACTCTTGCAGGAAGACCTCGCAAAGATTTCGAAGAATCATCGTTAAAGACGAAGAAACGTCGCGTTGTGGATCTCGTAGAATCGCGAAGTGTCAGTGAATTAGTGACTGCTGCCGAAATTGCTGTGCGTTCAACAGGCCAAAGAAAAATTGCCAACGTGATTAGAGACATTAGTGAGAACCCAGATAATATTAAGAAGTCTAAAAATACCAGTTCTGTTATTCCTAGGCAGTTAAGTAGTGACGAAGCCTTAGCTTACTATATAGATTCTAAATCAACAACGCATGCATACAAACAAACAAGAAAGTGGTCCATGAAGGCAGGACATAATGTATTTCCGTCATATTTTAGTTTAAGAAAGTCCAAACAGGCCTGTCACCCTGCAGAGGAGCACATTGCTATAACAGAAACTCGTGCTGAAATAAATTTGCAAGCCTTATTAAATAAAACAGTGGAACGTCTAATATTAGCACAGAATGAAGTTATCAGCAGTGTCCTCCCAACAAGTTCATCGTTTACACTTGTTAGTAAATGGGGATGTGATGGAAGTTCTGGGCACAGCACATACAAACAGAGATTTGAAAACACTGAAGATACGGACGAGTTTTTCGTTTTGTATTTTCTTTGGTTCCCCTTAAGTTATATGATGGGTCCAAAATTATTTGGCAAAATCCTCGGCCTTCATCAACAATGTATTGTCGCCCAATTAAATTTATATTTGCTAAAGAAACGAACGACTTCACGTTAGACAAACAGATTGTTGGAAGAAGTTAACGATCTTCTTCCAACACTTATCAAATTTGATGATTCTCAAATCTCTGTGAAACACGAACTTTTACTGACAATGACAGACGGAAAAGTATGCAACTCATTAACAGAAACTCGTTCATCTCAAAAGTGTTTCATCTGTGGCGCCACCCCCAAAACAATGAACGATGATCCCGCGAAGTTCAACAGCAATCAAGAACATTTTGGCTTTGGTTTATCTACACTTCATGCTTGGATTCGTTGCTTTGAATGCCTTTTACATATCAGCTACAAGTTGAATATAAAGAAATGGCAGGCTAGAAGCGACGAAGACAAAGCAGATATCAAAGTTCGTTCCGAAGAAATCAAGTTGAAATTTAAGAACGAGATGGGGCTTATTGTTGATAAACCAAAGCCAGGATTTGGTTCTTCAAATGATGGAAACACAGCCCGTCGCTTTTTTAAGAATGCTGAGATGAGTGCTCACATCACAGGGTTAGATGTTACAATTATCAAACAATTTGATGTTATTTTGAGGACATTGTCTTCTGGATTCGAAATAAACTTAGCGGAATTCAATAAATTTTGTCTCGAAACCAGAAGACATTATCTTAGTCTCTATTCGTGGTACTGTCAAAGCAGCATTGCTTCCGATTGGGCAGCTTTCCGAAGAGGCTCAGGAAGCACGTAACAAAGATTGCCGCAGATTTAGGGAGTACAACACCCGCAAGTGCTCGCGTGTTGCCACGAATAGAGACTTACTGTCTATGTTAGTTATAACATCTGATCCTTTGATCAATAGCCTTCGAGAGATTCCCCGAAAAAAACCGGAAAAAATATGTACAGAAGTTTTAAAGTTAATTGTAAGCCCTAGCATAGTAGAATCAAGGCCGGAATCGTCATCATATTGTCGCACAATGCCACAAAATGATGAAGATTACACTATAAAAGATTCATCAGAAGACTCTGATGATGATTATTAGGTTAATTTAGTATTTTTAATTTTATTTTTGTTGTTTGTATAATATTTTTGAATATATTTTCTGTTTTTATACCAATTTTTCGTTTTTTATTACAAAAACATGACTATCTATATGTAAAATAGTAAAAGCCTTGTTATATAACATAAAATAATTTTGTCCACCTAGCATGTTCTACACGAAACACTGTGCGATGGTGAGAACGCAAGCCGTATGGTGTCGTCTTCAGGATACTCGAAGCGTGGTGTCAGCATTTAACCGTGTGAAACCAAGTTGGTTCTTACTATAACAATTGCCCTTGGCTATGCTTGCGTAACACATTCACATTTTTGTGTTTGTTTACGTTTGTGAATAAAAATGTTCGTGGTTTTTTTCGTCGCAAAATTCATATCAGGAGTTTTGTCAGTGGATTCGCTTTCGTCACTCGGTATTTACTTCGTTGAGAAGTTTTTGTTTTGATTACGTATACAGAGAATTTAGTATAGTGTATAAGTATAAATATACTAAGGTAAGACGACGAACAAAGATTGAAATCATAAATTGAGCTCAAAAAATTAACTCTGGATCTGAAGTACCAAACAGATAAAGGGTTATGTAAGATAGAAAATAGTTCTCCAAATTTTTATTTCATGAATAAAAACCTATAAGGCTAAATACTCAGAACGGTAATAAGAAAAATGGTCGAATTTAATTAAACAAAAAATGGAGCAAATGCAACTGTTAAGGAGACGATCTAATTTGTTAGGATTAGTTCTGAAGATGTTAGAGTACGAGTAGCATATATCGACGCTATTAATAAATGGAAGAATAACAAACTACACTCTCAGAGTTTTGGTCCCTACAGGTCATTGTAAATAGGAATTGATGTATATTGTAGTAAAGCTACCCACAAATACATACATTTTTATTTGTGTGGTATTAAGAAGAATAGAACAACATGATTTTAAAATAAAAATAACATAGCCTATTTAAAATATGATGAGTTATGTTCAAAATATACATTATATATGTTATAAATAAGTCATACGTCATACCTAATATTAAGTCAGTGAGTCCTGATGTAGCACGCAAAAGATTGTGGAGTCACAATCACTTTTATTAAGATCAAAAACAAATTAACCAACTTAATAGAACACAAAAACCTCGAGGAAGTTAAATGAAATAACTTTATTGCTTTGTTACACTTTCACCGCAAAACTTTATATCGTATTAGTGAACTAATGACGTTAGTAAACCGGTTTTTATCTAACTATATATGATTTTATACTTTATTATTTTATGGAGAAAATATAATATTATTATTTTTTTAAAACATTTCTAGAAAATGGTTGGTTATATTTTCGTTTTCATACTATATTTGGGTGAAGTATTATTATTACATACATGGCAACAACGAAGACCATTTTGTAACATCTGAGACTGCACAAGGGTTGAATTCACTCCAAAATTCTTGAAAGTTGAACGTAATTTTATTTTTTAAGTCTGGACATGAACAAAGGGAGATTAAACAAATACAATTAGAAATATAATATTTATTATATTTTAATTGGTGATAAATAAAATGTAATAATTCAACTGAAAATTAATACATGAATCGAAATTAAAGTAATGTTCTTAGAAACTGAAATAACATTAAAATTCGTTTAATTCACATGTAAATTGAAGAGACATTCGAAATAAGATCAAACGTACTTGTCACATCCCTGTCAAGGGTGTACGGAATCAGTGTTAGCGGAATATAATTTATTTATTTAATGGAATCTTATATAACTCTCGTTTTCTATAAAAGTATAATATTCTAAAAAGTAAACGTACAAGGCTCACAATGGCATTCCATTTTTTATTCAAACAAAAAAGCGCGTCATTACCTATGCAATAGTTATTCATAGATGCGACTTATAATATAATGTTTGGAATGTAAGTTCGAATGTCACACAAAAAGATCGCTTAAAGCTTTTGATCGCTTTTTTGCGAGATTCGCTTTAAAACGTTCAACCATTAGAGAATTAATTTACATTGCTCACAGCAGATTTTAGGCAGATATTACCTGTAGTTTCTCAATCTACACCAGTGGACGAAATAAATGCTTGCTTAAAATATTCAAAATTGTGGCAAAACGTACGTACATTGGTATTAAGTACGAAAATTTGTAATACGATCTTTCCTAAAAAGAACACTAAAATAAACATTACATTTATTCATGCATTCCTTAAAATATTGTTTTAAGACATATCCACCCAAACCAACATGAATAAACATATTTAATCATGTTGGTTTCCAATTCGGGATGGTTAATAACCATGTTCGTACACATAAAAATATTACTTGTATTCGCAAAATTCATAGATCAAATGATCTAATTTGTTTTTTTAACGTTAATTAATATTAAGTTCAACGTTCAACACGAAATCCTTATAAAAAAATTAGAACATTATGGAGTTAAGAATAAGTCCCTAGATTTGATCAGTTCATATCTTAATGATAGAATTCAAAAAGTAGACGTAAATGGAATACGTTCCCCCGGTTCTTTGGTAAAAATAGGTGTGCCACAGGGCTCTATCTTAGGGCCTTTCTTGTTCCTCATTTACATAAATGACTTACCTCACCTAGTGAGGGAAAAACATGGGATATTGTTGTTCGCTGATGATACTTCTCTTACTTTTAAAGTTAGCAGAAGGCAATCTGTTATTGACGATGTAAATAATGCTCTCTCAGATGTTGTACAATGGTTTAACGCCAATAATTTGTTGCTCAATAAAAAAAAGACGAAATGTGTTAAATTTACTTTACCAAATGTTAAAAATGTTAAAACCAATGTACAATTAAACAATGAGGAATTGGAATTGGTCAAATCTACTACTTTCTTGGGCATTACCTTAGATGAAAAATTGCAATGGGGTCCTCATATATTTGATTTATCAAGTAGGCTTAGTTCTGCTATATACGCGGTTAAAAAAATACGTCGATTGACAAATATGGAAACTGCTCGATTAGTTTACTTTAGTTACTTTCATAGTATAATGTCTTACGGTATACTCTTATGGGGTAATGCAGCCGACATCGATACCATATTCACACTGCAGAAGAGGGCTGTTCGAGCAATATATAATATGAGACCTAGAGAATCCTTAAGAAACAAATTTAAAGAATTTAAAATAATGACTGTTTATAATCAATATATTTATGAAAATTTAATTTACGTTCATAAAAATATTTCTAAGTTCAAAAAAAATTGTGATTTTCATAAAATTAATACGAGAAATAAAAATAAACTCGCTATGCCCAACACTAGGCTCCATAAAATAGGTAAATCCTTTAAGATTAATTGTATACGTTTTTATAATAAGCTCCCAAATGAAGCCTTAAGTTTATCGTTAAACAAATTTAAATTATATATAAAAATAAATTTGATAAAAAAATCCTACTATAGTGTACAGGATTACATCAACGACGGTATGGCCTGGGAATGAATTGTATTATATTGCGAATAACTAGTAATCTCCGCAATTTGTTTTTTGTTGTAGATTAATTTCGTTTTATCGACCTGTTGCATCACACCGATTCCTTAGAAGTCATTACTGGCGGTAGCGTCGGGAGTCGGGTTACGCTCGTCCCTCAAATATGTGCGAAGGGGGTGATGGCTGACTCTTGCGTTATGCTCGTGAACGGGTGCTGCTTGCGGTGACTGGTTGTGTAGCAGGCCTATTTTTATTTTTTATTATTATTATCATTTTTTTTTTTTTTTGCTATTTTTATAATTTTTTTTTTTTTTTTTTTTCATTATATGCGACGGTTCTAGTTGTTCCAAAATAGCTTTTAAGATTGACATTTGTGAAACAGTGATCACAATATAAAAAATATATATCCGGCTGAGTTTGTTGTGTGGTTCTTCTCAGACTATGACGCGTTTGGAACCCTCATAGCTTTAACATTAAGTTGGACAGTGCTTTTACAGAAGGGCTTATTACGATAAATCTGGTATCGAAATAGGCCCTCCTGACACTTCCATTTTGACGTACACAAGTGATCACTGATAATGATTCAAAGTGGAAAAGATATAAATAAATAAATAAGGAACAGGTTTTATGAAGTATTGGTTTGAGAAAATATGGTGAGTGTGTTTAAAATTGTTGTAACTTTTTACTTCGATGTTAATCGTAATTGTAACTTGAATAAAAATTACAATCTTCAATGGAAGAAATAAGGATAAACTATATTCTTCTTTTATTTTGATTACTTGTCCGTGTAAATGACAGTTATCATAACATAACTTACATTTGTTCTAGTAAATTCTAACTAAGAGTTATATTAATATTACAGATCATCTACTGAGGAATTAACTATTGCTCGCAACTCTAACCTTGTTGACAACAGAATGCAGCGTTCATAGTAATCGCATTCGCTCTATTTACTTTCAAATAAATAGTTTCGAATAATTCTTCATACAATCAATTTTACAAACTTTACTCTTTTGTAATAATACATAAAAAATATAAAGAAACGAAGAAGGAACTGTTATTACAGACCCGAGTAACAAAAATATAAGAATCAGTACTATAAAAATTTCTTGTCGTTGTTACAAGAAAAAACATTATTGTAAGATCTTCTGGAGCGTATATTCTACTCAGAACTGTATTAAATATTACACTGTATTATTACACTGTATTAACTGTATTATTACATATTTTATTCTAACATATTTTATGAATTCACATTTTAGGAATTCACATTCCTAGTCTATACATTTAGATAATGTTTTTATTTCAGTAAAAACTATCCCGTTTCAATATAATATTAAAAAAAAATCCGTTCCCACAGGGGGACACGCGCGGGTAGACCTCGTGTGTAACTCGTTTAAAATATAACTCACTACCTAAGAATAACACATGATGCCGTTGTTTACATCAAAAATTTTCAAGCAAAAAGCGGATTTTATTTTTTTTCTCGGAAAAGGTATCTGTTTTGGAAATACTTTTGGTATTTAAATTTAGAGTAAAAAATAATCTTTCTATAAAAAATATTTGCGAGGAGGGAATGGTTACCAGAAAAAAGTTGCCGTGGTTTTACCTACCTTAAATTTTTAAGCTAAAAGTGGTTTTTATTTTTTTTCTCGAAAACGGTACCTTTTACGGAAAAACTTTTGGTACTTAAATTTAGAGTAAAAAATAACCTTTCTATTAAAAATACTTGTCATGTAAGAATGTTTACCAGAAAAAAGTTATGTTTTTTTTTCCAAAAATTTTCGGTTTTTTTACCCCCCCCCCCCCCCCCCTAAGTTATTGAAGTTAGGTTTTCGGTTTATTTACATTGGTTATAGATAGGTATTCATCAAACACATCATATAATATAAACAGGATTGATTTTCTTTGCATAGGAAAAAAGTTATGGTCGAAAAACTGAAATCAAAACCCTAGCGCCCCCTGTGGCCGGATTTCTCTGATTAACGAACTTAACCTTCATTTTTGGATGGTTGATTTTTGTACAAAGTTTGAAAGTGATCCGAGTGAAACTGCGACCGCTATCGTGCTAACAAAAGTGGAATCTGGAAGCACGCACGCATATATTTATATATATATATATATATATATATATATATATATAAACTTTTTGACCAATGGTCATTTAGGACTCAGGGGGTCATAAGAAGACCTCCTGTTAAGAAATTTTTCCAAAATTCGAAAGTCGGGTACAAATGAATGGGCAGACCGAATTCTTCGAGGTCTACCCAATATTGTAAGTTTGAAATTACACGTTCTTAGTATTATAATATAAAGAATTAATAATTATGGCGTTTCTTAACTTATATGACATTAAGAAACGTAAGTATTTCAAAACATTATTTATTTAGTAATTTAGTTCGATTTCAGTGACTTTAAGGATAAGTATTTTTTTAAAAGTATATACTAACAGTAGTCGTTGTTGATATTACTGTAAATTTTATAAAATGTGTGTCAAATACTTACAATATGATTATTTTATATATAATTGTGCATTTATTACTGTTTCATATTTAATTACAATAATTTGTTGAAACTTTGGTGAAGAGTGAGTTATGTTTAATTATTTTTATTAGATCTAAACATTTTTTTTTTGTTTAATATTTTGTGTATTTTTCTAAATATCAACAACATATTACACATTTTAAATTAGATTGTTTAAGGCGACAATAACATATCTGAAAGACAATTATTTGAAAATGTAATTTATTAAGACAATGGAAATAAGATTCAATATAATTTATTATTTTAATTTAATTACTTTTATCTGTTTTTGACAACAATGCTTAAATATTTAATCTCATTCGTTTGTTCAAAGTTCAAAGTTCAAAGAAATTTGTGTAATTATTTCAAAATCACTATAAGTCTTTTAAAGGTTTCATATCAAAATATATACTATATTTATTCAATAATAATAAATGACATCCTTGTAATGCAATAAAGGTAAATAAAACATTGTTATATCTTTATTTTAACTTAAATTATATTATAATATTAATCGTAGAGTGTATCTGTTTGTTATCTACAATTTCAGACCAATCACTGTTTAATAAACATAGGTTAGTCACCTCGTATTTAATAACACATGTCTTCTATTTCTTTAACTTTAACACTAAAAGTTCAGATAAACTATGTTATGTCTTTGTTTCAGTACCTAACAATGAAAGATCAATATACATCTTATAATGTTTTTTTTTAATGTTTACTCGTTTGCAGTTCTTTGTTTAGAGATAAATTTTAGGATTTAAGAAACATAACAAACATTGCAATAAACATTAACATTTCCGTATTATATCTTTGCTAGATCCTGATTTAAATTCAAAGTAAAAGAAATCAAAGTGATAAAATATTAGCAAATATATTTCATACTGTACGGAGACTCTATACAAATAACAATCACAACACCGTCTTTTGTGAATATTAGCGCGTATTTATATAATAAATTTATTTTATAAAAAATCAATACTGAATGATAATTATGATAATACATCCAAACTTTAATAAATATGGACCTAAAATACTGGTGTGTTGGCTAATTAGATTATTCTGCATACAGCTTTATAAAAGTTCTTTATTATGTCATATTATTATGTAATGTTTTTATACTGGGTTAACTCACTAAACAACAAACTGATCTCCGTTATTTACGATCCAAAATGACATAGATTTAATTTACTGTTCGGCGCTAATGGTTTTAACTTAATTTCACTGCGGAATAAACCTGCTTAACGGACTTCATAGTACCTGAGTACTTTATCGTATTAAGGGTAATTCTGCTTTTTTGTTACATTACAAACGACTGACCTTAATGTGATTCCCATGTCGAGAGAACGGGAGTGAGGATTCTTCTTTTTAGTCTAATATTATTATTATAAAACGATTTTAGTATTGTGACTCTGGTGTATACTATTTTTAATGTTTTATTGCACTAAAGTAGTCTTAGATCAAGATGAAAATCTTTGAAAGTCATTTGTATTCATGAATCCACAACGACTAGACGTATCTTTAGGTGTTATTGTATATTAAATGCATGCTTGTTGTAATGTTTGTATGTGTTATATGTATATATGTACGACTTCTTTTTATAGGAGTGATATATTATTTATTTTTAATAACCAAGGAAGAAACAACGCATTTTTTAATTTTTCGTAGTTATAAATCAAATTTCTAATTAACTATATTTTCTACGTCGAATTTCTGTAAGAGGAAATAAAAATCTCGGTTGAGCCGGCCCGTATATGATGTGCAGTTATGTAGCTAGAGCTTGACTTCATCAAAGAGAAGACGATATTAGACTCTTATGGCAGGTTTCTAGACGGAATAATAAAGTAAAAATTAATTATTGACAGAAAATTATTTGTATTAATAATTACCTTTTCAATGTTCATTATAAGAATTGTCTCTTGCTGTAAATATCAAGAGAGACATTACATAGATGTAGCTAACATCATCCAAGGCACGGCATCAGATTTATATAATCTATATTTTTATATTTTCCACTGATTTCTTTGCCCAAATAGTATACTAGTAATTATATTCCATTTAACCTTCAGATTTGTGAAGAGAATATAGCCCATATTCTCTTATAGCTCAAACAAATTTGGAAGGTTAAATTGAATACTGACATGTTTTCAATCCGGTTAATGGTGGCCGATGAAACTTTTAACTATTGATAACGGCGATAGCACTAAGGGTGAATGTGCCCCTGATAACACACCAGTGATTCATTAGCGTGTTAACAAAATACAATGCGCATTGTTAACTATTTAAGACATTTAAGGCTCATTAGAGAAGTGGTAATAATATGAGTAATTTGAACATGGAGTGACGGTTAATTAAATTTGAAGAGATGACCTGCTGTGCGGATGGAATGAAGACTAGAATGTTTTATACACTAAGATCTTGCTGTTCCACTAGGAATAAATCAATCCTACTTCTTTCTTCCGCTCGCTCCCATGCAGGGGCGTAGGAATGAAATTTTTACTGGGTGGGCAGGTTTGAAATCGTACCCCCCCCCCCCTAGTTTTTAATAATGTCAAAGAAAAAAAAGTTCCGCCCAAAATAGAAAAGGTCCATTTTGTCGTGAAAAGCGATCTTTTTGCCTCTAAAATGGTCTTGAACAAATTTCCATTGAAACAATAAATGTTCAATTTCAAAATTTTAATCCTTTGAACAAAAAGCATGGGTGGGGAATGCCCACCCTGGGAAATTTCTGGGTGGGCAGCTGCCCACCCTGCCCACACGGTTCCTACGCCCCTGCTCCCATGTGAATTTGTTTGTGATGAAACATCGTGTTTGCCACAAACAAATTTTTCTCCTTTCAAAATTCCTAAATTAGCTTTCCAGCCTCATTTACTCTCTTATTACCGTATTTGCCTAGTACGCTTTCGTAACCACTTCGCGCGTTTCCAACCCATCCATTAATATCTCCACATACTATCAACTTTTCATTCTCTCTGACACTACTTAGAACATCTCTGACACTCTCCCAAAACTCCTCGAATTCGCTCACTGGAGCTGAAGATATTGGCGCCTAAACGGCTAACAAGGATACTCTTGTTATCCCCAGTTTAAAGCGAACCCAGAGAAGCATCGTATTGATAGCCTTGCATTCTACCATTGCATTAACCATTCAAATCGATCGTATCATTGCCTTTTTGCTTTGTCACAGACACACAAATAACACCTCATATTTGTCATCCATCACATCTAATAATTCATTCATGTTCTGTTCCATTCCTCCTCTTACATTCCACGTAGCTATTTGTAGCTCCGTCCTCCACTTCCCGCCGTTCGGAACATGGTGTGTTGGTTGGCGGTCCCCAAAGCCACGATTGGTAATAATGTTATATGTAAAGGTGGACTAATAAAAGTTCTATGCAGTGCTTTCATTATAACACTACATTTTATCGTTTTGGGGCGATTAGTAAACTTTTTCAGTCCTGCTAATTGATTTTAGATCTTATTACTTAAGGAATAAAATAAAATATTGCTATTTATTCCCTAAATGGTTATTTAATTTTTTTTTTATAGTAATTACATAACTACAACTTGGTCAAGTAATATTAGTATATAATCTGTTACAGTATTAGGACTGTTATTTCTATATACTAAATACAATTGAATTTCGGATTCCATCAGATTTTTTATGTAAATAGTTTTATTATGTATTTAGAATGCCAAATAATAAGATTTATAACTCTTCTATATTACAGGTAGAAAAATAATAAACTGTTTATATTTTATGAGTTATTTATATTTTTGATTATTGTAAGTTGTAACGTAAGCGTTATTACAGAACTTATTACTAGTTCCAGCTAAATTTACAGAAGGTTTTACAGCGAACAGTTAATTTTGACCGTTCGCTATTTTTACATATCAATTACTGGAGACTTAACTATTGTCTGCATGTCCTTTTTTTGGGAGTTACAGAAAGAAAAGCATTTATAAAATACGCATTACTTTTAAATCACATTTGAAGTTTTGAACATTATCACTGAAAATCAAACTTACAAGCCTAACCCAGAGGTGTGAATTATTTAATATGTTCAATCGAAATTTGGTCATTGTTACAAAAATCTTAAATTGTATGGTGCTCTGGACTGATTATTTTATTTAAAACTGAATTGTATATAAATTTGTACCACATTTTATGAGCCCCTAGTTTACATTTAAAAGCCTTCTCTTTACACGTACTGAATAATATGAATTTATTTATACTGACCCAATTCAATATAATTTAAAGATAAATTTGAAATTTGAAATTACCTGGTTTTATAATTTATAATGTTACAGAATAGAACGAAACAATAAAATTTTGAATTTAATTAAATTTTAGTGATTTTGATGAGTTTGTGAGTTCACTCCACTATTCTATTATGAGATACAGGTTGGGGTCTTTTTCATGCAAATTCATGTCAGCAAAATCATGTCATGCTTATGTAATAATTATTGGCTTATAATGTTTATATATTATATAATAACACACTTTTTCATAAACAGTCATCATAAGATATTAATTACATATCTTGTATAGGGGGTAGAGTAGATTTTTCTATTATTATTATCATTTTAAGTAAAACAAACTTACATTTACATAAATTACAGCTTAAAATACCTTTAGACGACAATATCATATCTGAATATCCGTTTTATTAAGTATTTGAAAACGTATTTTATAAACGAAATATACTCGTAACAGGAAGACCCAATATAATTTATCATTTTAATGTTACAGCTTTCTTTTCTGTTTTTGACTAGAGTTCTTAGATATTTAATATCATTCGTTTATTCAAAGTCCGTCCAAAAGTTGAGAGATTAAGATATTTTATCTAACAATTTTTGGTACTACTAATTACTAGAATTCTCTTAGATTTGCAGTGATCATTAAGTTTATAAACGATAAACGATAATTAAGTCTAAACGATAGCGGAGATGTAATAAAAAATAATGTATTATTATATATTAATTGATATCCTCGAAAGTGTGACAAATGAAAATGAAACATTGTTATATCTTGTTTATTTCATTGAAATAAATACATTACCTGAGTACTTTATTGTATTGTAAGATTAATTCTATCTTTTTTCTTATATTAATAGCGACCGGCTTTAATGTGATTTTTGTGCCTTGAGAACGAGAAGTGTATTACGGCTATTCCTTGAAAATTTTTAAGTTGAAACTACAACAATGGATGGAATTAATCAAGAAAACTTATAGATGAAAAGTTATAACACACCTAATAGTATTTAAAAGTTTTATTTTCTTTACTATCTCACTCTTTTAATTCTTGGACGGGCTTGTGGAACTTGTTTGAGGAATATAACTTCTCACCAAACTCCGGAAACAAAGATCATATTATGCAAACATTGACTATTTTTTTAAAACGTTCCTAAGGTTTGTGGTGTAATTTTATAATGATACCATTCTCAAAAAGATTTAGTCATATCCTGTATTTTCAAACGTAAAAGATTTTTCTCATTTCATTATCTATATTCTATATATGTATATATAAGCGATTTATTACTCACTGACTCATCATGAAATCTCCGAAATGATATGTCCGATTAACTCAAAATTTACATAATTACTAAGATTTTATGGAATTTCTATCCCAACGGATATTACCTTTTTTGTATTTCGCCAAGTTTTTAACCTGTAGCAGGAGCTACAGAGATGGAAATAAGAGTTACTATAGCAACGGTTATCATACCAATGTTTATCATAGCAACAGTTACAATGGCAACGGTGACCTTGACAACGGATACTATGACAATGGCAACTAGAGTTTAGATGAGGTTGGGGAGGGGTGGCCAGCGAAGCGGGCAGGTATCAGCTAGTATAAATATAGATGTAAGCAAGATAATATTATGTTATAGGGAAGCCTGGGTGGTAATAGACAATAGTCTATTAGTAAAGAGTCTAGTCATCTTCTAAATATATATTGTATTGATAATATTAAACAGAAAAAGATTAATGATATAGTAGTGTAAGAAATAAGTAATATGATGAATTTCTAGGGATTTTGCGGTGTAATGATATCTTAATAAGAAACTTAGATTAAGCTTCATCTGGATAGAAGCTTCGTAAATAATGTTGTTACAAGACACAATTTAATATAGAAAGATATATTCTATAAGTATAGATTCAAAAACGTTTGAAAAACGTAATAAACTAGTAGCGGTAATAGAAATATTAATCGGCAAGTATTTATTAGAATATTTGAAAGTTTTGTGTAACAAAATACATATTTCGTCGTGTCGCAAAATTACTTCATTCCAAAAACCCCTATAATTTTTTACCTAAATAAACTTCTTCTGCTTTTCTCTAAGCTTTATTATGTCTGTTTATTTTTAATCTATGCACGTTTCTTTGTATTTTAATCTATATTAATATACTTTAATATTTACTGTACGATAATTTGTGAATTAACGTGTCTGTAAAATTATAACAAATGTATGAGATTCATATCAGTATTTTTTGAATAAAATCTTAAAGGTTTTTATTCTATGATTTATCTGCCTGTCGAAAATAAGCCTTGAATTTGAAATATTCTTATTCCTTTGTGGGAGAGCAAGATATATAACGCTAACAATTTTTATGTAATATATTGTTGTGTATAATTATATGTGTATGATAAAAGTAAAACAAAGGTAATCAATTATTTCCATTGTTTACTCTATCCTCGTCAAGGTCGTACAACTAATGGTTACATAATGATACCTTACGGGAATGTACATCAATCATACACTACGCGGAATTACAAAAATGAAGAAATAATATCAGGTACACAAAAAAAGACAAAGAGCTCTATTTAATTGTATGGGTTGGTTGTACGATTTCTTTTGGTAAATTTAATTATGTCGGAATTTGAGTATTATTTATATATTACAAAACGATCGAGGATAGTAATACTGGAAATGGGGATTATATATATTACATAAGGTTTAATAAATATTCTTTAATATTTTGTAAAGATTTACTACTACTACTACTACTGCTACTACTACTGCTACTACTACTACTGCTACTAGTAATTGCAATTTTGGTGTCCTAATGGTTAAAAGTAAATAAAAGTAATTCTAAAGTAAAGCAAAATAGTAACAGTAGTGAAACTAATCATTTAGGTGAGTTTGATGTACCGAAATAAATACTTAATACCTATGGGGTGCTTGAATAAGCATCTTATAAACTAACATTATAACAAGGCCCTTATAAACTCTCTGCTAAATAAATTGATTATGCTTTTCTTTAAGCTTTGTTATGTTTTTTTAATCAATACAATCAATACCGTCCATTGCGTTACTATAACTTACTACTTGCTTCATAACCCTTAAAAATACACAAGGTAAATATAGGCTTACGTTTGTCTTTCGTATTACGATTTTATAATTATTGTAAAAATATAGGTATTTTATTTTGAAATTAAAATCAGTTTAAGGTTAATTGGGTATTGTATAAATTTAAATCCATCAATATTAAAACAGAGTATATGTAATATATGTTGCTACCGATTGCCTTATTATATCTCTGTTAAACTGTAAAGATAGAATAGTAATATAACACTGAGACTGCAGAGCCTTGAAATATTCAAGGTTATTTTTTTTTATTGTGTATTTTAGTTTAAAAATGTATAAAACAGTTTTATATTATATTAAACACATACAATAATTAAACACCCTTTGGAAAAAAAATCCATTTTGTTTAGGCAATTTCTGCGTTTATTAATTCCTGTAGGCGTTAAATATTAATATGAAAAAAGAGCATTCACTCCGGGGTCTCCTTGACTAGATCTAATCTTGTGTACCGTGTGACTCGACTGACATTTAATAAGTGCAATGTTTTACCAAGAGATTAAAAAACTTTTCATTTTAATACTACTTTTATTTATAGAAGGAAGAAACTTAAAATCACTTTATTGCATGCAAAGCTGCGGGGTTCTTAATAATAAACTTGTTTTTATTATTTTTTTTGTACTACTTCATTTATATCTAAAATTCATAAACCAGAGACTCTAAAACCTTATTTTAATTAAACATTAAGAAACCTATTTCACAATTCTTATAATTCTTTTAATTCAAATGTGAATGAAACAAGAGCTTTTATAATAATAGCTTTTCAAGGCGTTGGGAAAATGACAAGATAATTAATTAAGTCAGATAAAACGTCCACAGTTTATTGTCAAATGACTTAGGGTTTCTTTTTTGATAATTGGTTACTAATATTTGTTTCATCTTTCAATGACGCTGCTAATATAAGAAGTGTTAAATCATTTTGGTGGTACACATAATGTATTAGTACGTTAAACTATACTATATATATGTAGATGTTACCTCCATCCCTATAAATACAATTAGATATAGAATGCTAACTATTACTAACTAAAACTATTCCAAACATATAATAATCCTGTGAAACAGTTAGGTATTAATAGAATTAATCTGAAGAGTTTGTGGTCCTTTTGATCCCGGTAATCTCTGAAAATGGACCTCAGATTTCCTTTTGTTGCATTTATATTTCTCTATCGGATTAAATAAAAAATATTAAACTATTAATTAATATTTCAAGTAATAATTTACTAATTTTCAATAAATTCAATATATTTTATTTATATGATATGATGAGAATACAAGTTATTACATGTTGTAGGTACGCGATTTTTGTATAGGAGTTTATGTTTACTAAGTTATATTTTGTATATGGTAAATTAAATTGATTACAGTATTATAAGTAATTTACTTTATTAGTAAATATTATTTTTAGCTTTTATTTCTATACGTATATATAAAATAGTAAGGAGACAAAATCTGCTGTTTTACGATATGTAATGTGTGGTATTTACGTATTATAAAAGACAACGGATAAAAAGATTTTTCGTAATATTTTATTAAGGCTAATTAAATATATGCAATAATAATGAGTCTGAGTACTTTCCGTACTTACTGTCAAATAATAACCACTCAGACCCTAGTTAAAGAATTAGTCAAGTAGGATACTCGTAATAGATATTATAATAGTACTTAAACTATAGGGGAGGGTGCATAGGTTTTACACCAAGCTTCACCTACGGGCTATAAAATTAATTTTTAATATATTCCGTAATATAAACTGTAGTAAAACTTATTGCATAGTTAAAACTTATACGCCTAATTACATGATATATTTTAAATATTAAGATGTATGTAACCTAATGATTTATTAGAAGTTATATTTTTATTAGAAGACAGACCGTTCATCATCATCTTTCTGCCCTTATCACAATTTTGGGGTCCGCGCAGTATGTTTTTTCCTTCCATACTCTCCTGTGACTCGTCATCTCTGTGCACACTCCCTTCCTCTCCAAATTTGTCTGTCACGCAATCCATCCATCTTTTCTTCGGTCGTCTTCAACCTGTGCATCAGTATCAGTATATATAACATCTATAAATCACCATTATCAATATCTCGCATACAAATAAGTTAATAAATATTCTAATAACCAGTACATCGAATTTGATTTATGAGACAAAAAGACTAGTTGGTTTTGTTTTTAAATTAAATTGAGTTCACTTTTTTACCTAGAAAACATACAAATCACTCTTAAATATATAAAAAATATAATATTAACTAAGAAAATAATACATAATAAGTTGTGAAACTTTGGAATTGTCTTCTGCATAATAAATAAATCTTTATTTATATTCTATTACCAAGTATAAACTATAATAAAACTCAGTTGTAAAATTTAAGTAACTTATTATAATCTTAAATATGAATACTAATTTATAGAACAAATAATGGAAACTGGGATAAAATACCAAAATAGATTTTTAATGGACCTTTAATATTTATTAAGATCTTTAGTTGTCTAAAATCATTCTGCTCGTATTTTAAATGTTAAAGGTAAAGAAATTCAAATTTACTTTCTTGGAATTAATTTTATAATTAATAATTCAACAGTAAATGATTTGTAAATAAACTAAACCTAACTTATTTTCTAAAAAACCTTAATTTATTATTTATTAATAAGAATCTGTAAAAATGTATTCATTAGTTTTTATAATAATAATTACAAAGAGTAAGTAAATATCTATTTAATAGATTTTACAGATACGTTATATATTAGAGTTCGTATATCATTGACAGAGCGCACGCGGAGAGTGAGAGAAGCGTCTTCGTTTCAGCTTAGAAAAAAATGCTTCCACACATAATCTTCTCTACATATTACATTTTTTGAGGTTGAAAACATCAAAAAGCTCTCAGACCTAATAATTTTGCTTATAACTTGAATTAAAATCTATTGAATAATTTATATTTTCTTAAAATACATATATTATTAATGACTTACGTGCTTATTGTCACAAATAAATCCTTGGAGAGACAAGATTAACATCAACAGCTTTAGCCGTGACTACTATATATTAGTTTAAAATGTTTTTTGTCCGCACGTGTCTGTACGTATAATGTTTTGAAATGACTCAATCAAGTACCACAAACATAAAATGCAATTGTTACGTTAACTATTTGATTTAAAATCAATTTATATAAAAAATAATTATTAGATAAGATTTTATATAAGAAGAGCTAGAAGAGAAAAGTTTTATTGTTCTATTTTCAGTCATAGCTTAAATAAATGAAATTTTCTACTCAAAGTTTTATCTTCTTCAATATTTTATTTAGGGCGAGGTTGATCCTGCATTAATCGCTAACATTTTACGGCCCTTTAAGTTCACAAGTTAATTCTTCACCGTGACTAATATAAGATAAAGATAATATTAAAGGATAGATACAAAATTTCTAATAACTAAACTTTATTTGTCAAACTTTTCCGGTGAAATGGCATCAAGCCTACTTTATCTGTGTATGGGATACTTTTGTAAGTAATGACTTAATATCCTTTGTTAATCTGTTTAATTCTTTGTTTACTAAATGCATATCTACTCTCAAACCATCATTAATAAAGTCCATCTAAGTGTAGTTTTATTCAAGAAACCATTAAGTCAATTTGTTTGTCGAGATTAAAAACAACTTTAATGGTTTGATAGTTTTGTTTTCATTGACTCTGAAATTCAAGTACTTCTAGAAGACTCCAGTTTATTAAATGGTTTTAAAAACCCATTATGATACTCTATTTCTGTAATAAAGTTTCCTTGTACAAAGTTCCACTTCAGTGCGCTTACGTCTCTCATAATAGACAGGATGGAGAATGGACCAATTACTGGAATGAGCATTCCACCATTAGGTTCCGTCATTCAATTGGGGTTGGGTTACATATTGTAGAATTTGCTCATCTAGTTTACTTACAATATTTATTTTTAAACAAAAACCAGTTAATGATAAAAGTTTTCTTTGCCAACTCAAACTCTGGACTTATTAATTTAAAGACAAGTTTTAAACCACTGCGTCAGTCTGTCGTTGTTGGTTGAGTAACATTAATAATCTTGCTTTAATAAATCAACCATACTCGTGGAATAAAAGAAACTACACAGTAACACATCATATATTCATAGTAATTAATGTTGTCTGTGAATAACACACGAGGCGTGCTGACATATTTTTTGTATTTATATTCATAACGTTAAAAATATTTTTACGGTTAAAATTATTTTCAAGTTTAATATTTTAAAAAGATATCTGTAAGGCAAATGATGTTACTAACTTAATTTAATATTTAGAAACTAATTATTGTTATATAATAAATTTCATTTTAATATGTAGGTGTAGGTATTTGAAAGCTAAAATAAAACTATACATGGATGTGCCTGAAATTATAATGTTATTTGAATGTACGATCACAAAGTTTATTATTGTATCACTCGTTACTATAACATTTATCCGTAAAGTGTAGATCTATAAAAAGATAAGAACTATACACTATGACTTGATTCATACATGTATGAATACATAATAATTGTAAAATTCAATTCAAATTACATGTCTAAGGAGTAACTTATATGAAGGATGATAGGAAGATCTTTTTAAAAATTTAGATGTTTTACTAAACTGAAACATTTTGAAAAACATCGTTTATTATACATAAAAGATGTTGAAAGTAAGGGAAGACATGCTATTATAATTATTATGAAAACTTAGTAATAAATTTAATGGCTGTAAAATATCGATTTTACTCCTGAATTGCTACCAGTTATACTCGTACTATGTAAGTTATAAATCGTTTCCTGAATATGATACGTAACTATTATGTTTTTAATATAATACAATTTTACTATCTTACAGTTTATATAGGACTTGCAAAATGAAAGGTGCCAATGTTTTTGTATTGAAGACTCTATTTTAGGTATTTACCCTATAATAAATCTTTAGGAAAATGGAGTAAGACTAATGATATTCCAGTAGTGATGTCCTTATATTAGAGAAAATTCTTTGAGATTAATTTGTGGTCAAAATTAAAAAGAAGTAAAATATTGTGCTCTTAAAATGTGTATGTAAGTTTAAAAGATTTATTCACAAAATAAATTTCACCGTGTAGTTGAGTTGAGTTATTTATTTGTCTTGACTTTTCAGTCTTGAATTTGACAAACATTTTCTAAAAGAATAATAAAATATTCCAGCGCACTGGTTTATCCTTGAAATGTAAAATATATTGGCACGGACACAAATTGATCCGGGATAACAAATCGATAGATTTTCTAAATTTTAGTACTTCGTTCAGAGATTTTATAATGAAACTATTTACTTAGTTAACAAACTGAAATATATTTTTCAATATTTAGGACAGGATTATGATATACTAGCCCAGGTCATCGTTCGCGTGGAATATGTTTTTTTAATAAAAGTATCCATAGTTACTCCATATAACATTTGCTATCCACCAGTCAAAGTCCTGATACATTCGTTTCAATCGTTTCAGAGATTACACAGATACTTAAAAAATATACTTTTTTTGTACATAGTATATTATACATACATATCATATACATTTGGTGAAAAGTTGTTAATTTGGAATTACAAACGGACACTTCAATTTTATTTATATGTATATCATTTTTTTTTGTAGTAATGTTTTTAAACATTTATATAAAATATTTACATACTTATAATGTGTACAATATATATATTAGAATATTATTAGCAGAATTCGCGAGGCTGCAACAACAGTTTTAATTATTTTTTGTAGTTATTAATATTTCCCTTGCTTTATATTATCATTAAACAATAATTAACACATCTCATAAAAGCAAGAAGCTAAATTAATATTTAATAATCACAATATCATTAAAGAAGGCAATCTCGTAAGGTTTATATTCATCGCATCCTTTAAGACGTTTACAATTAATATTGATAATGTTATTATTAGCGATCCTTTGTCACTATACAATACAACACTTCAAAATATAACAACGTTCAAGAGAATAATTAAAGTTGAAATGAATAGTCCTAAATAAATGAATGTGAACAAACGTTACAGTGATTATCTGTACGTCCCTTCCTGACCTTTCTCTACCGAACTATTGAAGCGATAAAATCGCATTAAATAACTGAATCGTAAAAACTAAGTAATTATTACATTATATGAGTTATTATAATTTAAAATAATTTGCCATTTTTTTAGTATGTCAGTAAAATAATTGTACATTTGCACATCCCTAGGGCAAGTCTATATCTGTTACTACCTACGTACGTGGGTCAAAGTATGACATGAGCTTATCATTATATACCGGGTACAAAAAGGGTACACACTACACAGTGATAAGCTTGGTACAAACATCCAGGAAACCTTTTATCCATATAATGGTGACAAAAATATAGTTATAGCTTTCGACTTCATTTACTAAAGCTTTTAAGATAAACTAAATTTAATACTCATTCTAATTTAATTCAGCGTGTTTATAATAGTGTCCTATGTATATAAAGTTATAAATCGATTTTGGGTTTCCAAATATACATTTTGTAGGAAGTAATATGTTTATGGATAAATTGCTGATTTATTAACGCTTTTAACATAAAAGGGTTTATTTAAATATAATAATTAAATTAAGAATAATTGGATGAGAGTATAAATATGTTATCTCATAAAATACATAAATCATAAGAAGTTATTACAACTTTTAACTTTAAACTTATATTTTACATCCATATCATGGATAGCTGAAATCCATTAAGGTCTGTAATTAAGGTCATTATGACATACGAGCAGACATGTCACTACATGTTAGTATATCACACACACACACACACACACACACACACACAATGCATACAAACTACATTATGTACAAGTAAATAATTTTTACAGAAGGTACCTCTGAATCTGAATTGCAATGCAGTACAAAATAAAATCTACTTTAGCCTTTTTTTCATAGATAAGAGATGCTTGAAATAAAACATCTGAAGTTTTAACCTCTTTATTAAAGCTTTAGTCATTTCAATTTAAACAAATTATTTAATAAATAAATATACTTATAATGAATATAATTTTTCTGAAAATGTTTACCACCGAATTGAAGGATGCTTATTTGTCAGAATAGCTACAGCATCACAAATAATATGTATTGCGTTTTATACTAGTAACTTTTATATATTTTTTATTATATTATTTAAAAATAGTTATGTCTTAGTTAATTTCAATATCTAACTTTTTGTATCAAACAGGCGTACATTGCACTTATTTAACCAAATATAAATAAACATTAATTTAAAAATAAATATAACAACTTTTATTCAATATTGTAATAACAAACCTTATAACAGCTGGATATTATTTTTAATATGCTATTACCATTGCCCCATACAAGTGTATCATGATACAAAAACGAACATTTGTATACGCATAACAGCGTAGAAGCCACCTGTGCCTTCATAAACATTACAGATGTGCAGCAATGAACTATAATACTGTTATAAAATTATATTTATTTACAGTAACAAGCCCACAAAGTGGTAATTTGGGTTGGGGCCTTAAGGACCGTAACTGTTGTAGGTACAATTAAAGTTTCTTAAGAAATTTTAACTCATTCTTTTTTGCTCTTGTTTCGATATTTATTTAATTCGTAATTTTGCATTAAATATGCCAATCGATCCTATTTCTTATATAAATATAAATAAGTTTTAAGTACTAAATATGTGAAAATTCATGTCTATCTCTTACTAAACAGTCCGACAAGTTATTATACATTAATAAAATATTATTTGAAATTGGCTTTTCCAAGAAAACTAACATTTTAATTACTAAGTAATTAAATATGTGTATACCCAAAGACTATATAACTGTATGCTACGAACTAGCTTGTTGTATCTGTGTTGAACTGTAAAGTAGATAGAATAATAAACACAATACTCCAGCTCTGTTACAAGGCACATTAAAATAATAAGATTATTAATAACTGCCTGTGAATACGACTTCATTTTATATTTATATTTTTAAATTATAATTGTTTTAAGTTATGAATAAAGAGATTTTGAAAAAAGTTTTGAGTTGGCGAATCAATACTCATAGTTTATATTAATATATAAGAGGTTTCTAACCAAATTAATTTATTCATAATAAACTACCGTTATTATTTTAGTACAATTTAAAAGTATTCTGAAATTTAATTTAGTTAATGTTGATAACGCATATTAAAAAGCGAATCTAAAGATTATATTCAGTTTCACTACAGCTGCCATAACCTTTATATTCGTGAAGCATTACGCTACATTGCTACTCTCCGGGGACACTTCAATCAACACACAGAGCACACATTGATTACTTGTGACCACAATCAGACCTTTGCTCCATTCAACTACTACCTGATTGAATGTAAATATTCCTAATTGTGATTCCTTTACGTTGTTAATTATAACAACCTGTAAATAAAAAACGATAACCTACTGTTATTTTATTCCTCTCTTAGTAATTGTTTATAACATTTTTAACATGCATATGTATTAAGAATATAGTAATCGCCATATCACTTCTTACAGATATAAAACTTACCAACATAGTTAATCCAAATATGTACCTGTATATGTATTCAAAAAAACTTAACTAATTGTACTATCAGATGTGATTCAAGGAACGTCATTGTTAAGGTTGCATTCCTAAAAAAATGTATTTTGATTTTAATTCAAAATGAGTATAAAATATTCCATGTTATGTAAACCTTAACTAATATCCAAAAGTAATATTTTAAAAAGAAGGTTAAAAGACATCGTCTTTATACTCTTATAAACCCCTAAGTGTGTTTTTGTAAGAAGTTGGTTCTTCCCGAAATAAATCCCCAGTGAGTGAAAGGATTATGGCCGGTGAGGTCAAAGGCGTAATCTCTGTTTTCTGTTTTTTTGTATTTGTTCTTAGTATGTATACAGGGTAAGTTAATAAAAACATTTGTACAAGTTTTAGCCACAAAAAAAAAATGTATATATATATGATAGTAATTTATTGTACTTGAAAAGCAGTTGCTTGTTTAAATTGAATATTTATGATATTGAAAAAATATTTTCCATTTCATTGATATTAGTGAAAAATAATAAACTGTTGGTACAGAAATGATCTCTTTTATAAATTTAAAAAGAATTGTACAAAATTTATACAATGTTGTTATTTATTTTTTTTTGATTTTGCGATTAACTTCAAAATATTTTTACAATAATATTATAATATTTTTCACGAGGTTTCATTCACATTAATGAGAGATTGTTATTATTTAAGAAACACAAAACCAATTCAATTCAATTTTAGGAGATTCTTGAAATATAATGTTGAAACATTTTATTTTATGTCACCAAACTAAGTAAGGAATAGTACTTTTTATAAAATCTGTATTATCATCACTCTTTGAGGTTTATTGTTAGATCAATTTATTGTATTCTATCACATTATAAATAGTATAAAAAGCATTTATATATATTTAGGCTTAAAACACTGTAGAATAATTTTTAGAATAATATTAAGCTGTTAATGCAAATACAACAATTAACAAGTGACCTATTTTATTACATGGATAGTGATCTCATCTATGAAACAGTGTATTTGTTAGATATTTAGATACATATGTGTAATATTGGATAAAACTTAAATAAATATACAATATTATTTTGATTCAATCATGTTATATCAACCGTTAAGGGTGTTAAATTACCATCAGACAGTCTGGTACGAAGTATGTCAAATAAAAATACACATGAGTAAATTTTCGTTCTACTCCAATAATTAAATGAAAATTTATGCTTTGTATTAATATATTAAATATAAGTATTCTTTCATTTGAAATAACACTAATTGATTTGGTAGATCGTAATTTATTTTAAATATTCATTAAGATAATTATAATTCATTGTATTAAACTATCTGTAGTAAATTGTGAGCTCTTCTCTTTTAGTTTAATTGTAGATGACGAGGTTACTGTAATAACAAAGAATATAGAATAATCAAATGTGTAATAATAGAATATTGAGAGACATATTGAACTTGTGATCTAAATATATTTAACATGAAACAAATACGTCTCGTTAAATGCCCTTGTTCAGTGTAAACAAAAAACATTTCAGACTCTATAAACACAATCATTTAAGGATTGAGGAAAATTAATAAAGCTTATCGGATATTTGAACCTCTTAACGTGTGTTAATATGTTTATATATTTTTAACTATTTAAATTAAATAACCCTGAGAACATTCTCCTGTAATATCACTCTTAGGTCTTAGTTGTAAGAATTTGAATTCAGCTCGAATATTATCTGGCGTGGCCGGGACAGTAATACTTTTACTAAAAATCGAGGTAGCTAATATAGTTGTGGTTCTTTTCATTTCCCCTAGTACCTTAAGGATTATAACGCTTCTGTTACCGTTTTAATATTGAAACAGTTATCACTTTCCATCTCGAAAATTTTAAAAGTATATACATATTTATTAAAGACATATTTTTTTAGAAATATGATGGAGCGATAAAATATTATATATATATATATATATATATATACTTTTTTTTTTTTTTAATTTATTTCAGTTTATTACATTTAAATTTTACAATATAACGTGCTCCTAAACGCAAATCTTATCTAAAAGATTGTCACGTTCGTGGAGTTCACACGCTTTATAGCATTGTAACTACTAAATAACTATATAATATATAACATTATCTTATACTTACATTAATCTTAATATCTTATACTATAATTAAACTTAAACTTATATTCAAAATCTTATACTTAATATATATATATATATATATATATATATATATATATATATATATATATATATATATATATATATATACGTTAACAATAAAATAGAAAAGAAACAAAGTTAAACATGTTTAAGAATTATATATTATATAATATAAAAATATGTTTGTAACGGACCACCGATACGAATTGTTATGTGTAGACCATTAAACGCAAGTCAATAAATGTATGCGAGTAAATTGATCAAGACATTAGAACAAGTCCGTATCCGTCCCTTCCGGACCTTTGTCTTAAACCAAACTATTGAAGCGTTTAGATTCACATTAAATAAGTGAGCCGTAAAAACTGTTTTACCTTCATAACGTAATAAGCTTGGAGAGTTTATTTTCTTCTGTTCTGATCTGGATCTAGAAGTTTATTGAAGGAAAATATTTTCTAGCATTTCATTACTGTTTTAGAGTAAGGAACAGGTAGGGACATCTCAATATTATAAGTATTAGATATTAAATATTACAAATATGGGTAATGGTAAATGTTGGTTCGTTCGATGCTGTGAAGAAAACCCTTTCTGTGTTCCATAAAAACAAGAAGAGGGACCTAGTTTATTGAAAAAATATAAAAAAAAACAAATATACGACATTTTAGTACTGAAAGTTTGTGTTTCGTTTTATCTCTGTCTAATACAATCAAAAAGATGAGAAAGAGAATGCCAATCTTAAAAATTCTTAAATCTGAATAAATATTTACCTGAAATAATGAAAAACGGTTTAGTCTTAGAGGTCTTAAATATTTAATAATCATAGTTCGAAAATGCTTTTGCTCATTTGTTTCAAATAAAATAAAACTTTAAAGAAATAAAATTGTTGTTTGATAATAAAATATAACTTGTGCGGATTTTATTATAAAATGTTTAATACAAATCTAAATTTTATCAAGTTATTCAGTAAGTAAACTGTAAATTATATTTTTCATTGTATTTATGACCGTCAGACTGTAGTTGGATTCCAGTGTGTGATTTATGTTATCATAATGTAATGTATCATGTCGATATTATATAGTAATATTCAAATTAATAATATACTGAGTGTAATAAATTTTTAGTTGTAAGAAACTGATATCATTGGTCTATACTCTCAGGAAAGATAAACTATACTAGTAATAAATATACCTTAATATCTCAGATACCAACTTGTTAATAAGAAAAGTTATTTATAGATCAATTAGATGTACTTACATTAGCTTATTAATTTATTATAAACTATTAAAATGTGTAAACAAGTAAGAACTATAATACAGTACACTATCTTAGACCTTAGTATCCAGCCTAAGTATATTTAAAATATATTAATAAAACAAGATTATCTGATATTTTGTAGTATATTATTAATAATTATGATACTTATATATTATAATAGTTTATATATATTTAATATTATAATTATGTACATTTATAAAACGAAGGCTGTTATTGAGTTTGTTGATATTGTAATTGAGTGACAGTTCATTAAGTTATTAACTTTTGAAACATATTTACTGTACGGACTTAAATTGAAACGCCAATATAACTGGGTCACTAGTTTTAAATAAACAACTTCATTTTGATCAGGCATTTCTTTTGACGATATCGTTTAGAACATCCAGCTTCTGATAATGAATGAAATACCAGCGAGAGTCTCTTATCACGACTAGAGATAAATAGAAGAGGAAAGATACGAGTTTTGAAATATCAAAGAACTAGTTTCAACGGAGTCTTGTTTCTAGTTTTATCTTTATTTTATCACGTTATTACGTTACTTACGTTATTACCTACCAAGATCATAATTATGATTATAAATACAACCGTTATGAAGAAAACATTATTACCTTACAATGAATCGTTATATATATATATATACTCGTATATATATATCTTTTTCCTTATAATAACATGAATTAATTGAATGAACCGTATAAATAGAAGTTGAATTTTAAATAAGTAACTGATATATTGAAGCAACAATAACCTAAGTTCACGGTAAGGTCAATACAGAATAGAATAAATCAATGCATATAGTATTATGACGAACAAACCAACCCAGGTTCTTTTAAGGTTTAACTAACGTACTAGTTGTATTTGCATAATACTGTATTATAACCAAAACAATGGAAATGTAATCGTTATTTTGAATTAAATATTTAACGAATATTATTATTACTGTTTTTGATGTTGAATTAAAAATATTAATTATATTTATGAATCTCATTGTCAACCATTTTACATTTCTATACTTTTTCTAAATTAATATAACAATAAATAGTTATTTATTTAAGCTTCAGGCAACTAAATATAAATAAAAAATAATACTGGTATCTGGTCTCCGCCAGTGAACATCGTGTTTAAATTGATTCAGCTGTTTCAGAGATTAGCCAGAACAAACTGACAGACGGAGACCAATTTTAAAATATGATTTTTTGGTTCCGTACATACTGTCATAAGCGTTTATTGAAAGCTATCAATTTGGAATTGCAAACATACACTTAAGACTTATTTGTAAATAGATTGTAACTACAAATATATATATATATATATATATTATATATTATATATATATATATATATATTATATATTATATATATATATATATATATATATATATATATATATATGCAAATATAACTATAATAATATTGTTTATTTCCGTAAACCCTCGTAAATTGTACAAATTAACATTCACGCTTTGGTATTCAGATTTTGGGACTTACAAATTATATATTTATTATTAACAAGCGTGTAAATATATTAATTAATAAAAGTTAACATGTCTTTTAATATTAATTAAGTATAATATTTTTAACAAATTACGGAATACTCGATACATTGCTTTACGGAGTTTGCAATTTAATATTACACTTAAAAGTCGTTGGTAATGTAGCTTAGGTTACTTATATAATGATAGCTACTGGACCGCACACCCAGCATGGCTTACCTCCCAACAGCTTTTATTGTAATAAATCTCTGCTGCGGAATTAAAAGGGATTTAGGTTAATGTTTCGTTTGGAACCTGTTATGGCACTACATTCTGATTTTATTAAACACTACCTACTTTATTTTCTAATACTGTTACATAATGTAAAAATACTGTCATTCCACTCAATAAAGTAAGTAATTCTTACAATACATTTACATTTTTAAATGAAATGCCAGTAAAAGTTCAAATTTTATCCTTTAATCAATTTAAAAATTTGTTAAGAAACGTTTCTTAGCTATCGGATACTACAGTATTTTTAAATATCTATAACATGATGTGCCTTGAGTATGAAGCGTTTATAATTTATTAGGTTTTAAGTCTGGCTTTAGAAAAATAGAACCTAAATCAGGCCCGCTGAGTTTCAGTCCAGCTCTTTTCAGATAAGTAGAAAATAACTTTTCGAGGTAGTGGATTATCTTTCACAATAAAAGATTTTGGTATAAAATTTACTTTCACTAAAGAGTTTTATTACTTTATTTCATAAACTGTACACAAAATGCACCTTTTTATGTTGTATAAAAAATAACTTATTTCTGATTTCAAGGGCCATAGAGTTAATAATAAAGACATTCTAGCGAGATAAATGTAATTAAATCACTTTCTTTTATTTGAGTACTTAAGCTAAGAAGTTACGGTGGGTACGGTATAAAGATCTATTTAAATAGTAAATTTGTAGTATTTAAGTTTGTAATAGTTAACTTGCAGGATCTGGTACAGTTAAATTAATTTTCGATTAAATTGTAAGTGAAACCGATTTGTTTTCACTTTTTTTATAGTGAAATCTACTTCTTAACCTAAAAATACTTAATTTTTATGTAATACGAATATATATCCTATCTATGCATCAAGAAACTTTGTAAAAAGAAAAGAAAAATATTTTCAATCAATTCAATACTTTTCAATTAAATCGTAAGCAAAATAATTTATAAATTTTGTAACTATTTTTATATTTTTATCCATTAAAGTTTCTAGAATTTCTTTTTAATGAAATAATGAAAATTATTTAAAAAGGAAAAGATTTGTTTTATAACAAAAAACATCTAAACTCTTTATCAATATGGGAACGGGTATATCGAGTCATCCGTGTGTAAATTGAAACATCTGACGATACCATTAGTTTAATAGAGGGTATGTTTTTTACTTTTATACGACTTTAATCCATGGTTCAGGGAAAATTTTATAAAAATATAACATTAATAAATAGAGAAGGAATTAAGTGAAAGTGACAATGAGTTAAGTATCTGAAACAGCACTGTGTAAGAGTTGTAATCAAGTTTATAGTAAATAGAGAATCCGCGTATATCTTCTGTTGTGTATCTGTGTTGCAGATTACATATTTTATATCTATGTACTATACGTTTAATAAAACAAATTTATCTAAGTACCTAATAAGTTATTAATTATGGATATCAAAGTGTAAGCATATATTGATGACTGTAATACACAATGTGTTATCATATTATATATTATCATCTTGAAGGTAAGGTTTATAACCACACACACGCGCGCGCACACACACACACACACACATACACTCGCAGGTAGAAGAATCAAATTATATTTATAAAAAAGATTGCCAATATTCCATTATATGGTGCAAGTTAAGTCATATTTGCTGAAGTAATCTGGTAATTCTAAGATCGATCGCTCTCCTTCGGGAAATATCTCTTATCGGAGCTATTTAATACATCGAACGAGTATTATTTAGTCCCTGGGTAATAAAACTTGTTTTACTTTAACAATATAATAGTTATATTTTGAGATTTATTACAATATTTAATACTTTCATGGTTATGTCCTTAAAATTATAATAAAGACGGAAAGGAAATCAAAGTTTATATATATTATTTACCTGGTAAAGTAAGTTTATATTCATAAAGTAATTATTTTTTTTAATAAACAACATATAATTATTGTCAACTAAAAAATAGAGAAAATAAAACTAAATGAATTCTAAAAATTATATTAGTTTTTCAAAATGGCGAAGACACTAAAAACAGTTGAAGTTTGTTAAACAATTTTAGAACCCACGAATTGATTTTAATTTTTTGATTTTAACAAGTCTAGTCAAAATAGTAACTTCAAATAAACTTTTATTGTTATATACATTTCAAGAGCAATTCTTATTTATGTCCACGTGAATAAGAAAATATAAAATATATTTTCTTAATTTATATTTCTAGTTCAGTGAACCATTCAATATCATTCGTTACTTGAAATATGAAAATATAAAACCCTAAGATAAAGCCGATAGTAAGTCATTACCCTTTATTATTATTAAAATATAAAATTATAAATATATTCAAATATTACTTAGGATTTTAGGTTTTTGGCGCCTAGCTGCAGCCAATTAACCACCACTGGTATGCGAGAGTCGTACAACACATTGCAGGTTATATAGCATTTTGTAAGATGAAGTGAGAGAGAAAGAACACCTTTCCCTCTTACACTTCTTGTATTCCAGTGCTTCTTAAGCTTTTAAAATTTGTCTTTACAAAAACCAATGTTTTTTACATTTTGGTTGTATATAAACAATTGTTACTATATCAGTACGTTTTCCTTTCTCTTCAAACCATGTCTTAATAATTAACCTACTAAGAAATATATTAATTAAAAATAACTCATTCACTTTTCTAATATATTCAAAGATTTATTTTTATTCAACTTTCCAGAGAACTTTTCCATTTTCTAAAAGCATACTAATCATAGACATCAAAATTTTAATTATAAAGGTATGTTTAGATAATTCATTATAAGAAGACTTAAACGTCTATTCATAAATAATATAAAATATTCAAAGAAAACTTTTGAATACAATTAAAAATTGAAAGTACTCTGCAATTTCCCTGCTCTCCTATGTCAACTAACAATGAAGATTTAAAGTGAATTTGTTTCCTATAAAACATTTTGTTGCAACTAAATGTGTATAAAAAAGTTCATTTAAAATACGTTTGAGAAAACAATACAGATAGAATAAGCTTCAAATTCTACTGTTACCATATGTTACTGAATATACCTTTGTCTAAAAATACAATATTCTAAAAATATAATTATGGTACAGAAAGGCAGTACCGGCTTAACGAATTGGAGACTAACGCAGAGTGTTCGCTCATGCCACAGAACACCTTCAGACTCAGCTACCGCTATACTTGTCGTAAAATTGGTTGTAATTTTGTTCTTGGAAAGTTTTATCCAGAACAACTAATTTATGAATTGTATATATTTTTTCAAATTACATTGCTATCGTAATCTATTTATGTATGTGTTTGCTCTATACTTATAGAGATCACACACATACACACAATTCTAAATAATCGTCAAAACTAACATTAAAACTTTGATAATAATAAAACTTGAGCCTACTTAATTATTCAGTATAATCTCGAATATGTTACATGTTACATGCGTCACTTTCCTCAAGGTAATTTTGGCCGTTCATAGCGTTAGATTTTGGCTAAAGACAAATGATAGTTTGGGGTAACTATTTGAGATTAATAACTGAGGACAAAAGAATTTACTAACTATTGTACTATTAATTAATGTGAAAATGTGTATATTGTAATAAAATATGATACCGTAAATAATATTATGCGTTTAAAAGCGGTAAACCTTTTACAATACCTTGTAAGCGAAACCGCTACAAAAAGCTAGTATTATAATATTGTGGTATATTGTACCAAATTCGTTACTTCTGCAGTAGCCTTATTAAGTTTTTAAGTTTTTATATAATTAGTTCGCTTAACGCTTTTAAACAAACTATTGAATAGAATTAATTTTGTAAAATAAAATGAATTTATATCCTATCTTTATACTAACTTGCCTTCACCCTACATAAGCTTGGGACACCTGCTCCTCTATTGATCTATGTAATTACTTGTCTTAGCCGACAGCCAACAGTGGTTGTTGGGATCAGCGCAGAGTGCAGACTGTCATTCTAAAACTTTTACAAGGTATATAAATCTCTTATTTGTGAAATATTTTCACTGCTAACTATCAAAGTTGTTCAATCTAATACAAACGATATAATCTTTTCACACAAAACTCTCTGGTTTAAAGTTAAATAGATCTAAAAATATCAACAAGTTAGTAACGTTATTAATTGTTGGTCTTCATTGTATTTGTTATATTATGAATTAAAATGTTGTTATATTTCGTTGTTAATTCAATATTTATTAGAGGTATTATATACTTTGCGTAGAAATTATGCAAAAGATTGACTATTAATAAAACAGGATAATAAAACAAGACTTGGTAAGGGCGATTGAAAAATACGAATATAAATGAAATATATAAGTATATTAATTTATCTATTTTACATTGCGAAATAATTTTATATGAGATATTATTTATTTAAATCTGATAATTAATATTGAAACCAATCTTAATAGTATTTTAAATAAAATAACTAACAAGTGATAACATATTTTTAATACACATATTCCGTATAGTGTCAAGTTTAAGAACCCTTTTTATTTTTTAAACTGTCAAATATATTAAAATAAATTAAAATTCATTTTGTATTCTGTTAATATTACTTTTTTTGTTGCTTCTAAAAGTTATTTGTAATGTTTGTGGGTTCGGGAGCTCTTTACTTTTCGACCTAGAATGTATTGGGAAAGTTAAAGCAATTCAGTTTGTTCAAAAGGATTTTACTCTCATGGTATTTAAAATTAAGTCTGGTATATTGTTAGGTAATGTGAATAAAAGTAATATATCCAGTGACTACAAATACTCCTTTAGAAACAAGTAAAAAAGTTAATTGATTGTTTATTGATTAGTCATGTTCATAATGATAGTAGTATTTCCGTGTTTAACATAAGTTATATTAGGAAATTTTTTTATATACTATTTTAGTACAAATATTTAATTCTCTGTAACCATTGGTCGATAAAAAATAACATAAAAAATATAGATTCTTATCCCCGAACTAGCGGACGACTAATAACAACATTTTTATTGTAGACAACTCTATTTTATTGAGCAAAAGAATACTATAAAAGCATAAAAATAATATAACAATTAAAATAAGAAATGGTACATTGAAACAGCCCTAAAGTATTTTCCGATAATTCATTGTAAACTCTTCCGTAGTTCACGCGAACCGAGCCGCTGGAAACAACTAGTATTTGCTTTTAAAGAAATTTTGCTATTTAAAGATGAATAAAAAACAACTACTCATTCACAAAGGCTGTATTGTTAAACACTTATAACTTTTTCGTTTTACATCTCGGTCTTCAAGGAGGCTTTGATTCGTTTCCAAATCTTTTATTACGATAGTTGAGTGGGCTCAGAGAACGTTATTGACACAAAAATGTGTTTTGTTCCGCTGTATTTAAGATGTTCAATGATACTTATCATTAAAAGAATTTTTCTTATTATTGTATTTCTGTATATGATACATTTAATATAGGTTTATAAGAGGCTTACATTCTATTGTATTTATATATAGTTAGATATTATGTTCTCTAGTAATTGCTGTTAGATATATAAACACAATCTATTCATATTAATTTGTACATCAGTTTTAAGTAAAATAAACGAAAACTACAAAAACGTATGTAAATATATGATTTAAACAATTAGAGACCAACACACATAAAAGTAAATTTAGTTTTTTTCCACTCTTAAATATGATGGATCGAAATCAATCTTTCCTCTATCTCCTTAATCTCTTAAATAGTTATTTTCTTATTTAAAAAGATATTTAAATATAATCTTTGACAAATATTTGCTAATTATAGATTTAACTATTTTGTATATATTATAATATTACAATTTGGGTTATCCTTGAATACCTAATTAAACTCTGGTACTCCTGTAAAGTATCACTTACTTTATAAATAACATAGTGGTACACAAACTTACTAAATGTATATATAGAAACGGCTATTATCCTTAAAGGCCGTCAGAACCTTATCTCGCAAAATGTGAAAGTAAAAACTTTTTCAATGAGCCGTCACGTTCACAAACTCGTTCAGGTACAAAAGAAATCACATCTCACACTACTTTTCCTTTCTCAGGTAACGAGTGGACACAAAGGCCGGGTGCGTTAACGCAGGACTACATACGAGCACCGCTTTCAACCTTACAAAGAAAACAAACATAACTTACACAATCATCAACTTACAAAAAGTGAAAACAATAAAGTTGATATTGGTCATCCTCAATGATACCCCGCAAAATCATTGATAGACTTCATATGTGCATCTGGATATTAGACAAAGACACCCAAAACTGTGCAGTTTTGCTGAGAACAGAGTATATGATTTGCAGCAGTGTGAGTTTCTGGATCCCAGGTGTAATTATGTTTTATATGTACTATTGTATAAACCTGGAGGTTGATCTCCAGGAAAGAATGTTGTACAGCTGGAATAACTTCCCGAATTTTTTTATTGCATTTTTATTTATTTGACTTCAAGGAAATCGGTTCAAATGATTCTAATTATGAACTTTTTGTATGAATTTTTAGTATTATAAATAAAATGGATTTTAATAAAGTAATTATTACTCAACAACTATTAAATTTATAACGTTCGATCCTTGTCAAAATAACCTTACCAATGTGACCGAGCAAACATCATTCAAATTTGATGAAAGAGATTTGTTGCCTCAAGTTCGAAACTATTACCATGTTTTGTACTTAACAAGTTTCATCTGTGGAATTTCAATCGGCCAAGGGTTTGTATTTGACTAAAAGTTAGATATGTATACAGCGAGGAAAATGTTTTTGTTTTTGATAGGCTATGAGAAATTTTTTTTGATCAGATTTTAAGTTAATGTGATTTGTTATTTAGGGCAGGTTTAATCATTTCTGTAATGAAGTATTAATAACTATATATTAAAAATGTAATATAAATTGTTATCGAATAACTCATATATGCGAAAACATGAACGAAGACTTAATAATCGGAGCTGCCTTTGAAGCAAAAGATAACAAAACTAGTAGTAACGACGGAAATCATCAAACATTCAATTCATCGCATTGTTTGTTTAGGATGAGGTGAGATTACACCATTGTCTCTGTCCATTGTCTCTGTCGTAGCCTCTAGTATCGTTGATTTAGTCAATATGTAAGTCAGTCAATTCAAATAATTATCAAGTTACCAAAAACAGATTAAAATTCATGATTTACGTTTAATTAAAAATACATAAAATAATTGACTATAAGTTTATAAATTATTTAAAATTAGTACATACTTTTACAAGATAAGTTGAATTTGTAAGTAATAAACTGTATATATTTAGTTTATAGTGCTTCAAATGATATGATATGATGTCTCTAAGCATTTTACTTATACATTTTAAGTCCACATTATTAATAACAATTTTAAACATTTAACTATTGTTTATCGGTTATCTTTATTTTTCTGGTATACATACAGTATTTATTTTAAAAGTCTATTCAAATGTTAATTCTAAAGATCTGATGTCAAGAACGAATAGTGTTCCGTTTCTTCTCTGGTAATGATGCTACAACAATATTGGTAGGATCGGTTTCTCGTTTGAGATTGAACTGAACGTAGTTCAGTTCACCCCACTCAGAAACCTTCCCCAGGGAGGTCTCTATTGAAGACACAAGTTTTTTTCGGCACTCATCGAGGTTTTCCCGAGAGAGACCTGCACTACCGAAATATACCGCATCCCCAGTGCTGTCATCCGCATAACAATGTACGTTGGAAATATCCAACATATCATTGATGTGCAGGAGGAACAGAGTTGGGGATAACACGCAGCCTTGGGGTACACCAGCATTCACGGGCTTGGGGTCCGAGCAAAAACCGTTGAGAACGATCTGTATTCTCCGCCCAGTGAGGAAGCTGGTGATCCACTTGCATAAACTCTCGGGAAACCCATAGGAAGGTAGTTTCGAAAGATGCCCCTTGTGCCATATACGATCGAAGGCTTTTGCCATATCCAGACTAACTGCCAGACCCTCTCCCTTGCTTTTAATAACCGTTGCCCAACGGTGAGTAAGATATAACAGAAGATCACCAGCTGATCGACCATGGCGAAAGTCATATTGCCGGTCATTGATCAACTGGTGATCCTCGAGGTACGTTAGGACCTGTCGGTTTATGATAATCTTCATTATTTTGGAGAGAAGGGAGGTAATAATAGGTCTGTAATTAGCTGGGTCCGAGGTATCACCTGTTTTAGGGATCGGATAGACATGGGCACACTTCCATGAGACCGAGACTACGCCTTTAAAGTAGGAGTGCTAAAATAGACGCGTTAGCACTGGAGTCAACTCAGGGGCACACGTTCGTAGCACCAATGGAGAAATGCCATCCGGCCCACTTGACTTATGAACGTCCAAAGAAAATAGAGTCTGTCTGATAGTTTTTTTCCGAAAAACTATTTCCGGCATTGAGTTCTGACACCGCGGGATGATAGGCGCTGTCTTCCCCTGGTCGTCCAAAGTCGAGTTGGAGGCGAAAAGAGTGCCCAAGAGATCGGCTTTCTCTTTTGCCGTGTGGGCTAGAGAGTCATTCCCCATGTGCAACGGCAGTAGAGACGGCTGGCTAAAGTTGCCCAGAGTGGCCTTTGAAAGCGCCCAGAATTTGCGCGGTCCAGGCGGGTACTCTGCCAACTGATCTGACCAACAATTGTAATACTTCTAACAATATAAATAGTTTATTCTAAATAAAAAATGAAAGTATAAAATAGCAGAAGGCTCATAGACGTTATAAGATATATTTATTAAAGATTTTTATTAATAAATATGGTAACTAGGTGACAGAAGAGAGAATTATCTTATTAATTGTAACTCCACTTCTTCCAAACTGATTTTACCATCGGCTACATCCGGACTCATTTCGCTGGTACTCGAGGCCGAGTTTTCCTCACATTCATACGTCTCCTTGTAGAATTCCGCCCACCGCTGCAAAACGTGTGCTAGCTCTGTTAAAACTTCACTACTCTTCGAAAGCACCCCTTTCATTCTACAGGTTACTGAACAACCCCGGGAATCACTAACTTCTCGCCAGAAAAGCTTCGTGTTTTCCCGGAAGTTGTTCGTTAACCTGCCATCCCTTTCTCTCTCAGAATTTTCACGCTTCATCTTTATAAGTGCTTTCGTTTTGTGCTTTCGCAGCTTGTATGCTCTTTTTCTTATCTCTTTCATACTTTTATCCTTACCAGAGGCTTTAAAATCCAGCCATGCTTTCTTCTTTAACTCTAAAAAAATCCAGCCATGCTTTCTTCTTTAACTCAGCGTCTTTCACTTCATCATCCCACCATTCATCGCGCTTTTTACTAAAACCTCTTTTCCTTTTACCACATACTTCTGTCGCTACTTTCACCATACCATTCCTAAGGTTCTGCCAGCATACTTCAACACTTTCATTTCCAGAATCACAGCTTTCAAGCTTCTTGGAAACCCTTTCTTGATATTCCTCTCTGATCGGTGGATCTTGAAGCTTCCAGCTTCTTATGCGATAATTCGACGCCAAGCTTGGACACGTCGTGCGGCTGCGCCAACCTGCGAACAGACCTCTTATTCTAGCAACGACTAGATAGTGGTCCATTCCCAGATCAGCACCTCTGAACACTCGCGTGTCCATAACTTGACTTCGAATGCGCTGGTCCACTAGGAATAAATCAATCATACTTCTTTCTTCCTCTCGCTCCCATGTGTACATGTGAATTTGTTTGTGATCAAATACATCGTGTTTGCCACAAACAAATTTTTCTCCTTACAAAATTCCAAAATAAGCTTTCTAGCCTCATTTACCCTCCTATCACCGTATTTGCCTAGCACGCTTTCGTAACCGCTTCGCGAGGTTCCAACCCATCCATTCATATCTCCACATACTATCAACTTTTCATTATCTCTGACACTACTTAGAACATCCCTGACATTCTCCCAAAACTCCTCGAGCTCGCTCATTTGAGCTGAGGATACTGGCGCATAAATGGCCAACAAGAATACTCTAGTTATCCCCAGCTTAAACCGAACCCAAAGAAGCCTCGGGTTGATCGCCTTGTATTCTATCATTGCATTAACCATTCGAGAGGGCAATAATACGCCTACACCTTGGCACCCTCTGGAACCCCAGCCCAGAAAGCGACCCGGTTGCCGGGCAAATCGGTCGTATCATTGCCTTTTCGCTTGGTCTCAGACACACAAATAACATCCAAATCAAATCCAATATTATGATTAGTAAAAAAAAGGAAATTAATATATTACATATATATATATATATATATATATATATATATATATATATATATATATATATATAATTATAATTATAATATCGTAACTAAAATTTTTCACTCTACTGTAAGTCTTTTGGAAAGCTTTTAACTTGCATCAGGACCAGGACTTAATGATTAGGCACTTGACACACTGTTTAAGCACATACTGCGGTGACTGTACTTGCTGAAATTTATTTATAATTAATAGTAACGGATGCTGTATGAATTAGGCTGTTACAGGTCTGGAATACGGATCACTTAAGCTTTTATTTTTCACTCCACCACGCTGAATGCTGAACTAAATTGCCTCATCAAAAATCTTTGCGCTTTGTTAACTTTTCGAATAAGATTTAATATTATTTTTGTATTGTAAAACACAGGAACACAGGAATTTTAGATTATTATGAAATAATAAAATAATAAATTATTATAAAATTCAAAATTTTTACTTGACACTTGTCAACTTTCTTTTTCTTTTTTTGTCGATTTCAATCTTTGAAAGTCATTTATTTTAATAAATCCTCAACGTCTAGACAGTGTCTTTAGATGAAATGGTCTATAAAATGTGCAACTTATATGAAATTGTTTTAAAGGAACAAGAAAATAATGTATATAAATACATATGTACTACTTATTTTTATTGATATTTTTATTGACATTATTAATAAAACTATTTCGGTAACTACTTTTGCAATTAGAAAGCATCTTACTGATATATTTATAATTTTAACATTAGGTTAAGATTATACGAATTATAATTAGGAATAAAGAAATTAAGGAGTTAATTACTTGTTATTATTACCATTATCATTGTGTTAATAAAAAAAGTTCTTTGTTATTTCATTTAAGTATAAGCAGAGTCTCGAATGATATTAATGTATGTCTGGTATTAATATCATTCGAGAATGATATATACATACAACATACAACGATATACACATACAACGACATATAGACAAATAACGAACATCAATAATGTTATTCTTTAAAACCTCTTCGTACCCGTAATTTAAATTTTATCATGACATTGACATTTTAGTATATTTGAAAAAATATATCAGAAATAAATTGATCCTGATCTTAGTAATTTACGATCCAGAATGAAATTGATTTTATGTTAGTTCGATCTTAACTCAGTTTTCACTACAGAATAAACCTGTTCAATTTACTGCATAGTAATTTATCGTATTTTAGGTGTAATTCTATATTTTTGTTACATTAATAGCGACTGATTGTAATATGATTTGCATGTAGGAACGAGAAGTGTATTACGAGTTTACCTTAAAAAAATTTAATCTAATATTACTATTATAAGAAAAATGACATTTTTGCGATTATGGTATAGACTTATTATGTTAGGTTTATATATACACGTTATATTTTACTTAATAATTTCAGTATCTTTAGTTGATTAGATAGAAAGTGCAAAACGTAAAGATCAAACTTACATTAACATATATATTAGTTCATTGACGTTTCATTGAATGAATAAATGTTTTTAGACAGTATTTAGGAGACATCTTGGGGCCACTTTTAATTATTTGAAAACAGAGAGAATTTACTATTTAATGTATGACTAAAACAGAAGGACATTGTTCAAAATGAGGGAGTGAATACTTGATAATGTTTCATGACTTAACTTATCGGCCAAGTTTGTTCAGAGTATAAACAACGAATAATCAAAGAAACATCCATTGATCCATAATTGATTTGTATTTCATTACTTTTCCTGTCTAATTTAATACACACATTAACAACTACTGTTCTTAATACATTTATTTTATAATTACTCATAATATACCAAACTGCATACTACTACTGTCTAATGTTTGCCGATAAAACCATTGGCAAAAGCAAATCATGAAAAAGTCAATAAATGGCGTTATAACTTAAATTTAAATATATACATATTTAATATTTAATCGTTCCCTCGTGAATTGGGTTATAACAATAAATAATTAATTAAATTCAATATATAAATATTGTTGGATACATTTTTCTCTTTATAGAAGTTTACTGACGTCAACTGAATTTAATATGTTCTGTATAAATTAAATTTCATTTAAATTATATTGAAGTGAGTTTGGTTATTTTATATTTTTATTATTATATTTGATTTTTTTTTCATTATCGTCTAAGAAGTGTGTTACGGAATATTCCTGATTCCAATTTACTAAGATTGATTTACTGAGTTAATGTAATATCGAGAACAGTGTCAGCATCGTCATTAATTATAACGATGAAGTCTCGTTAGTCCTTTATAATATATGTAATTTGATAAAGAAAATTAAAATAACCACATGTCCTTGTAATTATTGTGGTACACCTGCATCAAATAGATAACGTGATTATAATATATTTATTAGAATTATTATAGAAACTTATTGATAATGAACAATCCTTATTCTTATGTTTTTAATTGGAAGAATAACTCAGTTCAGCCAGAACGAATCTGTTCGAAAAAATTAAATACCATTGTAATCTTTATACGTTTACTTTTTATACTGTTATGCTTTCTAATAAATGAATATAATTTGAAATTCTATAAAATAAATTAATTATATTCCGCTAACAATGATTCCGTAGACCCTTGATACGTTTTTGATAAATAAACACACAGCGTTTGATCTTATTTCGAATGCCTCTTCAATTTACATGTAAAATAAACGAATTTAAATGTTATTTTAATTTCTTCGAAGACTACATCTTGCTCTTGACTTATATTTTTTTATTTGAATCTGTATAAATATATTTTATTTGTCGTCAATTAAAATATAATAAACATTATATTTCTAATGGTTGTTTATGCTCCCTCTGTTTATGAGGATAGAGTACATGCAAAAACTAGAACTACCTACATCCTCTCTTCAAGTATTCCATAATGTATTCAATCTTTCAGCCGTTCAGATATAAAAAGGGTATTTATTCATTGTTATTACGTTTAATACTAATGCCCAATTGTACTTGTACAATAGTAATGAAATAATTATAAATATAAAAATATAATTAACCATTTTATAAAATAGTTCAAAATACATATATTTTGTTTCACAAATTCCATAATAAGGCCTAAAATCGTATATACAGTGGAACCGATTTGATAGTGATCAAATCGGTTCAGTTACTAAAGTCACTTGTCCGCTAATACCGATATAAAGTTTTGCGGTATACATTTATCAGAACAATAAAGTTATTTCATTTAAGTTCCTCGAGGTATTTGTTTTTCTATTAAGTTTTTCTATCAATTTGTATTCTATTTTAATAGTGATTGTGACTCAAGAATATGCTGTGTACTGCATCAGTTTTTACACACTTTTATATTAGTGAAACATTTTATTTCCGTTGAGTTGTAACTTTTATAATATATAAGATGTATATGACATATATTATATACAAAACTCATTATATTTTAAACAAGATGAAACTGTGTTTGTTATTATTTTAGTAATGTCATTTTGTTATATTCGTCTTGATATCACTGTCTATTTATTTTTTATCATTTACCTATTCGGACCAAAATTCAGTCAGTGTAGTCTTTTTTCTTTCATACATTAACTATGTCGATGTATGCTACTCTTACACCTCCGAAACTAATCTTAACAAATTAGATCCTCATTTATTTATTTTTTTGTTTACGTAAATTCGACCACTTTCGTAATTGCCATTCTAAGCTTTAGTGGCTTTCCATCCACGAAAAGTTTTCATAAAAATTTCCCGAACTTTAACTCAAATATGTTCCATCTTAAATAATCCTTCTTCCCGTCAGTATTTGAAATCCAGACTTTGTTTTTTGCCCCAACTCACGGTTTGAATCTTTCTTCGTCGCTTAACCTTAGTTTATTTATACCTCTATACGATACTGGCTGTATGTCCTCCTCCTTCACAGTACTAGCACTCTCGAACGGCCTTCCTAAAGCCATTCGGTCGTTTAATAAATAAGATTTTATCCTTTATTAAACTCTATAAAGATTAATTAAAACATATTGTTTCTTAATTTCAAAATAATATAAATTAACTAAGTAAATGAAATTAATGCTCGGGTTAATAAAAAACAATACTTGTGAGTTATTAAAACATTTGCTGTTCTAAGTAATTGGTATTATTGTTTTTTATATTTATAATTATTTTAATATAAAGAGTAAAAGTTTTATCTGTCTCTCTTAGTATAAACTTTTGTTAAAATAACATAACACAAATAAGTAAGTAAGAAAATTCAAAAGTAATTTACATTATAAATCACAAGTGTACTAAAACTTTACTCCTTACAAAATTATGGTTATTTATAAAAACTTATAGTCTTATATTAAATAAAAAAGAGATAAAATAAATCCAGATATAGTACCAGGAAACAGTTAATAAGTATCATAATATCCAGACTCGTCGTTTGTGCGACAAATGGTAAATTAATTTAGTTTTTCGGATGCTCTTGATACATTAATCCATAACTTGGAACATCTGGAGACAGTAATACAATACCTCAAGACTGACGATCTTGTTGTTTGTTAATTATTCTTGCTGTTAAATTTACGAGTCATGGCGCATTGTTCTGAAAATCATGAACGGGGCTAGATAGTATATTACAAAAGAGGCTACGTTATAGATATATTGGACTGCCCAATATGTCTATAACGTAGCTTCTTGTGGATATGTTAGAAACTATTTTGCCATCTAAATTGACATTCTCAGAAGGAAATAAAAACTTATACAGTTTCTTGGGTAAGTCTTATTTCCATTATATAATTAACTGCTTTATATAACTGAAATATCTTGAAAAATAAGAAAACTCGTAACACTTTCATATTTAAATTTAACGATTATTATAATTATAATTCTATTATATATTTTAAAAGTACTACAGAAAGAGTATTAAAACAGTAGAACTTGATATGACAATTTATAATTATTTTTTAATTTTTGTTGAAATATTTTTGCTGTTTTCATTTAAAGTTATAATTCTCCTTCAGGAGACGTAATCAATCTCATTATCAAAGTTAAATTAAGTACCTTTCCGAGTTCCAAACATTTCATAATATCCAAAATATTTTTGTATAAACCCTCTGTATATATATATAGACTTGTTTTAAATAAGAACGAGGAGCATATAAAATATGCTACAAGGCTTATAGTATACAACGTGCTTATATATAGTTGTGTTTCAGTAGAAGCGTTTCTTCCAGCACAATCTTCTTTGTATCGGCTGACCCATTTTAAAATAATGTAAAGATAGCGTTTTTTAAATTGCCATTTTTAAATATAAATTATAGTAAAATAAGAATAATGTTTTTTTTCTTATTTATAAAAATAAACACGCATAAATGTAATTTAAACTTAATGTAAATATTCTGTATGCCTTTTGAAATCAATAAAACTTTGTGATCTAACCGTAGTCAATATTTGTATGAGCTTAACTTATTATATTTAAATTCGTTTATCCGGACTCAACACATTCTTCATCTTAGCTACTTAATAATGTCAGTAAGTCTATCACCATTTTATTTCTGCAAGCGCATCGATTGATTGATTGAAATAAGCCTTTATAACTATAAAACTCGTACGAGGGGTTTCGATGTACCTAAAATCTTAGTTCTTACAATGTTAAAGGATTTCCTTTTAATTTGACATTGATCTTTTTTATTTTGTTGGATTGTTTTCATATTTCGTTTCATTGTTTAATTCTGTTTTGTATTTCTATTTATTCATTAAAAATTTCAAACAGTACACAGATATATAAATATAAGAGTAAGTAGTCGCAGAAAACTAACGACAAGCTTTAATTAAGTCATCGAGCTGTTCAGCAGATATTATAATTCTAAAAAATAATATTATAAAAAAAAGTTTTAATGTTATAATAAATTAATTAAACATTAAAATAAAACAAAATGTTTTAATTCAAGATGTCCTTCAGCAAATTTATTTCCTCAGTAATTTATTCATTTAAAAAAATATATAGTTTTCACGTAGGATAGTCAATTAACGTACATTTTTTCAGTCCAAGATAAGCTTGGAATATTGGTTCAGTTCAAGCTTATTTAGTTCAGTTCAAACTTATATATTGGTTCAGTTCAAGGTCATAAATAAGTTCAGCTCAAGCTTATATATTAGTTCAGTTCAAGCTCATGAATTAGTTCAGTTCAAGCTTATATATTAGTTCATTTTAGTCACATATATTAGTATAGTCCAAGCTCATATAATTAGTTAAGTTCAAGCTTATATATAAGTTCAGTCCAAGCTCAAATATACTTTAAGTTTCAATAATTTGTTTTTTTTAATTTCATAATTACAGAATCACTAGAAATAATTTAATTTAAAAGTTTAGGGAATATCTTCTTATAATGTTCTTCTACGAAGGTCCAAATAATTTTAGTTTTATAGAGATATTTTGCAGAAAATTAAATTGTTGATTGCTCTTGTTGATTGAAATTCAATATGAAAATTACTCAACTTATGAAAATTGTATACATATTTTTGTTGAAAATCAAGCAAATGTTTGATGTTTTATTAATTGGAGCACAGAAAAAATTCATTTGGAATAAAATTATTGAAATGTCAGCTTTCGACAAAATAAATACTTACAAATATATACAAGATATCCATTGTTTTTATATTTTTTTATATATTTCGATATACTCGTATAATACAGAAAGATATTCAATTGTATGAACTTCAATGTAATATTTGAATATTGCGATAACTTCATATTGATTATATTAAAGCATTTTTAAATGTAAATTTTTCAATTTTGCATAACTTTTATATAAAGATACAAATATATAATAGAAAATATTTTAAAATTTGTCAAAGTCTATTATATATTATATTATTGAAGAAACTAAAACAATTATTTACAACAAATTTTCGTTAATTATTTAAAGATTATATATATTTTTATGAATAGGATTACTTTAATATTAAAATATCTGAAACTACACGCCTACGAGAAATTAAAGTTCAGAAGTAATTATATGTAAACTTCTAAACAATACAAAATGCCAGACACGACCCCGATGATTGTGTCGCTATTAAATTAGTATTAATACGGCTTCGAGCCATCACTTAAGATAACACTCACACTGGAGATCTGACAAGCTAAATCATTTTATACTTTTATTATTTATATTAAGTTAATTCGATGTTATTACTTTGTAAATCTATCGTGTAATTAGTAATTGAATAAAGAATTGTGAATTATATTTTATTTTTTCTTAGTTATAATATTGTATATATATTAAATATGTTATTTGGTTCTATTGCTTTAAACAAGTCCTATTATTCCACTTTTACATTTATTTTTTTTTAACTTTTCTTTTTTAGTATTGTCACATAGCTTTATTAATAGATTATCTCAATTCTTTAGCCATTTTCTAAAGTAATATCTAACACGTTCGAAAAGAATACGTTCTGAGATTAATTAAACCAAAATAATATAATCCAACTGACAAACTTTATCTCTTTTTAATATAAATGTAGACAAATTGAAAGAAAGAGAATAGACTATATCTGTTATTGCAGTGCCGGTGACAGTTGTAGTTGATAGAAAAATAATATTTAAATATCCTTTGGATCGGAACTTCTATTCAAAACTGCATTGTGTACAAACAATAAGACATTTTTCAAATTTAAAATGCTCCTAGAGACCACTTATAGAAACACACGTATAGAATGTACATAGAGTAACAACGTTTGATTTTATACTCAGCGAGTTTAATATTATGTTAGGAAGAATTACATATTTTAAATTACTCTATATTATTAATAGATTTACCTTATGTTGAGAATTATTAATTATGGTTGTTTCTTATTTATATAAAAATATAAACATAAAAGTGCTTTCAATTTAATTGATATGACCTTGGTTATGTCATGACGCTCATGATGACGCTCAGGATAATAACTTAAAATATATTTATAAACTGTAATCATTGCTCATATTGTTACCGGAAATTAGTTTAATGGTTATATATTTTTTCGATGCAAGTATTTGTATTAAGTAATGTTGTTGTATTAATAATACTATTACGGTTACATAAGTTATTACTTTACAGCTATCTTAGAGTGAGTTAAGTTTAATAATAATTATTAGAAGTTATGACAAACTAAACAGTTTGGATCTGATAACCGTTTTTTTTTTCTAAATATCAATAATGATTAATACATTTATTTCACTACTATAATAATAACTACATCATATTCAGATTTAGTTTTGCTAAATATTAGTTTTTTTGAATCTTTGTCATTAAATTACAATACATAAATTATAGACATGGCGCCAATATATTTACTTTTTATTAGTTATAAGAAAGAGCGAACACTTTTCTTGAATCTTGTTTAATATTCACTTATAAGGGTTTAAATTTAAGCAACAAACTGATATCGGTCACAGTTATGTACGATACAAAATGACGTAGATTCAATTTACCGTTCGACGCTAATGGTTTTAATTCAGTTTTCACTGCAAAATAAACCTCTTTAATGGACTTCATACATAGGACTTTATCGCATTTTAATAATCATTTTGTTAAATTAAAAGCGATTGTCTTTAATGTGATCTCCATGTCCAGAGAAAAAGAAATTTCATCAACGTTGAAGATTGAAGCTTTCGGTATAGTAAGTAAGTAGCCATCGAATCATTCTAAGGTTTTTTATTATATAATATATTTTTCAGCAACTGTATGACCATTATAAAACGAAATAAAGTGTTACAGTGAAAATTTTAGAGAAAAACTTTATTATAGGTACTTCATAAGAGTATAATTTCTTGTCTATAATATTGTGTTTATGTAACTTATGTGAAATGAATTACAACACGAATTAGGATGAGACGAAGTGTGAAAGTTTGCTACAAAAATAATGTTATAATAAGGTTGGATTACTAAAAAAGTCGATTAACCCACAATACATAAGTGATATAATGCATATTTGTTATGATAATACAATAATACAAACAGACATTAGTGAATATATATAATAATTTATATATATTCAACATCTGTTTCAGATGTAATAATACACTTAATGCGATATTTATTAATCTCTCCATGGGCAGTCAAAGTGAATAAGGCTAAGGTCAGAGAAAACAAAAAACCTCATTACAGGAACCGCTCGTTCTAGGAAATATACAATGCTTGATGAAAATATTTAGATAGAAATATGTTATCAAGGAAGGATTATAATACAACAATGTTGAAAAAAAAGATCGTTTATATGAATTACTCTAAATCAATGGACTATGTATCATATCTGTAAAAAGTAAACATATAATTTTATCTTTATAAATAGGATTTAAAACTCTTTCAGACGGGCCGGAATTGAACTTGTAACCTATTAGATACCGTCTACGTCGCTCTCACCACTGAACTAACGTTTCTATGATATGTTAAATTTAACATTTAAGACTTCCATTACTGACAGAATATATAACATTACCCTAAATAGTAAAGAAACCAAAAAAGAAGTACTATTATGATTATGTATAATTCAATAATAATTACTCTACTAATAGTCTAAAGGTTACAAAACATTAAAAATATATATACATATAGGTGTAAATGAACAGTTATTTATTTCTTAATCACATATATAGACCCTCCAATTTGTTTTCCAATACAAGTGGGGTATTTTTAAATTTAGACTTAATTATAAAAAAAACGATGCGTTCATAAATATTTCTCCAATATGTTTGTTAGTGCCCTTTGAAGTATAAAATAGTTTTAAAATAATTTTCTATTTGCTAAATTATTGGTGCTTTTAGAAAGTTAATTCAGTTGTTATTTTATGAATAGATAATGATTAAGTGTTAATGAATAATTTTCAAACGTTTTGAGACTTATTGTCGGATTACCCCTGATCACATATCACATCACGAGAAAATATTATAAACTTTAGACGATTAATTAAGGATTATTAAATTATAATGCATTAAATATTAAGCGAATATTTGGTTTTACATTTGTTTATTTATTATTCAGTGTAATGTTCATAAAGGACGCTACACTATTAATAACTTGTACGACTATGTTAGTGTTATACTTACTGAAATAAAATTTAATATAAAGTGCTAAATTTATCACTATTGGCAAATTATAATATTTTTGTTAGTTGATAGTACAGTTAGTAGAGCGACGTGGGCGGTATCCAAGAGGTTCTAAGTTCAAGTTCTACCCTCGTGAAATAAATTTTAAATCTTAATTTATGAAATAAGACGATAGGATTACTATTTACAGAGACATAATATCGATCATAGATAATTGAAAACAACTACTTTATTATTATTCAAAACTTTAAAGCTTAATATTTTTGGTTCAATATTATTTTCTATAACTATTTATAAGATGTTTTCCTGATAAAGTATTTTCATCAAATATTGTATATTTACTAGAACGAGCGGTTCCTGTAATGAGATTTTTAGCAGCCGTTTTCTAAATATTATCTTTATTTTCGTTTACTTTCAGTTTAGCCTTATTGGCTTTGACAAAGCCGATGGCGAGATTTCTAAATATCTCAGTAAGATTCCCTTTATTTTTGATAAAGTAGATAGTTCAATTGTTTTATTTATAATATGAGTAAAAATGTTTTTTATTCGACATTTATTAAAAATAATATCTGTTATAAAAATAAGTAGTAAATGCATACATACTTCGCTTGTCAATTTAATTTTTATTTTTTTTCATATTATAACACAAGATACATAGACAGTTTCACCTAAAGACACTGTCTAGACGTTGTACATTTATTAAAAGAAATGGCTTTCAAGGATTGTAATCTCGACCTAAGAGTATTTTTTAGCAATAAAGATAAAAATAAAAAATAGCAGAATCGTTATAGCATTTTTCATATAATAATAATAATAATATTAGACTTAAATGTAAAAGAATATATGAAATATAATGAAACATAAACTGTGTTTAAGTCGATCGCTTTTACTATAACAAAAGACAGAATTACTCTTAAAATGTGATAATTTACTCAAATAATATGAAGTCCATTAAACTGGTGAAATGCAGAGAAAATTGAGATAAACCATTTGAGTCGAACGTAAAATAAATCATTTTGAATCGTAAATAACTGAGATCAGATCAGTTTGTTGGTTAGGGAGTTGATCCTGTATAAGCAAATATTACACAAAAATTGTTAAGATATCTTCTTTAAAACAACTATTTAATATAAAATGAGAAAATGTTCGCAAATTCTTGGAACAAAATAAGACATGAACCATTTCCTTTTAAATGATTAAAATTTATTAAGAAAATTTAATGAAAACTAATATTTATCGTAAGTGACATCTAGTTAATTAAATATTGAACATCATGTTCTAGTTAATAAAATATTGAGTTATACGATTTTATTATATTAATGGTCAAATAAGTAACTTTAGAGCTTTATTTATAAATTGATTAATGACAATGTTCGTTGTATATTTTCTATCAATATTCGATCTGAGGCTTTGTCTGTATTTGAATAACATAACAAAGAACCTTATAAAGCTCTATGTACACTAGCCTGGTTAACGTACACACCAGTATTTTACATTCCTAATTATTAAGGTTCTAATATATAATCATAATTATAATTTAGTACTAAGTAATCTGTTAAAAAATAAAATACACTACGCTCCATTATTCACAAAAAACAGTATTTTATATTTGCTCCATTGGATCGTACTCTCTGTCGCTCAACTGAGTCTGTCCGTACAGTCTGAAACATGAGCTCCTATTTTTATCAAATCTTTTGTTACTTTGATGAATTGAGGTGTAAATTTAAAGCAGCATCTAACTACGATGTAATATATAATTGTTATGTTGTAGTAAATATAAGTAAGGAGTTCTTATATAACATATAAAATATAATTAATATAAAAAAATATATTTTAGCTTTCTTCTGTCCTATGATTTATCTGAGAAAAAGGAATTATAAACGAGAAAGCATTTAAAGAAAATCCATTTACGTACATATAGATTTTTCATTCTTCGATAATGAAACAAAAACACACTGAACAAAGTCAATTTGTCTAAACCCTTAAAGTGTTCATGTTAAGGAAACAGAAGCTAAATTTCCCACTAACATGTGTTACTTAACACGAGGAGAATAACTTATGTATATGAATAATGGTTGTGGTTTAAAATTAACAAACTTCACAACTAATATTATAATGTAATTAGATAAAGTTAAGATAAATACTCCAAAGTTTCCTCTACATGTGTTATATCTACGAGGATATCAATTATTATTATGTAATAAATATAGTATGTCTTTTCATACTAAGAGACTTAGTGATTGTGGATTGATTACACACGTCACATCGAAAATATCTTAATTTCACAACTATTGGATGGACTTTGAATAGGTGGATGAAAATAAATGTTAGTAGTAGTCAAAAATAGAATAAAGTAATAAAATTAATAATGGAATTCGGTCATTCTTTTATAATTTCTTCACTATTTATTTTGATCCTTTCACATCTTTTAAAGTCAATTTCAAATTAAATGTAAAATGTGTTTAATAAAACCATATTTATAAATTATTACTTATTCCTCACAAGCATATTTTTTTACATTTTTATTAAGAATACTTAAACAAACATAATAATTTTTATCGATATATCAGAAAGTCCTGATTGCAAGATTCTATTTACTATCAATTTTACTGAGCCTTACATTAGCAATACTTTTTTAAATATGTCAGTTGTATCCAAGAGTAAAAGTGAAATAAAATAAGTAAAAAGTCCTAAAAACTTTACTTAGAATTCCGGCTCATTATATCATTGTTAATATTTAGTATAATTAAATTTATATAAAAAAAACTCAACCCATCACTCTAACTTAACTAACAACAAAGTAATTACTGATGATACAGTACAGACACACACAATAACAGGCTCCCAGTTATATAAATAATAATCAGAACTTATTACAAATACTTGCTACACTTTTTATAAAATAATATAATGTACACTGATAATATTAACAATGAATACAGTTAATAATTATTTTCTAATACACTCATTATCGTTACTTTCAACCAAGCTAAATTATTATAAATTAAGTTGTAAAATACAGCTGTTTCTTAATGACATGTCATAAATATCTATTATTTATATAAAAACTAAGAACGTTTCAAACACAATTTTTCATTACATTATATTAAAATGGGTTGCTTTTTACTAACAGAGGAACATTCTGTAAATGTAAAGACTAGGCTTTGTCAGCTCGACGCATATAATGTGCTTAAAAATTGTATAATAGAGTTCTGAATAGAATTTATGCTACAGATCTTACTAACCGGTTTTTTTCTTATAAAAATGAAAACATAATTGTGTAGTACTGACATTTATATTATTTTTTTATACCTCGTAATAAATAACCAGTTTCTTCTAAGTTTCTGTATATTTTTTCTCTTTATTAATATTCCGAAAAGGTAAAGTTATAATTAATCAGGACAAGTTAAAGTTAGTTATGACAGTTAAGGTATTATCACAAATTACAAGGATTAATAATCAAAACAACAAAAGAATGAAGTTTTCCCCTCAGTCTTCCATTACCGATTTATTTAAGTTTTTATGAGCATGTTGTTTTAATTTCAACTGGACTCGGCATACAGATAGACCGACAGACAGATGATGGACGGACAGGCATCCGGACAGCAAACCCTAAAAGTAAAATCATCAACGTATCCGTTATCAAAGTCCCGAAAAATAATAAAATAACAATACAAAAAATATATAAAAATGAACAAAATATCTGAAAATGAACAACTATATCGTTGTTACAACGACTATTATAAGATCATCTGGATCGGAAATTCTATTCACAATTACATTATAAGCTATAGGGCTTAAAGAATACTTTATAACCTTCTACGTCATACTTAAAAAAAGTTTTAGTCTATACTTATATAGAATATTTTTCTTTTAGTTAAATCATTTGTCTCTTCCAGTCTTTATAGCAGGTGACCTATATGTAAGAAAATAGCGTACTTTTAAATTACCATTTATTAAGACTATTTATAGTTATAATAATATTGCACAAATAACTATGACTTTTTCCTGTTTATAAAGATAAAATTAATGCAAAAATAATAATTAATGAATATTAGACTATTATTATTATTATTGCGTGATAATAGTAAACTTAACGAAGTCTATAATAGTTTTATTTGTCAATTACCAAAAAAAGCGTGACTTTTTACATGAATGCTTTTTTGGTAGAAAAGCTAAAATGAAAAGACAGAGAATCAAAAAGGATCACAAAGTCTAAAAACAAAACGAATGTCACGGTCCTTATCTTTGATAACAATCAAATAATTTTGTGAATGCTATACACCGTCTAACATACTAAAGTAAGTAAATTAAGTCCGATAATAGAAGTGATTAAGTCGGTAAAAGGGTAATACAACTATTAAGTTAAAAGGACAAAAACATTTTAAATATAAAATATCAGAGTAACAACGTGTTCATAAAACAGAGGACTATTTAATAAATTATATATATTCTTTCTGTAGTATGTACTTTCAAAAGTTGAAAAAAAATATAAATAAAATGATGGATATTTAAATAATATTAATAAAACAAAAATTAATAGTATAATTGATAATAATTATATGTATAATACAGATAGTCACTCCTACCATCAACATAGTCTTTAGAGTTTTATACTTTAATTACTTTAAGGATATTTCGGTTATATTAATTGTAAATTAACTTGTGTACCTACTTGTTTAAGTGAGTAGGTTTATAGAATTTAAAGATTTCTTACATTTTTAAAAGATTGTATTAAAAAATTCGCTATAAGATGGAATGTTTTCAAAATAAAGTGATTTCTAAGGGACTCACGAAAATCCATTTCGTAAATAGATTGAACGAACCTCTTTTGTAATAAAAAAGTCTAATTTACCTACCTCCAGTCATTCACGTATCAAAATAATATATATAATAATAAACAAACTATAATATATCAGAGCAAGAATTATCAGTCTTAAATTATCGTACAACAATACTAATATAATACGTTTAATATTAACAATTGTTGTAATTGTAAATTATTAAATCTAATTAATACAATAATAATACTTTTTAACACATTTACCAGAAATAAGTAGTTATTTATATACACAAGGTTATTATTAAATTAGCTATATTACAAAATATTATTTCATGAAAGTTCAATATGTACGAGTAGGTAATAATATATATAATACATAGTCTTGCGATAAATATTGTTACAAAGAAAAACAACATTTACTTATTATACTTAACATTTATTACTATTATAGTGTGTTATTAAAAATATATAAAACTTATTCGAAATGTTTTCCATCGGCTGCAATACAGTCCTTTAAACGTTGATGTTAGTTATCAATAGCAGCATGCACTCTTTCCATGAAAAAATTTTTTACTGCCAATCGAATACATTGTTTTAGGGACAGCAAATTATCATGGCGTTTAAAGCAAACCTTACTCTCTAAAATTGACCATAAATTAAAATCCATTGGATTAAGATCAAGACTAGATGACAGCCAGTCTTCAGCTCTGTTGAAGTCCGTAACGTTCGTTTCTAACCAAGATTGGGTTGATCAAGCATAATGACCTGGCGTCGAGTCTAGCTGAAAGAACCATTCTTGGTTATTAAACATTTTGTTGTTAGAGTAATAACTACCTTCTCAAGACTGGTTTCTTGATATACTTGTGTCGATGTTTTAATACTTTTTTCACAAATATATCAATGGTATAATTTATTATTATATTAATAACAGCATAATAAACTATAACAATATACAAAAGCTGTAACTAATGTAGTTATCTTATATATTAAAGAAATACCTTAAAAATGCAATGTTCGTTACCTTTTTATTTATGGTAAATAAAATGTAAATCCAAGGATAATTGAAATAACATTTAAATTCACGTGTAAAATGAAGATACATTCGAAATAAGATCAAACGCTGTATGTATTTGTCGCAACCATCTCAAATTGTACGGAATCAGTTTTAGCGGAATATAGTTAATTTATTATATAAAATTATAAAAATAATCTCATTCATTATGTAGTGTAGTATAGTTGAGCTGAGCGTAAGCGAAGCTCTTAACCGTTTGGGAGACCTTTTTTTGTGTTTAGTGGTCTCCAGAATGAGACGAGATAATTAAGTATGTTTGAGCCGAACGCGGATGTTATAGCGAAAACAGATTGAAAAAAAGTTTAGCCATTCAGAAATTATCAAGAAAAGAAGAAAGGAGAGGGGCTCAGCTCAACACCCTCCGCGCACGGTTGGCGGATCCTAGTATAGTATAGTATAAGGTTCACAATGGCCTTCCTTTTCTTTCCAAACTTAAAAGCTTATGTGATTCCTGGCTTGACTAGTAGTTATTCATTGTTTCAATTTAAATAATGATTGTTCGCTCTCAATAAATTCCTAGTGAATTTCTTATAAAACAACATAATATAATCACAATATAACATATAACGTTCTGTATTTGATCAAAGTACATACATACTATAATAATTATTAGTAACTGACAAGTCACTTGACGCGACTTGTCACACAAAATAATGAGATTAGTGTCAACTCATCCCATTATTTCGTATCACCGAATCACAAACATTTATATAACGATAATAATTCAGGAGAATATTTCTATCCGATTACGGGAATGAACAAGAATAAAATTTATTTGAGTAATTTACTGTCAAATAAAATATATACAAGTTTTTTATTAAAAGATCATCAAAAAAAAAAAGTGTTTAAGACACCTTTTTTTACGTCTGGAATATTATAAAGATACACAACACCAATCTTCTTATCAATAATAAACCTTATTAGTAATAAACATATAAAAATTTGTTATATATTTTTATGCATGTAAGTGGCAAAGAAAAAACATTTATGTAAAAATTTTATCATCGAATTATGAATAACTTGTAGCTTATTATTAGACTAGCTGTTGCCAGCGAATTAATTAATGCATGAAGTATGAAAACTGATCTGACGTTTGAAGTAAATAAACAATATTTCTATGAGTTTGATTGTTTTCACTTTCTTACCTTAATTATTAACTATTGACACATAAAAAAAAATTAAAACTAGATTCTTTCTGTGATAGAAAAGTCCGGATTGAGAAATTTTATATAGTCGTCCGACATAACAAGACTATGATTTTTTTCCTAGCAAAGACACTCGCAAAACCTTATATAAATAATATAAATAATGTAATTTGACATAAACTAGGTTGTAAATGAAAATTTTGTCATATAACAATACTATGTAACAAACTCGTTTGTTGAAAATTAATGGATATAAAAAATGCAAATTTTCTGTTAAATATGTTAATATTTTTTTTCTGTTTGGTCGATGGCGTGCCAGTTACAGCTTTTAAAAGTACGGTTAAATTATTTTTACTCTAATAATCACGTTTACAGTTTATCTAAGCAACTCCTTGCTTATATTGATTTGTTAAAACTTATGTACTATTTGTAACTAGATCATAAGTTACTATTTGTTACTATTTATTAGAAGATTTTAAGTATTAACATATGAAATTAGTTAAATTTTACACCAAAAAATCTCAACAACTTGAAAAACATTTACACATTTAATGAATCTGGCTTTTCCTTACTTATCATGAAATAGGGACAGTAAAAATAGTGTCTGCATCGTACTAAATCTCGGGAGAGTTAACGTTGAAACAACAAAAAGTAAATCCCATTTAGGGATACTGGTACATAACACAACATAGCGAGACAGCAGATATTTAAACATTAATATTACTTAAACCAATTAGTTTATAAATAAAATATGTCACAAAATAACTGTGGTATTATATTTAAAAGATAAAATAAAACAAATAAATATTAATTTTTAGATTATCATTAATAATATATCATTTAACACACGTGTTACTAATTATGAAGAGTTTCAAAACCACAAGATAGCATTAGATATGTTTGATGATATTTTGGAAACAATTTTCTCTAAAGACAGGTTTCAATATCGCTATCGCTTGTACTATGCTCATATCTCTTATAATAGAAGAGACCTCTAGTTCATCTAGATTTATTACGACAAATTTGTTGGAAAACGTCTCTTAATCTCGTGACTTGTAATATTCTCGTGAATTTTCGATAAACTTATAATTTATATGAATTTCTTCAAGATTTTTTAGATTATAACACAAATGTTTTTTAAGGGTTAATTTATTACTTCACAAATAAATAAATATGCCACAAATTATATTGTTCATATTTATATAGATATTTCCGAAGCTATTTGAGAGGTTTACTTTGTAATAAACATTGTGGTAATACCATTAGCACCGAGCGGTTAATTCACTCAATGTCACCAAGGATCTTAGTAACAGAAAACTGGATCAGGTGGGATTGTTTATTAATATTATGAAGTACAAACTATTGAACAAAGTTTAAAGTCCAACTAGTTGGTGTTATCTTTTAGTTTTTAAATATAGATATATCTAGGTGTTAATAAGAATCGACGGACTGAATGACTGAATAACTTGGTTTTCATACGTATATACATAGTAATGATAACTTTGATTCATTTTCTCTATATAATATCAGTTATATTATTTCATAGTTCGTACAGTAATAACAAAAAATATCTGTTTATAAGATGCAATATAATCATAATTTTAATATATATATTTCAATTTGATACAAATTTATGACAAAATGTATTTTAAACGATGGAACCAATACATATTGTATTAATATTTCACAACTACTTAAGAGACATAACAACTTGTGATAAACAAACTAAATCGAAACTAACTTGATCTTTAAGTGGGTTTTAATCCTAATTCTTATTTTTGATATAAAATAGCATTGAAAGAATGTCTATTGTTATTAAATTACTAAAACAAATCCTTGAAATTACTTCAAATAAAACATGTTTAATGAGAGCAAAACTTTATATAGATATGTACCTATAATAATTAAAGAAATTTAAAAGACCTATTTATATCTGCAACACGCCATAATTTACAGATGCATTACCACTTTTGAGAAACTGGAGTAATCAAAGGGAGTAGGACAAAGAAAGGGGTGGGTTTGTACTTCGACCCTCCGTGTAACGAGTTTGTGTTATCGGAACGGTGTTATATTTATTTTCCTTTTTTTTATATCACGCAAAATTGTTGTTTGTATATGTGAATGTATTTTATGTTTGTATATGTGCATTGAAATTTGGACACAAGACTCCTGACATATTGAATAGGTACATTAAGAAAGGATATTGCATAGGTCCAAACCATTCCAAAGTTACAGCTGTAAAGTTTACCCCCCGCTCCCTTTCTTCTTCACTTTCGCCGTCCGTCGAGAAGCACGGGTAACCTGCTAGTATGTTTATAAATGACTTAAAACACAATTTTTGATTTCTATTAATAGTACCTAGTAATTATATTGCTCTGTATCAAACTTTTTATTTCAAATTATTTCAATGTTTAATAAAATTATATTGTAGATATTGTTATAAGTTATTAATTGTCTTTTATTAAATTTTATATTCTAACTGTTTAAATAAATAAACCTTAGATTGTCTTATATCAATTGCTACTTATAGTATCAAAGTGAACTTAAAATCTGTTACCAAACAACAGACACACACTGAATATTAGTCCATACCATTATTCAAAGAAGCAAAACACCCATTAGAAAGACGGGATAAAATATTCTAAATGAAAATGCAGTCTATCTCTATTATTAGACTTTTTTTTTTAACATTTTTCTATCACATTTAACATTCAACGCAATTAATTTTATGGCACATAGTAATATTCACAACATATTTATAAATATAATACATCTCTTTACATTAATTATATGAAGATTCGGCGTTGGGGACCGCCAACCAACACGCCATGTTCCGAGCGGCGGGAGGTGGAGGACGGAGCTACAAATAGCTACGTGGAATGTAAGAGGAGGAATGGAACAGAAGATGAATGAATTATTAGATGTGATGGATGACAAGGATGTTATTTGTGTTTCTGAGACCAAGCGAAAAGGCAATGATACGACCGATTTGCCTGGCAACCGGGCCGCTTTCTGGGCTGGGGTTTCAGAGGGTGAGCGAGGTTGCCAAGGTGTAGGCGTGTTGTTGTCTTCTCGAATGGTTAATGCAATGGTAGAATGCAAGGCCATCAACCCGAGGCTTCTTTGGGTTCGCTTTAAGCTGGGGATAACAAGAGTATTCTTGTTGGCCGTTTACACGCCAGTATCCTCAGCTCCAGTGAGCGAGCTCGAAGAGTTTTGGGAGAGTGTCAGGGATGTTCTAAGTAGTGTCAGAGATAATGAAAAGTTGATAGTATGTGGAGATATGAATGGATGGGTTGGAACCGCGCGAAGTGGTTACGAAAGCGTGCTAGGCAAGTACGGTGATAAGAGAGTCAATGAGTCTGGAAAGCTTATTTTGGAATTTTGTAAGGAGAAAAATTTGTTTGTGGCAAACACGATGTTGGATCACAAACAAATTCACATGTACACATGGGAGCGAGCGGAAGAAAGATGTATGATTGATTTATTCCTAGTGGATCAGCGTATTCGAAACCAAGTTATGGACACGCGAGTGTTTAGGGGTGCTGATCTGGGAATGGCCCATTATCTAGTCGTTGCTAGAATAAGAGGTCTGTTTGCAGGTTGGCGCAGCCGCACAAAGTGTCCTGGCTTAGAGTCGAATTATCGCATAAGAAGCTGGAAGCTTCAAGATCCACCGATCAGAGAGGAATATCAAGAAAGGGTTTCCAAGAAGCTTGAAAGCTGTGATTCAGGAAATGAAAGTGTTGAAGTATGCTGGCAGAACCTTAGGAATGGTATGGTGAAAGTAGCGACAGAGGTATGTGGTAAAAGGAAAAGAGGTTTTAGTAAAAAGCGCGATGAATGGTGGGATGATGAAGTGAAAGACGCTGTAGAGTTAAAGAAGAAAGCATGGTTGGATTATAAAGCCTCGGGCAAGGATAAAAGTATGAGAGAGATAAGAAAAAGAGAGTACAGGCTGCAAAAGCACAAAACGAAAGCACTTATAAAGATGAAGCGTGAAAATTCTGAGTGTGAAAGGGACGACAGTTTGACAAACAACTTCCGGGAAAATACGAAGCTTTTCTAGCGAGAAGTTAATGATTCCCGGGGTTGTTCGGTAACCTGTAGAATGAAAGGGGTGCTTTCGAAGAGCGGTGAAATTTTATCTGAGCAAGCACACGTTTTGCAGCGGTGGGCGGAGTTCTATAAGGAGATGTATGAACGTGAGGACGCCTCGGCCTTGAGCACCAGTGAAATGCTGAGTCCGGATGTAGCCGATGGTGAAATCAGTTTGGAAGAAGTGGAGAGCGCGATTCGAAGTCTGAAATGTGGTAAAGCTGCGGGAGCAGATGAAGTTACTGCCAAGATGATCAAATATGGTGGGCCACGCGTCTTGGACTTGTTCTGGTTTTTGTGCAATTTATGCTGGAAATAAGGGGAGGTCCCAGGTGATTGGCGAGGTGCAGTCATCGTACCTTTATATAAAGGCAAAGGTTCACAGATAGACTGTGCAAGCTATAGGGCTATCAGTTTGATCAGCTCGGGCAGTAAAGTTTATGCTAAAATATTAGCGAGAAGAATGCAAGAAAGATCTGAAAGGCTGTTGTGGGAGGCCCAAGGAGGTTTTAGACCTGGAAGAGGATGTATAGATCAGATCTTTTCCCTCCACATGATCATGGAAAAGTTTTTGGCCCTAAACCAAAAGGTTTTCTGTGCTTTTGTGGATTTGGAAAAGGCGTTTGACAGGGTTGTGAGAAAGAAGTTATGGGAGATACTGCCACGATACAACGTGAACGGACTCTTGCTACAGGCTGTAAAGTCTCTTTACAGAGATCACTCAGCCTGTGTGCGAGTAGGAGCTGACATGTCGCCCTGGTTTGACATCCAATCGCGTGTTAAGCAAGGTTGCGCTATGTCAGCTTGGTTGTTCAACTTGTATTTGAATAGTTGTCTCCAAGGCGTGAAAGACAGTGACATGGGAGTGAAAGTTAGTAACCTTAAGGTCAATTGCTTGCTTTATGAGATGATGCAGTGCTCATTGCATCATCAGAATGCGATTTGCAGGCATTGGTCACCACTCTGAAAGATGGGTGTGAAAATAATGGTCTAAACCTGAATGTAGATAAGACGAAGGTTCTGATACTTGAAAGAAATGAAGAAAGAACAGAATGTAAGATCAACGTGAATGGTAAGATAATAGAACAAGTGAATGAAGCGGTATATTTGGGAAGTATGTTTAGCAGAGACGGAAGATACGAAATGGATGTGGAAAGGCGTATTGCTGCCGGTAACAAAGTCAACTGTGCTTTGGCTGCATTGTTGAGACGGCGAAACGTCAGCATAGCTGCACGTTTGGCTGTACACAATGCAGTTTTGCTACCGACGCTGTTATACGGCAGCCAAACGTGGGTAACACAGAAGAAGAATGTAAGAAAGATGAATGCTGTGGAGATGCGATCTCTTCGTCGAATATGCGGAGTCAGTTTAGCTGACCGAATCCGCAATGAAGAGATCATCAATGAATGGCAGGTACTAGCGAAGATGTTTCGGTAAGAATGAAGAAGAACGTGCTCAGGTAGTTTGGGCACGTCGAACGAATGACTGATGAAAGAACGGTAAAAAAAATTTATAAAGGTAAAGTGAGCGGTAAGAGAGACAGGGGGAGGCCTCGAGTGACCTTCAAAAACACAGTAGCTACGATACTGGAGGAAGGTCACGTAAAAAGCATGAGGACCCCCCGGAGGGCATGTATGAAGAGGTTTATGTCAGTGGTCGAGGCGAAAGAGGTATGCAGGGACCATAGCGTTTGGCGCTCCGTCGTCTCTGGCTACCCCGCAAGGGATATGGCGTGACGATAAGTAAGTAAGTAAGTACATTAATTATATGAAGATATGTCAAGATATTTAACATTTCATTTAACTTTCCTTATAAATAAATTTATTATTTTGATATAATTAATAATAAAATGTGCATATTATTATATTTGATATTTTGTACTAAACGTAACAGGGCGAGCGTAAGCGAGGATCATATTAAAAGGTTCTAAAAATCAGGAAAAGTTAGTTATAATGATCTTTAGATTATCCTAAAACAATGCGAGTGGGCGACAAATCTCAACGTTATAAAAACTATTTATTTACACCTTATATACACACTTTTATATCACTAACAAAGACATTATGATACGAACATACACTATAAATATTAATATAATTATTTTTCTTTACCTTCACCATCTGTTTATCCTAGCTATCAATATAAAATAAGCCGAGTTTAGAACATTGAAATTAGAAACAAGTTTTTTATAAGATAAGCAATTTTTTATTGATCATGAAATATTATTTTAATTCCACGCCTAGGCTGAATAAAACTCAATAATTTTTAAATTAAATTAACGATAATTGTGACTCCAGTTTTCAATAAAACAATATGCATTCAAATTTCAGAATGTTTGAATATTTCATTTAAAAAAATCTCTAATTACGAAAACTTATTACTTATTATTCTCGAAAACGGTCAGCACAGTTCAAATACTAGCCAAAATATTCACTATAAAATTAAATACGATATTTAGTGACAGATTAATGCAGTTATCAGTAAATTTCATGATAAGATAATCGTTTAATTAGTAAAGGTATTGAAATGTCACGTCGTCGAGAATCGTCGGAATTCTTCATAACGTCTGTAAAATGTCATTTGTTCTCCAGACAGCGGCTGGGTGATGACGTATTTAAATGAACCTCAGGAATTTCATTTAATTATTCAAGCTCTCTATTCATTAATATTTATTATTTTTTCATGTTTATTATTTGATTTTTTGGCACTTTTTTTTACTTTGTAGTCTCAACAGTAACAAAGAATTTATCAAAAGTAAAAAAAAGTGTATATACAGTCGAACATTTTTGTAACTTTGGTTACTTTTTATCTAACTAAAGATGTTTTACACAACTTTCCTTTTAGTGACAGTGAAAAAATTTCAATATTAACCTTTGAAAAAGAAAAAGATTTTGAATAAGAGTTTGTACTTCAGGTGAAAAAAACCTCCAGATAAATTACATAGACTAAATAACAAATAAGATAATACTCTCTTCAGTCATCTAGTTACAATATTTTATAATAAAAATCTTTAATAAATATACATTATAACTTCGATGTACCGAATAACAGAATTTATTTTCATATAAAATAAGGCTTTTTTATTTATATGAATAGTTTTCTTTGGATGTGAGCCTCGATGTTAGTAAAATATATTTAATATATGCTGCAATACATACTAAACAAACTAACTAACACTAACTAACAAAATAAATACAAACTAAAGCATTTTCTTCCAGTCAACCAAATTTTATATACAGAGAGAACCAAAGAACAAAACAATAAAATTTATATAGAATAGTTAACTACTTAATAAACTAACGAATATTGCAATATTACAAAGAAATAAAATAAATACTTTTAGTAGTAGAGTTTAGTAAAAGTTTCAATACAGAGAATTAAAAGAATTTAATTTAAATAATATTTGTTTTAGTATTTATGTAATTACAAAGTTTAGAAGAATTATGTTTATAAAGTACTAAGAAAAGAGAGAGCCTTGCAAAATATAATTATTCCTCATGGTCGATGTTTCTCTACAGTTTATTATTGCAATGATGATAACCAGTGTTATGAGTTATTACACTGATCATCATCATTCATCATCAATATCACCATTAATCAATGAAACTGTAATAAGAAAGTAAGTTAATACATATAATATGGTTTATTATATATAATGCTGACTTAATTTAATGAGTGATAAATTTTGTTATTAAATCTTCCATCTCAAAATTTTCATTCATTATCTTTCTCATAAATTTTTCGGATTATAATTAATGTTATTAAAAAATTTATTCCTTAAAGAGAAATGGCAATTAGTTTGATGCTGATATTTTATAACAAATCTTTAATGATTTCTAAATACATTTTACGAAATAAATTCATTTCTATTTAAATATTCTACTTATCAAGAATTAAAAGGCACTTCATCTAAAAGATATGAACTTTTTTGCTGGCTTTACATAAAGCGACATGAAAGAAAATAAGAAGCGACTCGTTAGTTTTGAATAAAAACCGATTCATTTTCATCATTTCTTTTCAAATCTTCCAGCTTTTAACTGATAGAGGGCGTATGTAAGCACTTATCACCAAAAGAAACCAACGCTAGATTATTTTGAATGATTTTCGTAATAAATATTTTACATCACTTTTTTTAAAGTATTTTTTTATAAGAATAGTATATTTATAACATTTTGTGATAGCACACCTATTTCGATCACCTAAAGTATAAATTTAATCATACATTTCCTTTTTGTTCAATATTTTTTAGAATATATGGATTTTTTTGTAAGTCTTTAATCTCATGAAATATTTAAAAATGACAAAGAAAATAACACCACTTTATGTATTGAAAAATCTATTTCTTAACGTTTTTTTCGTTTTCAAAAGAGTATAAGTAAGACCCTTTTACAATAGATAGCTCAAGAGTTAATAGTTAGTAAATAAATATATGGTTATTTACTTATTAGTAACAAATAAACCAACATTTCTTTTTCTTTCGGTAATATAAGAACTGTAACCAAAAGGAACTATATTCTATATTTTTTGCATAAAATTAATAATACATTTATAAAAGTCAGTAAATTTTATTTCACATTCAAATTGACTATCAATATTTTATTATTACAACCGCCCACCCATTAAAGGCTCACCGACATTTGAAATTTTTGTAATAAAATATTTTCAATAATGACGCAAGGTAAGCTTTAAAAATAAACGAGAAATAGTCATTTATATTTGTTTATTTAGCTTCACGCCATATTCCTTGCGGGGTAGCCAGAAACAACGGAGCGCCAAATGCTTCGATCCCTGCATACCTCTTTCGCCTTGGCCACAGACATCAACCTCTTCATACATGCCCTCCGGGAGCTCCTTATGCTTTTTATTTGACCTTCTTCCAGTATCATAGATACTGTATTTTCGAAGGTCACTCGAGGCCTCCCCCTATCTCTCTTACCGCTCACTTTCCCTATATAAATCTTTTTTACCATTCTTTCATCACTCATTCGTTCGACGTGCCCAAACCACCTGAGCACGTTCTTCTTCATTCTCACCGTGACATCTTCGCTAGTACATGTCATTCTGTGTATCTCTTCATTGCGGATTCGATCAGCTAGACTGACTCCACATATTCTGCAAAGAGATCGCATCTCCACAGCATTCATTTTTCTTACATTCTTCTTCTGTGTTACATTGTTCTTGTGTATTGTCATTTCTAATGGTTATTTATTACTAATACTTGTTGTTTTAGAAAGTTACTAAGTTATTTTTTATTAAAATGTTATGGTATTTATTGATAGGACATTATTTGAATAAAAAGGAAACGTATTGATAATTACAATCAGGTTATCAAAGGCCAAAAGATAAAGAATATTGGTTTTTGCAACACACTAATTTTAGAAGTGTAAGAAACACTGAAATAAAAAAAGTTTGAAAAAGAAAGGTAAGACTTTCTTCTCTCTCATTTTTTTTTACAAATGTTATATAATCTGCAAGATATTGTACGACTCCCGCATACGAGTACTAGCTGTGGTTGATTATCTGTAGCTAGGCGTCTAAACAAAACGCTAACGTGACTACAAGACAAAATTTAAAGTTTTTAACAATGTTTGTATATAATTCATATAATCAGTATTTTTATTAGACTTTTTTTATATTTTAATAAATTTACATTAACTCAGTGTTTGGTTCTCAAGGATATAATAATAAATGTATATTTGAAGATACTATTTTGATTAGACTTCCTCAATTAATTCAAGAGTTCTTAAATAATTCAACTTGCATCAACTACAGGGTGGGCCAAAAATTTTTGCAAATAGCAACACTTGATTTCTCCAAAACCGTGAGAGTAAGGGGCGCGCGGGTGGCGGGGAATTGTGCGTCGTTTAATGCAATTTTAGTCACGATGGAACGCTTCACGGGACAACAGCGTGCTTTTTGCGTAAAACAATTTTACAAAAACAACGATTCCTACGTTACTGTACGACGCCTCTTTAGAGTGGAATACGGATTACAACGTGTAAGTGAGTGTCCAAGTGTTAATTTAATTAAAGCTTGGGTTAAAAAGGTTGAGCAAACGGGATCGACAACGAATATTAAACAAACTGGGCGACCACGTTCAAGAAGAAGCGAAGAGAACATTCGGGAGGTTGAAATTTCTGTAAGGGACGATCCAGAATCATCTACACGTAAGCGGTCGGCGGCTCTTGCTATACCAAGAACTAGTCTGCGGCGAATCTTGCATTTGGACCTTAAACTACACCCATATAAGCTTCAAATTGTACAGGAGATGAAACCAAACGATTACATTCAACGCAAGTTATTTGCTGACACTATACTAATTCTCTAGCCTTGAGAATGTATTGTTTACGGACGAGGCCCATTTTCACATTAATGGTCACGTAAATAAACATAATTGTCGATATTGGAGCACGGAAAACCCTCACCAAAAGCCTCTTCATTCACCAAAAACGACAGTGTGGGCTGCCATATCCGCAAAGGGCATTATCGTTCCATACTTCTTTGAAAATAATCAAGGAAATAACGTAACTGTGAACTCAGTGGAATACGTGAAAATGTTGCGAGAGTTTTTGACACCACAGTTGCATGAATTTGAAGGATACAATAGCCGGACTTGGATGCAACAAGATGGAGCAACATGCCATACATCAAACGTGACTTTACCGGTGGTCAAAGAAATGTTTCCTAACAAATTGATTTCTCGCAGAGGTGATATCCCATGGCCTCCCAGAAGCCCGGACCTTACACCTTGCGATTCGATTTTTTCTTGTGGGGATATCTGAAGAGTCGAGTATACCTTAATAAACCGACGACCATATCCCAATTAAAAGAAAACATCCACGAGGAGATAGCCCTGATTCCTCGCAGCATGTGTCAACGAGTTTTCCAAAGTTTACGTAGTCGATTGCAGGAGTGCCAACGACGAGACGGAGCACATCTCGACGATGTCATTTTTAAAAAATAAATTTTAATAAATGATAATTACGTTAAATAAATCATAAACAAAATAACATTTGTACTTTTATTTCTAGACATGTTTCAAAAGTGCAAAAATTTTTGGCCCACCCTGTATATTGAGGATCGTCTGCATCATTTTGACATAGTATTATATTGTTTAAGTAAAGTTATATTACCCAGGGACTAAATAATACTCGTTCATTGTATTAAATAACTCCGATAAGAGATATTTCCCGACGGAGAGCGATCGATCTTAGAATTACCAGTTTACTACAACAAATATGTCTTAACTTGCACCATATACTTGATCATTGGCAATCTGTTTTATAAATATAGTATTAAGTAATAGAGTTATCAATCTATACTTAAACTTTTGACATTCATAACTACTAATTTATCGAGTGTTAAAATTTTTGTCAATTACAGTAAATTGTTTGTTTTATTGCGATAAATAAATAGTTTAGGCATTTTGCTTATATAAATATACAATCTGCAATACACACATACACAAAATGCAGACATACCCGGATTTAGTGCTGTTTCAGAAACTTTAGGGGGTTATAACTCGTTTTGTATTTATCAATATTATATTTTTACATTTTTGTTTTACTCATGGATTAAAGTCATATAAAAGTAAAAAAAACTACCCTCTATTAAAAGTAATGGTGTCGTCAGATGTTTCAATTTACACACGGATGACTCGACATACCCGCTCACAAATGTATAAAATTTTAAATGTTTTTTGTTGTAAAACAAAAATATTCTTTTTCATATACTTTTTTATCGGGTGCTACAATAAGTTTTTATGTTATAATAGTTTGTTTTCTTTTTTTTTTTTTTTTTTCTTTTTTTTTTTTTTCTTTTTTTTTTTTTTTGTTTGTTTGGTTTCTTATTTAGTATTAGGTAAGTAACCTACGAACCTTCCTTTCTGCATTAATTTTTTTTTTGTATATTTTTACAAAGACATAATAATTCATAGAAACTTAATTCCAGTTATGTTCTGTATAACAAAAGATAAAAGTTAATACATTTATATATATAAACATATATATATATATATATATATACATATATATATATATATATATATATATATATATATATTATTCTAAACCATAAATAGATCACTATTTATCGCTTATATTAACAAGTATAGAGATGTACAATGTTTGTCAATTATATTTACAAAACGATTGGGTAAACCAGATTGCAATATTTAAAATAAATTAGTATTATTTTATTTATTATTCAATAATCAAGTTTCCTTAATTTTAAAATTCTGGTACTATAATGATTTCATTTCAATTCATTCGATTAAAATACAAATATTAAAACTAGTATAATAATTAAATCTTAAAAGAATCTAGGTTCTATTTGGTTTTCTATAACAGTATAAATATTGTTGGACGGTCTAATAATACACTTTATTCTAGTCTGAATAAAAATTATCACGAACTCGGGTTATTTTTAATTGAACATATCTGTGATTTATTTATAATTATTATAGTATTTATATGATTTTTTAAATCATTAATGTTATTATAAAGATAAATTCATTATACAAATATATTCAGTGTAACTTCGTACGTAGCTCGTAGTTTCCTTCATGTAGGTTTTTTTGTCACAATACTTATATATTTATAGTCCTGATACCGTAAGCATCCGGTAAGTAATGAGTTTTAAAGCCTAGGGATGGTCTAATGAGGCTTAATAAGAGATAGGCGTTTCATAATGTTTCTATTTTTATATTATATATTCTTATATTTTTACAATTATTACTTAATAAAAGTATATATATGCCATATTGTTAATGGGCGTTTGATATATGTTTATCACAAGTATTGATATTTTTTTATTTTCTTTTACTATTATTATATTTCATGACATAAGCACAGAGATTTATATTAACTCATAAATAATCCTTAGAAAATTCTTAATCACATATATGTTATATACCGTCAAGATTCGAACCATCATCTCCAGGGAAACCAATACATCGCTCTACCAACCAAGCTCGTATTGCTACATCGTAGAACAGGTTCCCAAAGGAAGCAAGTTGCAATCCTGACCTTATCGATATAAATATATTTCATTTAGGTAAAAAATTAAAAACGCTTAAAATGGCTAAAGATGTTATATATGTTTTCAAATATTAATCATATGCTTACACTTAAATGAACTATTACAATTTTTAACCATAATTGTACCCAAATAGAGTTCATTAATGATTAGAATACATTTATTAATTATTCTAATCATTAATCAACTCTATGCATGTTCCGGAATTGCATTAATGTTATTAACAGCTAAATGACTGTGTCTATTCGCTTCCAGTGAAATAAAGCATGCTATGTGAAATAGTAGAGCAATATACAATATATGAAAAGTATATAATAAATATATCCTCTATTTGGTTCAAGGGTCGTATATTGACAGACGCAAGTATTCCAAAATTCATTACCAGATAATATTCATAGAAATATAATTATACAAAATATACCAATGTTTTTCTGTTCTATTTATCTCTAGTCGTGATAAGAGACACTCTCGCTGGTATTTCATTCGTTATCAGAAGCTGCATGTCCTAAAAGATACCGTCAAAAGGAATGCCTGATCAAAATGAACTTGTTATTTAAAACTAGTGACCCAGTTATATTGGCGTTTCAATTTAAGTCCGTAGAGTAAATATGCTTTTAAGGTTAATAATCTTGAACTGTTAGATATTTTAATATCTAAGTAACTACTTTCTAAAATGATATTGAATTATATTAAATAATATATATCAAAACTATTTAATAAAAACCATCGAAGTATAAAAACTTAGACATTATTTAATTTCTTATATCTACATAATAATAATTAAATAGCTTAGAACATATAAAAACCTATTGTATAATAAATCAAATTAAACAATATATAACTTTTAGCGTTTACGAGCTAAGTATTTGAGATAATAGTGTACTGACAATATACTCAGTTTCTAACAAATAAGAAGTTAAAAAACTCTGTATTATATTTTGAAGTAATTATGTCAAGTGATACACACATTAGGATATTACTTCATAATAACGACTTGATATATTACCTTATCTTAATATATTAAACACAAAGACACTCACTCACTGACTCATTCATCGCTCTACAGTCCAAACCGTAATACCTAGAAAGCTAAAATTTGGACACAAGACTCCTGACATATTGAATAGGCGCAATAAGAAAAGATTTTGCAAAAATCCAAACCATTCCAAAGTTACAGCTAAAAAACTGCAAAAAATATAAAGCGCCTGTTTGATACCTCCTAGGTGGTGTGGAAATTCAAACAAAATGTTTGACTTCGCCGTCCGTGCGAAGCACGGGTAACCTGCTAGTGAGAACATAAATCACACACTGGAATCCAATTACAGTGTGATGGTCATAAGCACAATGCCTAATTGAAATAAAAACATTGAATTTACAGTTTGCTTATTAACTTGTTAAAATTCGAAATTATATTAAACATTCTCAACTAACAAAATCCTCACCAGATATCTTTTATTATCAAACAACTATTTTATCTTCTTGATGTTTTGTTTTATTTGAAATAAACGATCAAAAAGATTCTCGAACTATGGTTGTTATTAAATATTTAAGACCTCTGTGAGTAACCCGTTGTTCATTATGTCTCATAATGTTTATTCAGATTTAAGATATTTTAAGATGATCATTATCTTTGTCAGATTATAAATATATTAGAAGATAAAATAAACCAAATAACTCTTGTAATCTCGTATATTTTAATTGAAATATCTTTTATATTTTGAATAAACGAATACCGTTATCTCGGTCTTTGTGACACAGAGAAACGTTCCGACGTAACGAACGAACCCGGGAAACATCTACTATTACACATATTTGTTATATTTAATAAGAAATTCTTAACCCTTTGCACTCTCGCTCACCATATTATTTACTCAATTATTTCAAGAAATTTCGATATTTGGTGGTATACTTTAATATTCTTATCCTGTGATATCTTATTTATATTTGATCTTATTCCGAAAACATCTGCCTAAATGTAAAGCAACATGATATTATAACAGAAATACAAGTACAGTCTGCGCGGAAACGACCCCAAGTGCATAGGGTTAAATTTAATATTAAATATATGTTCTATTTCTTACTTCTTAAAATATATCAAGTGAAAAATAATAATAATATTTTCAGCCCACTCTACTTTCAATAATCAGGACGTTTAACAACAACCTCAAAATAAAAAATCCTCCAGGTTTATAATATTATAAAGGTAAAACAGTAACTTAATGTGAATCTAAACGCTTCAATAGTTCAGTTTAAGATAAAGGTTAGAAAGAAATGGATAAGGACTTGTTCTGACATTCAGTCATATTTATTCACATACATTTATTAGCTTTACTAATATTTGTAAACCATATGTAAAAAATAGTATTGGCGGCCTGTTACAATTTTTTATTCCATATATTGTTTTATTGCGGTATATTAGGAATTTAGTATAATTTTAAAACTTTAATATATATTATATCGTTCCATCACATTTCTTTGTCTATATTAAATATTTTTTTAAATGAAATGAGGTTAAAAATATTCATGAAATAAATAAACTGCTGTTTCGATATTAAAACAGTTGCAGAAGCATTATAAACCTTAAGGAAGTAGGCGAATGAAGGGAAGTAGAATACAGGTAGGAAAAGGAAGCGACTGAACCGGAAGGCTCTCTGACACAGAATGAAATGTTTATATGTTAGCTACATCGTCTTTCTATAAAAGAAAGAATTCAAATTTTTACAATTAGGTTCTAAGAGAAATGAAATTTACTGAACAATATTTTGAAGTTCATTAACTTAGTAGTAACTGTAAAAACTTCATTAATCTACAATTAATCTAAGAGTAAAGAGCGGATAATTTATTTGATATAATCTTAATGTAATAAAATTAAACTATCTCAATAAATATTTAAACTATATTCGGACCTGCAAAAACCCTTAACCATGGATATAAATAGAACGAACGTTTAAAAATATATGTAGTTAAATTAATTATGTTTTGATATTTCACTTTTATCCAAAAATAAACATATATATATATATATATATATATATATATATATATATTTAAATAACTTACATATATAAACCGATGACATAGTGAGGCCACATTTTATGTCACACATATACCAACTTAGTAAACTCGAAACACATTTTTTTCACTATAGGTACGTTAGGTATAAACTGAAGATCATAATTAATTATTTAATGGTCTCACTATGTTCACTATATTATTGTCACAACAAATATATAATTTAATAATTTTTAGCTTAAATATTATATGTTACTATTTTATACAAAACCATGATGTGGTACCTATAATACAACAAATTGACCTCAAAGTGTGATAATGGTTTATTTTAATATTGACCTTAAAATTATTGAAAGGAAGTAGTAAAATTGTTTAAGGCATATATTTCTTCATCCTATATAAAATAGAAATAAGTTACGAACTCTGTACCATTCAATTATTATTTTTCAATACATTTAATCAAATAGATTTTTTTATAATGTAATATTCACATTAAACAAGCAACTGCTAAAAGCAGTACAAGTATAATAAATTACTGGACCTAATAAGTACAAAAATTGCTTGTTTTTTAGTCTATTTTTTTACACTTTGACTTATCCCGTACACATACGAAGAACAAACAAAAAACAACTTATCGGACCTCTTTATTTTACTCACTGGAGATTTATTTTGGGAAAACCAATTTCTTACAAAAACACACCTAGAAACTTGCAACAGTATGAAGACGGTGTGTTTCGACCTTCTATTTAAACAGAGAGAGGAGCCTGAACAGTGAAGTTGAGCGTGTATGCGCATAGTAAAGTGGCCCCTTAAACCTACACCTGGGTCGCAAGTCCCAGGCATTGTTTGCGCTCCTCTTCTTGCAACGCGATGGGCCCGGCACCCGCACGATGAATCCTTGGAATGCTAAGAAGCTTCATCTCTGGATATTATTTGAGATTTACATAGCATGGATAATTTTATTCTTTTTTTAAATTGAAATTATGTTTTGAAATTTACATATATTTTTTAATTGACTATGTTGATTAGTAATTGAATAATATTTTTGGTAGGAAGCGATATGGCGATAGGTGTAATACATACAAAAACGTTATAGACAATTACTTGTGACAAATAAAATTACAATAGGTTTTCTTATTTTATTTACAGGTTGTTATAATTAACAACGTTTTTTTTTCTGTCAGGGACCTGTCAAGCGACACTTGCGTTATCAGAACTCCCGAGCTTTTAAATAAGAAACCAGGCAAAATAATAAAAGTTTTCTTCTAATTTCGGCATAAAACTGTGGATCACATCAGTGGCAGTGGAATTACGTGTGATTCGTGTAGAAAACAGTGAAAAATAAACTTAAAAAGTGAAAGAACATAAATACGGAATATATATAGGTAAACGTATATCTATCTACACATCATACGATTAACATCAAAACTACTTCCGGAAATTGACACATTAAGTTCATGACAGATAGTGAACAACAAAGTTGATGACAGTTAATAATTACCATAAACAAATAAAGTGTCAACCCTTAAAGTCCAGTGCTGCCGGAAATTAAAAACCTGCCAAATAGAAAGGAAATGTCAACAGAAAAACAAATGGAGCTATTACTTGAAAAAATGGATAAGATTGATATGAAGATGAATGAGATGAAAGAAGATTTTAAATTTCAAGTGAATGCGCAAACAGAAAAACTTGCCAATGAATTAGCTTCAACAATGGACAACAAGCTTAAACCATTACTAGAGGAGAATCATCTACTGAAAGAGGAAATATCAGTTCTGAAAACGAAATTACGAAGTTTGGAAAGGGATACAAAGAAGAATAATATTATACTACATGGAATCAAAGAAAATGAAAATAACAGCTACAATCTTCAGAACCTAGTTATGGAGACATTTAATACGGTCTGCACGACTGCAGAATTGGAAAAATTTGATAAATGGGAAATCAGCGACGCCTATAGATTAGGAAAAAAACAAGACAAGAAACACAGACCTATACTAATAAAACTCACATTGGCGTGGAGAAGAACTGAAATGCTAAAAAATAATAAAAAATTTCCTACAGGTACTTACGTAACGGAAGACTTCCCAAAAGATGTCCTAAATATTAGAAGAGATTTAAAAATTAAGTTACAAGAGGAAATCAAAAAAGGAAACAAGGCAAAGATTCGTTACGATAAACTCAAAATAGAAGGGCAAACCGACTCGAACATAAACGAAAAGAGAAAGAGGTCTCCGTCTGAAACTCCAACAAAATCAAACCAAAATGAAGAAACGATAATACAAAAGGCACCACATAAAATAAATAAAACAAACGCTTTCGATTTCATGCAACGTACACGAACCAACTCACTCCCCAACCTTAACAAACAATAGCAACAAACAAGCGCCCCCGGAAGAACAAACAAAAACGAAACAACATCAAAAAACAAAAAAAATCCTTCCCCAATCCGGTTGGTCCCCGTGGGGGAGTATGACCACAACCCCTCAGAACTATTAAAGCGCCAAAAACCACAAGCAGTGACAGTAACAAGGATACAAAATGAAGATGAAGAAGAAAAAAGAAATATAAAGGATTTTTATATTGCTACACTCAACACTAGAACTTTAAGAACCGATGAATCAATGATGGAGTTGGAAAATGCCTTAGTACATGTGAAATGGCACATTGTTGGCTTAAGTGAAGTACGGAGAGTTGGTGAAACAATACAACAGTATGAGAATCATATACTGTACTATAAAGGAAATATTTCAGGGTTGTACGGAGTTGGTTTTTTGGTGAAGAGGCCTTACAACAAATACATCGACGAATTCATCGCAGTCTCGGATCGAATTATAAAAATAAACATTACACTCCCTCAACAAGATGCTATGTCTATAATTCAAATATACGCTCCCACAGAAGCAGCTACAAAAGACATTAAGAATTCCTTCTATAATGACTTGCAGGATACAATTGAAAAGTCACACAAAAACATGATTATTCTAGGAGATTTTAACAGTCAAATAGGGGAAAGAAAAGCAAATGAAAACCAAATAGTAGGACCATATAGTACAGGAAGGAGGAATGACAATGGACAGAGACTTATTAACTTAGCCAACACTTACAGTTTGAAAATAATGAACAGCTTCTTCAAGAAAAAAATTAAAAAGAAATGGACTTGGGTATCACCGAATGGGGAAGTTAAGAATGAAATTGATTTCATACTGAGCTCCACACCCAAACTATTTCAAGATGTAGATACCGTAAGCAGCTTAAACTTTAACACGAACCATCGAATGGTGAGAGCGAAGCTATACATACAAAAAGTAAAAAAAAGAAGACGAACCCCAATGCATAATAAAGATATAGCATTACCTATCCCAAAAGATATGCTACATCAACTTGAACAGGACCTCCAGAGGAAAAATGATGGGAATGGTACAGTCCAAGAAAAGTATAACCTGTTGGAGGAGAAATTAAAACAATTCAATAACCGACTTTTGAAAATCAACATAACAAAAGATAAAATAGGAACCAGATCCAGAGAACTGATAAAAGAAAGAAAATTACTTCTCGAGGACAGGAAAAAAAACAGAGGAAAGATAGCGAGTATTAGTAAAGAAATTAACAAAGAAATAAGAAAACACAGGACAGCGGCACGCACAAAAACGATCCAGAAACATATAGAAAGCACTGGCGGAATAAAACGAGCGCTAAAAGAACTAACAGAGGGTAAACAGTTGATAACAAATATAAAAGATAAAGGTTCTGGAAAAAAAGCCACTAAAAGGACCTGTATATCTGAGCTAGCAACAAACTTCTTTCGCAATCTGTATAGCAAGTCATGCAGTTACACAACAACCGCGCTAGAAGACAACACCACTGAACGCGGCGAAATTCCCGCGATCCTTAAAGCGGAAGTAGAACAGGCGATAAAATCCCAAAAAAACTTCAAGTCACCAGGAGAAGACAACATTTCAAACGAACTCCTTAAGGGTAGCGCTGACTTGATCATTACTCCATTTACGGATCTATTCAATGATATTATCAAGAAAGAGGAAATACCTAATCAATGGACTAAGTCAAAAATAATTTTACTCCATAAGAAGGGAGACAGAGGTGAAATAAATAACTACCGGCCGATTAACCTAATGTCGAACTTATATAAAGTTTTTTCAAAAGTCATATTAAACCGAATAAATAAAGTATTGGAAGAGAATCAGCCAATAGAACAGGCGGGCTTCCGCAAAGATTACTCCACAACTGACCACATTCACACCATAAAGCAAGTAATCGAAAAATGCAACGAATATGGAAAGCCTTATTATCTGGCCTTTATAGATTATAATAAGGCGTTCGACTCTTTGGAGCACAACGCCATATGGGAAGCTTTAAAGTCACAAGGTGTGGATTTTAAATACATACGAATAATTAAGGAAATTTATAAAAACTCATCAGCGAGAGTGATGACAGACATAGAGGGAAAAGAATTTCCAATTTCGAGAGGTGTTAGACAAGGGGACCCATTATCTCCAAAAATTTTTACAGCCGTATTAGAACATCTATTCAGAAACTTAGATTGGAAAAAGGAAGGAATTAATATTAATGGCGAAAAACTAAATCATCTACGTTTTGCCGACGACTTAATCTTGCTCTGCGAATCTGAATCAAGTCTACAAATTATGTTAACAGAACTCAGGGACCAAAGTATGGCAGTGGGTCTGACTATGAACATGGAGAAAACGAAGATGACTAATCGTGAAAAGTACACTATAGAAATAAATAACTCCATCATACAGTATGTGGACCATTATACATATCTAGGACAGATAATATCAACAAGTGATCAAACACAAAAAGAAATTGACACCAGAATCAGCAATTCCTGGAAAAGATATTGGTCACTAAAAGAAGTGTTTAAAAATCCACAGATAAAAGATAAAAAGAAAGTTTTTGATACTTCCATGCATGACCTATGGCTGTCAAACCTGGGCTCTAACGCAAAGATACAAAGAAGCACTAAAAGTTTGCCAGAATAGTATGGAAAGAAGCATGTTAAACATTAAATTAAAGGATAAGGTAAAATTAAAAGATATCAGGCATCAAACAAAAGTTACTGATGTTACCTACACGGTACGGAAATTGAAATGGGGATGGACTGGACACCTTATTAGAAATAATAAGGAGAAATGGGGAAAAAAGGTAACAGTTTGGTATCCTCGAGACGGGGTAAGAAGAAGGGGCAGGCAAATTAAAAGATGGGAAGATGAAATCAGAAAGCATGCAGGAGTTACCTGGAGGCGCACAGCATTAGATAGAGCTAGATGGAAGAAGCTGGGGGAGGCCTATGCCGCAAGGCAATCTGATAATGACGAAGAAATGTAAAAAAAAAAAAAAAAAAAAAAAAATGTTATTGTTATCAGAAATAAAGGCTATTATTATTATTATTATTATTATTATAATTAACAACGTAAAGGAATCACAATTAGTAATATTTACTTTCAATCAGGTAGTAGTTGAATCGAGCAAAGGGCTGATTGTGATCACAAGTAGTCAATGTGTGCTCTGTGTGTTGATTGAAGTGTCTCCGGCGAGTAGCAATATAGAGTAATGCTTCACGAGTATTAGGGTTACACTAACAGCTGTAGTGAAACTGAATATAATCTTTAGTTTCATCTTTTAAAATGCTTTATTAATATTATAATTGAAACTTCGTGTTATATATTGATGATAGTATAATTTGTTAGGAATAAGCTTATTCAGTCTGAAACCTCTTTTCTGTTAATATAAATTATAGTTATTGTTTCGCAAACTCAAACTTTAAACAATTATAAGTGCTTATGGGATGACCACTATGGACTTGAAAATACCCTTATATTCAATATTCAAATTAATTAATTATATAACTAGGAATCTGAAAATTATTGTCTGAAAATAAACAATTGTCTTCTTATGATATGTGTTATTTAAATATACATATTTTATAATATAATACAATAAAGTTTCTCTACAGATAATAGTAACATGTACATGAAGCTTAGGCAATAAATGTATGGAAATAGTAAGTTCCTGCATATTATGAAAATTTCTATTAAGAAATGGGAAGAAATAAATTGCTCCACATTACGTAAATATTTTGTTTAAGTTCTTTATACACCTAAATTCAAAATAACTTTATTAAATTAGGCATGTACATGCACTTTTGCATCGTCAATTGTATGTACATTCAAAACGTCAGAGAAGTCAGTCATTTGACTATTAGTCAAAAATTTGTTTCTGCACTTCGTAATTTGGAAACAATAACTGTGAATATTTTGTGGTTATATCTGATGTCATTTTTGACTTAAAATTAATCGCCTTTAAATTTAACTAAATCTATAAAAAATGTCCTAATTAAATTGTTTTATTATTAAGTTTATGTATAATACTAAAAAAAATAAACTAAAAAATTACAAGTAAAAAGTAAAATCTTTAATGTTAATGAAAAAGATACAATTTTCCAGAATAATACGTTTATAAATTAATTTAATAATATTCGATGTTTTCCCTCGCAACCTTCAATTAAATGGACTGCTTAAATTAAATATAATAATATTGTATTAATTTGCCTTGTAAAATTGCCTCATTATTGTTTTTATGATTCTATCTACTTTACAGTTTAACACAGATACAACAAGTTAGTTCGTAGCATACAGTTATATAGTCTTTGGGTATATACATATTTAATTACTTAATAGTGAAAATGTTAGTTTTCTTTGCAAGAGACAGTCTTATCACATTTTAATAAAATATCGTAATCTTTTTTTGTCGAACTATTTAGTAAACAATATAATAACTAAGTTGTAATAATATTTTTATTTAGATAAATTGAGTGGCACAAAAAATCTGCAAGCTTCCATTTTCTCGGTGGCTGTACATTTTCTTAAACTCTGAAATTAATAATTGTAGAACCGAAAACAACAAAACTTGAAACTAAAGAGTCCTAATAAACATTAATCTTACCTACAACAGTTGCAATATGCACCTGCCTTTACTGGCCCATCCAAAAATACCAAAAAATACCACTTTGTGGGTTTTTATTTTAAGTAAATAATCACATTATACAGCATCATAGTTCTTTATTTTAAAGTTTAAGTAGTCATATACAATATTACCAGATGATATTTGTTGTATACACTATTATTATACAGTAATTGCAATTGTAATAATTATTTTTAAATTAATAAGTTAAAAGAGTATTCTTCCTCTTCTCTATCAACACTCCTGTGGAACTGTTCAAGTTGAACATGTATTTTTAACAATTGCAATTTATGTCTACTTAAAAAATAAATGTAAATAAATAAAACAATATTTATTTTTAATAAAAATAGAAATTAGTATAAAATACAATACTTTTTCTTTATCATGTATGCTCTAAATATAGTGATATTCATTACAAGAATCTTGCTACTCCAAATATATGAAAATGTAAATCCACGTCATATTAATATCTTGATTCACATTAAAGTAACATATATAACCAAAAGGGCATGTATGAAGAGGTTGATATCTGTGGCCGAGGCGAAAGAGGTATGCAGGGACCGTAGCGTTTGGCGCTCCGTCGTCTCTGGCTACCCCGCAAGGGATATGGCGTGAAGCAAAATGAATAAATAATATAATTAAATAATTAAAATAATAAATTCAAATTACTTCTACTTCTGTTAGTAACATCACTCTATTATTCAACTGAAAATAATAATCAACTTTATCAGCATATTATAAAACAGAGAGCGCAGCAATTTTCAATTTTTTTAGTCGAACTGATTTCATAACGGTTGATTTATTATAGAAACTTATTAATATTTCTAATAAATATAAAATGAAACTTATTTCTAAAATATGATTTAAATAATTTTACAACGTTTATAGACAACTTAAAAATGCAGTATTAAGATCCTACCCGTATCAATATATTTTTCTATTCAATGTATTCTACAATATTTTTATTCTTAACTTCTATTCATCTTGTCAATTGTAATTACCCTGTTTTTGTAACAAAATAAAAGATTAACAGCAAATTGTACAAGTAATATTCGGTATACGTTGTCCTGACATAGAATTCAGAAAAGAAACTTGGTTTGGTCATAAATATATCGATACTGCCCGCTGAGGAATTCGGTTACAATTCATTTCAGAATATTTACATATATAATTATATTATTCTTAAAATACACGTACACATAAAATCATTTAATCTTTAATATAAAGATAAAAATTTTCAACGGATTATTATCTGTGAAAACACATAAGTTTATAAAAAACAATCTGGTCAGGTTGCTATAAATACGAGTATACCTTTTCAATTCCTTTATGTAAAAACTGTTGAAAAAAAGTATGGCATTTAATCAATGACAGTTCCTGTAGGCCAAAGGTTTTTTTCCTAAATGAGTAAACTTATAATATTATTTAAATTTAGATACTTACAATTTAATAGAGAAATCTTCCATAAAATAGTTATGGAAGATAAGTAGCCATAATGGCTTGTATTTTGTATGTATGTACTGTGTGATATAACAATGTACATACAAGTATTTACATATAGTCACATGTCATGACATGTATGTCTTCTACATCTCGTAAGTCATAATGATCTCAATCACATACCTTACTGAATTTCTTGTATCCGTGATATGGATGTAAACTATGAGTCAAACTACATAAAAACTACTCTAAATGAAGCTTTTTAAAACTTAAAAATGTATATTACTTTAACAATATTTTTGTATTCATAAAACTCCTCGTGAAATTAATATTTTAATATGAGAGAATTTCTACTCTCATCAAATTATTCTTAATTACCTTTTCGCTTATAATTTAATTATTATAATAATATCCGTTTATATTAACCCATGTTATTAGATTACAAATTCATCCATAAACTAATTAACGCCTACAAAATATGAATTTATAATCCACAATATATTTATAACATTACTTATTTATACCTGATACTATTATAATCACTTTTAATAAAATTATACCTCATTTATAAGTATATATATATATATACTTATAAATTTCTATATTATCTCTTCTTTTATATATACATATATATATATAAAAGAAGAGATAATGTATGTTTGTATCAAGCTTATCACTGTATACCCTCCTTCTACCCGGTATATAATGATAAGCTCGTCGTACTTTATCCCAAGCACGTAGATACTAACAGATATCTACCCCAGATTGGACTAAGAAATTTCAATTATTTTATTTTGTTACTGAGAAAAACGGTAAATTGTTTTTATCGTAAAAAATCTAATAATTTAAGTTTTTACGATTCAGTTATTTAAAGTAACTTAAAGAGTTTCTATAGTTCGGTCCAAGAAAAGGTCAGGAAGGGATAGATAATTACTCTTGCGTTTTGTTCAAATTATTCACATATATTTATGAGATAACTAGTGTTAATGAATGTATGTTATTAGTTTTATCGTTTATAAAACTCGAGTTACAATCTTTTTAATCAATCTCGTATAATCGTAACAATTGTTTTTGAAGTGTTGTATTGACATTATAGTGACAAACGATTTGCATTTGATTTGCACCAAAGCATCAGTAATAATACATTTTTTATCTCAATATATAAAGCACAAAAACACTCACTCACTGACTCATTCATCGCTCTACAGCCCAAACCGTAATACCTAGAAAGCTGAAATTTGGACACAAGACTCCTGACATATGAATAGGTGCAATAAGAAAGGATTTTGCAAAGGTCCAAACCGTTCCAAAGTTACAGCAAAAAAACTGCAAAGTGTACCCCCGGTTCCCTCTCTTCTTCACTTTTGCCGTCCGTCGCGAAGCACGGGGAACCTGCTAGTTTTAAATATAAACGTCCTAAAAGGTAGCGATAAACTTAAACCTTACGAGATTCCAGTCTTAATATAATTATTTAAATAATATAATTTAAATATTTTACGTCACGTCACGCTACGAAGGAAGTACTAAAATGTAAAATGTCTGTAAACTCGTCATATTGAATTAATTTTATAGACATTGTTTGTATCAGTGCCAAAGTATTTTACATTTCAAGGATAAACCAGAGTGCTGAAATATTATATTATTCATTGAGAAACAGTTTGTCAATTTCAAGACTGAAAAGTCAACCAAATAAGTTACTCAAGTCTACAAGGTGAAATTTATTTTGTATATAAATTGAAACTTACATATGAAATTTTATAACAGTAATAATGTAGTATCCATATTTTACTACTATTTAATTGTAAATATGAAATACTACTTTTTTCATTTACCCTCTATTTTTTTGCATAGGATATTTATTACAAGATAAATTTTTCGGAATATAACAATACAACAACCATAACGCTTTGCCTCATCTCACCTCATCTCACCTCATAACTTTTGTATACGCTTGTATTGTAAGTAAATTTGAACAAGGGGTTGATTGTAGTCACAAGTAATCATTTGGAGCTCTGTATGTTGATTGAAGTGTCCCCTGAAGGCAACAATATGGCTGACGATTCACAAATAAAAGAGTAATGATTGCTGTGTGTTAAGTCAAATTAAATAAACAAATTTTCAATTTATCAAATAACAATATTGTTTTTATTTCTTTTTAGGATTGCAGTATATTTAAGCTTTAAAGGAGATCTTTCTTTTTTCCATCGTGTCGTATAATATATTTGTAAAATTACGTGAAATTTGGATTGTATATTACAATTATTGTGTATATGTACATGAATCAAATCAAAGTGTTTTTACCTTTTTATAGATCTACTCTTAAAGGCTAAAGGCTAAAGGCTATGGTCAGTTAAATACGATATGTGTAAAATGATTACATAAAAGCACTTAAGGGAAAAGGTTAATATTAAAATATCCATTATCGAATTGCGGGAATCTTTAATGTAAAGTTTCATTACGACAATTTTTGATATAATTTTTTTAACTAATAAAAAAAAACAGTACATTTTGCCCCAATTAATACGATCTCGTTAAAGTCATGCAGTCCATAGCATAACAAAATAATTTCATGCATATCCATGTATTTATGTATATAATTCCATTATGGCTTTCAAATACACCTACATATTAAAATTAACTTATAATGAAATTCATTACATATAGCCGATTAAATTATACGATTCCATGTATAGTAATAATTTAATTCCTAAGTAATAAATTAATTTAGTAACATCGTTATAAAATATTCAATTCAGAATATAATTTTAAAGTACAAATATTTTTCACGTAATGAATAGAAATAAAAACATGTGTCAGCAGCCTTTGTCTGGTATTAAAACACTACATTAATTACTATGAATATATGATGTGCATTACTGTGTAGTTTCTTTTATTTACGAGTAAAGTCGATTTATTAAAATGAGATCATTAATGTTACTCAACCAACAACTGCGGTCTGACGTAGTAGCGTCAAAACTTGTCTTTAAATAACCTAACCCAACCCCACTGTAATGGAACTGAATACTGGAATAAGCTCTCCATCCTGTCTATTATGAAAACAGTGATTGCACTGAAGTGGAACTTTGTACAGGGAAACTACAACACAGAAATATAGTATCATAATGAGCCAATAAAACCAATAAGTAAAGTGCAGTCTTCTACAAATACTTGAATTTCAAAACAAAACTTTAACATCCAAGTTGTTTTACATCGGTTTGATTTAATGGTCTCTTAGAGAAAACACACTTAGATTGACTTTGTTAGTTACCTCTTTATGATGGTTTGAAAGTAGATTAAAAATTGTTTATTAATGACTTTTGTAAGCTGAATAACAAGGGAAACCTACAAAATAGCTTTATGCCATTACACTAAACGAAATTCACGAAAAAGCTTTCTTAGTTAAAAATGTTGTGTCGATCGCTTAACATTATTTTAATCTTATATTGATAACGGTGAAGAATTTAATTACATGCCTGAGGGGAAGTCATCTATTCATGCGATGCATGCAGTTTCAACCTCGCCCTAAATAAAATATTAAAGAAGATAAAACTATCTAGTCTGTGAGTAAAAATTTCATTTATTTTAATAATAACTGAAAATAGAACAATTAAACTTTTATCTCTTTAGCTATTAGCTCTTCTTATAAAAATCTTATATATTGTTATTTATTATACAAATTGATTATAAATCAAATAGCTAACGTAACATTTGCATTTAATTTTTGTGGTACGTATTTGAGTTACTTCAAAACATTATAAATAGAGACACATATAGATAAGAGACCCTTTAAACTAATATATAGAGGTCATGACTAAAGTTGTTGGTGTTAATCTTGTCTCTCGATGGATTTATTTCTAATGAAAAGTAAGTCTAAAGTTGGAGCAAACAATTAAGGAATGAATTGTCCAGACCGTCTATAAACCTTTTCAAGGCCTTTAAGATCTGTTAAGATAAGAATAGTTAGGTACGAAAGAATTAAAAGATGTTACTAAAAAAAGTCCTGTTACAAAAAAGTTAATAATAAATTAGTTGTTTTAAGATTGGATGTATATTGCTGTTAATAAACTATAATAATTTTAAACATTCTATTCTGCTCATGATATTTCACAAACATACACCTACCTACAAATGATAAGAAGTATAATATTAGATAATTATTAACAAATAGTTAACGTGAAAATATAGATTAATTGAATAGTTTTATTTATGTTAAGATGATAATGTTATTTTTTTAGCAAAATTTGTGACTTTATGAAGTTAAGCTGTCGCGATTTGACCTGACAGAGAAGAATTTTTTGGAAATTTAAAAATTTTTAACCCCAAGTAATGTGACATCTAGAAAAGAATAACAGCAACGACGAACATCAGAACAGATATACAAAAGCATTGTGTTCCAAGCCGAAACGAAGACGCTTCTCTCTCCTCGCGTTCGCTCGGTCAACGATATGAGAACGAATTATTTTATATTACTATTATTATATGATTGTTACTAAATACTCTTTGTGACTGTCATTATGAAAACTAATGAACCAATTTCAATGGAATTTAATAAATAAAGTAAGTACTTTTTAGAATATAATTAAAAAGTACTCTATACTTTAATTTACAAATTATATATTGTTAGTAAAACAAATTCGAAGAACATAATTTTCAACTTTTATTTCTTTTCCTTAATCTTTTATCTAACAATTAAGATGTATTTTGAATAAGACTAGAATAATTTTAGAAAACTAGTTTTATTTATCTTACTAAATATTAAAGGTCCATTAAAGGTCTATTTTGGTACTTTATCCCAGTTTTCATTATTTATTCAATAAATTATTATCAGTATTTAAGTTTCTAATAAAACATTTATATTTTAGTCTAGACTCGAGAAGATAATAGAAATACTTATATTTAAGTACAAAAGACCATTTTCAGTTTTATAATTCATTATGTAATTACCCATAATTAATTATAGTCCTATTTAATGTTGTATTTCTTATATCTAAGAGTGATCAGTCTCTTCTTAGGTAAAAATAGCTCTCAATTTAATGTTTTTTGACACATAATAAAATCAATACATTGGGTATTAGAATATTTGTAAATTTATTTGTTAGCTAGAAACTTATAAACGTATATATATACGGCCACGCCCGCCAACAGCCCGCTGCTGGGTTCGTCCGAATCCCGAAGCTGAAGACATTACCAAGAAGACAGTTAAGGACAGTGGAATAGCAAGTATGACGGGCACAGTGACCTGCTTCGAATGTGGTCACCCCGACCACTACGCATCAAGGTGTCTACGTCACATCAAATCTCAAGCAGAGGTTGACTGTATTAGCCAGTGTAGTGTACAAAGCAAACATCAGATTTTAGCAAACGTAGAAATTAATGGCATAGCACTTAAGATAAAATTTCATGTTTTACCCGATTTTTGCTTATCCTATGACATTTTAGTTGGCGTGAAATTCTGAGCCAAGGTTTAGTAGTTGTTAATATGACAAAGAAAACTTTTACTTTGCAAAGGATTATTCCTAAACAGGTTTCCCTCGTGACAAGTTTACAGAAACCCGTTGTAGAGTCGCAGGTAGAGTCGCAGATAAGAACCGAAAGTAGAGTTGCAGGTAGAGTTGAAGGAAGATTCGAAGGTAGAGTCGCAGGTAGAGCCGCAAGTAGAGTCGCTGGTAGAGCTGAAGGTAGAGTCAAATGTAGAGTCGAAGGTAAAGTCGAAAGAAGAGTCAAAGGTAGAGGTGAAGATAGAGCTGAAGGTAGAGTTGAATGTAGAGTCGAAGGTAGAGCTGAAGATAGAGCTGATGGTAGAGCCGAATGTAGAGCAGAATTTAGACTCAAAGGTAGAGTCGCTCCCAGAACCTTCCGTAAATAATGTCATTGAGTCCATATAGCTATAAAATGCAAACAAGAGTGACATGTTAAGGAAATTAGATACTTTTCATCCACGGTATTCCTAGTTCACCTGCTAATACAGATCCCATGGAAATAGGTCTTAAAGATCCCGATAAGACCGTTTTTCGTCGGCCCTATAAATTGAGTCCGAGCGAAAGGCAAATGCAAAGTGCAGTACAAAATTGATGAATTTCTTTTTGCTAACCTTATACTTCCGAGTTGTTCACCTTTTGCTAGTCCCATCTTGCCTGTCAAAGAGAAGGATAGCACAGATCGCATGTGTATCGATTGTAGAGAGCTGAAGGATAACACCATCCCGGATCGATATCCATTGCCACTCATCTCAAACCAGATTAACCGGTTACATGGATCTAACTGCTTCACGAAACCCTGTACCACCACCAAATTCCAATAGAATCGAACTCTATCAAGCATACAGCCTTCATAACACCCGATGGTCAGTACGAATACGTCACTATACCGTCCAGACTGCGTAATGCACAGTCGATATTTCAAAGAGCAGTTACAAAAGTACTGGAAGAGTTAGCAAAAACGTACGTGGTCGTTTATATGGACGGCATTTTAATTGTAGGATCGAAGGTAGGGCAGGCTGTACATAGGTTAGACGAAGTTTTAAAGGTTTTGACTAATAGAGGATTATTTCAACATCAAAAAGTGTTCCTTCCTAAAAATGATTGTCAAATACTTAACGAGGCGAAATTAAACCAAATCATAAGAAGATAGGGGCTTTAGTGGACTTACCTCAAACCCAAACAGTCACTCAATTACGTCAATTCATATACCTCGCTTCATATTTTAGGCAACTTGTTCCAAAGTTTACTGAAACTGGCTACGTTACATGCCTTGGCTGGTAAATCTCAATTCAACATAGAGTGAACACCATCTTATGAAGCAATTAGGCAGAAAATTTTAGCGTGTCTAACTAATACTCCTTTCTTAATGATTTTTGATTAAAATTGTCCAATGGAATTGCACACCGATGCAAGTGATAGCACTTGCATCGGTTACGGTGCAATCTTAATAGAAAAAAATGTTAGAGTTCATGTGATTGCCTACTTCAGTAAGCGTTTTTTTTTATGTTAGAGGAGGGCAAACGACACAGTTCACTCACCGCCGCCCATGAACTCTTTCAAAATCCGAGGATTCACAAGAACGTTGCCGGCCTTGGAAATAGGAATATATGCCTTTTTTGAAGGTACCCATGTCGTATCGATCTGGAAATACCGCCGAAGGAAGTTCGTTCCACATTCGAGTGGAACGTGGGAAAAAAGTCCTTGAAAACCGCACAGTGGAAGATCGCCACGCATCCAGGTGGTATGGGCGGTAAAGGAGGCGATGGCGAGCTGTGCGGTGGTAAAATTCGGCGGTAGGCATCAGATCGAATAGTTCTTCGGAACACTCCCCGTTGTAAATGCGGTAGAAGACGCACAGAAAAGCAACGTCTCTACGTAATGCCAAAGAGTCCAGCCGTTAGCAGAGCACCGGGTCCCCGACAATCCAAACGGCTCTCCGTTGTGCGCGATCAAATGGTAGAAGCTGATATTGGGTTGATCCGGACCAGAGATGAGAATAGTACTCCATGTGTGGCCGGACCTACGCCTTATAGAGCGCAAGTCTCTAGCCAGGTTTGAAATACTGTCTCGCTCTATTGATCACTCCCAATTTCATCGAGGCCAACTTGGCCTTGCTCTCCAGATGACCACGAAACTGACAACCGCTCGAAATGTCGAGGCCCAGTATTCTGATACCTGAGGCAATGAGGGGAGTGCTCTCGAAGAGCGGTGATACGACAAATGGGGTTTTCTCAGTGATAAATGCGCAAACCTGCATCTTCTCGGGATTGAACTGAACGTGGTTCAGTTCACCCCACTCAGAGACCATCCCCAGGGAGGTCTCTATTGAAGACACAAATTTCTTTCGACACTCATCGACGTCATCCCGAAAGAGACCTGCACGACCGGAATATACCGCATCCCCAGTGTTGTCATCCGCATAACAATGTATGTTGGGAATATCCAACATATCATTGATGTGCAGGAGGAACAGAGTTGAGGATAGCACGCAGCCTTGGGGTACACCAGCGTTCATGGGCTTGGGGTCCGAGCAAAAACTTTCGAGAACGACCTGTATGCTCCGCCCAGTTTAAAAACTGGTGATCCTCTTGCATAAAATCTCGGGAAGCACATAGGAAGGTAGCTTCGAAAGAAGCCCCTTGTGCCATACACGGTCGAAGTCTTTTGCCATATCCAGACTAACTGCCAGACCCTCTCCCTTGCTTTCAATAACCGCTGCCCAACGGTGCGTAAGGTATAACAGAAGATCACCAGCTGATCGATCATGGCGAAAGCCATACTCTCGGTCATTGATCAACTGGTGATCCTCGAGCTGCGTTAGGACCTTTCGGTTGATAATTATCTCCATAATTTTGGAGAGAAGGGAGGTAATGGCAATAGGTCTGTAGTTAGCTGGGTCCGAGCTATAACCGTATTTAGGGATCGGATGGACAAGGGCACACTTTCATGAGACCGGGACTACGCTTTTAAGGTAGGACTGCCGAAATAGACGCGTTAGCACTGGAGTCAACTCAGAGGCACACGTTCGTAGCATCAATGAAGAAATGCCATCCAGCCCACTCGACTTATCTACGTCCAAGGAAAATAGAGACTGCCTGATAGTTTTTTGCCGAAAAACTATTTCCGGCATTGAGCTCGGACACCGCGGGATGATAGGCGGTGTCTTCCCCTGGTCGTCCAAAGTCGAGTTGGAGGCGAAAAGAGTGCCCAAGAGATCGGCTTTCTCTTTTGCCGTGTGGGCTAGAGAGTTATTCCCCATGTGCAACGGCGGCAGGGACGGCTTCCTAAAGTTACTCAGAGTGGCTTTTGAAAGCGCCCAGAATTTGCGCGTGCCAAGCGGGTACTCTGCCAACTGATAGCCCAATTTTGACGACATGCTTGAACTTTGCTCTAGCGATTTGCCGTTTGAAGAATCTGAAGGCACGGTTGTATTTCCTCTTCAGAACTCTAGAGTTCGGATCCTTAGTGATTACCGCATTGGCCCAAGCTTGATAAGCCTGCCGTTTGCCAGCTGCTTCAGCCCTGACAGACGCATCAAATCAAGGCCGCGATCTGCCACCAAGTGGTACCACAGAGCTTGGTACAAAAAGTTCCATGCCCTGAAGTATCACATCAACTACAGCCGCAGTGCAGTCACTAAGATCGTTGGAGGGGAAACAAATCGGCCCCCATGGGAAGGATGCAAAAAAGGATCGCATTTTATCCCAATCCGCTGACTAGTAGTGCCAAACGCGTCGAGTCGCAGGTTTTGTACGAGCCGGACGTTGAATGGGCACTACACTCCGTGCCAGACAGTGATCAGAGGACCCTAAGGGAGCCTCGATAGTGACCTGGTACTTTTCTGGATGTGTAGTCAGCAGAAGATCCAACAAAGAGGGCGTGTGGCTGTCCACATCCGGTAGACGAGTGTGCGTCTTTACCAGCTGGGTAAGACCATTTGCCAAAGCAAAGTTAAACACAGGTCTCCCCGCGTAGTCGGTTACACGTGACCCTAACCATTCGGTATTGTGCGCGTTGAAGTCCCCGAGGACTACGACTTCGGCGGAGGGAGTTTGTGAAAGCAGGTCGTCAATCTTCGCTTGAACGTGGCCCAACAGTTGCTCTGTTTGTGCTTTACCACTATGGGATCTGTAGAGGCACGCGTAGACTCTGACGTGATCGTCCAGGTCCACGCGCAGCCAGAGCACGGAAAGGTCCCAACCTTCAAAAATCTGAAGGTGACGGTAGCAGATATCCTCCCTTACGAACACAGATACCCCGGCGTGTGGTATAAAATGATGTTCTAGTTTATACCCGAGTACGATAGGTAAGCTGTGTCGCTAGGTTGAGATATCTGCGTCTCCGTCAAAAACAACAAGGCCGGCTGCGCCGTCTCAAAGTGGTAGTGGACGGCGTTTAGGTTCGAATGAAACCCAACCAACCAACCAACGGATGTTGCGAAAGTCCACATCTAGAGTGGAGCGGGGTGCCGCTGTTTGACGTCGTTTGGGGACCTCAGAAAACACAAACTGAGATACTTTGCCCGCCCCAGAATATTATTTATATTTTTAAAAGTAAATCTTAACCTTATAAAATATTTCTAATAACAAAAATATACGATAGAATGATGTACGGCTTGTGATCTTTAAAAGTAATTAATCTATAATACGGAGCTCGTTATTTCACTGATATCAATATCAGTTGCCGGCTTTGTCGATACACAACTGACATGACAAAGAACTTGAGTGAGGATAATCCAATACATCTCAAACGTATAATATAAAGATACGATAAAAAGAAATATAAATTGTTACAGATAACAAAAAATTTATAAGGGATGAAAAACAAAGTTAACAATAAAAATAATCTTACTATTATCCACATAAGCAGAATGTTACTTGTGCAATTATTATTAAACATATTTATGTTTTTTACTTATACATGAAATAATAAATATAATATGAAATATTCTGAACCTCTTGGACATAATTTATTAACATCTCTGACAATATTTAACACCACCTACCTCTTAAGTGACAGTGAATGAATTTATAGATAATGGAACACAAAGTTATTATAAATATATAAAAAAAATAATAAAGTATTTGATAAAATAAGATTTTAGTGAAAGTAAAACAAGAACCGGTTGTTTAATACAATGTTAAAATATAAAACAGACGGATTCCGTGACAACATTAATTTCGTATATAATTATATATTAGATACGAAATTAATTATATATTATATATTATTTCGTATATTAACTGTGACTTCCAGTCCATCCCTATAACGACTGAACATATAGTGTATGTTACTTAATAAATTGTATGAAGTAAAACATTTCATTAACACATAAATTCATGTGATGATTTATTAATAATATTTGGTTTCATTCGTTTTAATATCTGACAAATGTTACATGTAATAAAACTTATAATGTACTTCAACATTTAAATAAATATATTTTATATTATATGAAATCACCGATTAAGTACTCTTATATTAGAAATGAAAACTACATTTAAATGCACATATTTAATGCTCTTCCCTTGGCACTTGGAGTTTGTATAAAATTTCAGTTAAATCGCTTAAAGATGACTGATTTAAAATGCAATTGCAAGATTCCATCCGGACAAATATTCGAGTACATTGCGAGTTAATAAAATCTTGTAAAAGTATATTTTAATAACAGTTTATCATATACATACAGCTAAAAATAAAAATGTTCTGATTATTACCTATCTATATATATCTCTTTGTTACTTATTTCTCGTTAACACCGGACCATTTTAATATTGTTGAATATTTTTATATTTCCAACAAATGACTCGCCGGGGAACAATGAAAGCTGTACAATCCAAAAAAAAGTTATTTGTATTCTATGACAAGACTTATACTGAATTGATATTATACTACTTTAATTATAATATACTTTATATTTTAAATATCTTCGGTAAAATACAAAAATAACGTTTACTGTAATATAAATGATATAACACATGAAAGATAAAAGGTATTGAATGTTTATTTTATTGTTGATTGTAAAACTCTGGTCGCTTACTGTACACCCGTATAAATTAATCTACCATTTGTGAGACGAATGAAGTCACACACCTGTCGTGATCTGCCCTCGTATAATGATATATAACATAGTTAGAAGATTTATTTCATCTTCATATCGTTGTCCATTACTATTTTTATGTACAGAATATTACTATCTTTAATTAGGTCTGTACTTATTATAAGTAATGTTGTTTCAGCACGTGTCTAAGTCTTGTTTAATATATCGTAGTACTTTGAGTTATGACGGTCTTAAGATTTCGTTACATTCCTTTTAACGTCGTCACATTTCCTAATTACTAACTATTTATTAGAACTCGTTTTCTACGTTTTGATATATTTATTATTTATAGCTTTAGGTCAGTGTTATTACATTATAAAGATATAAATAGTTACTACAAAGTCTCCATTACAAACTTATTAGAATTGTCTATTTTATTTTCGCCTTGAATTATTTTTATGTATGTCTTCATATGTTTAACTTATTTCTTTTATTACTAAACTACATATAGCTTAAATAAAATGATGTTAAGAGACGGTAAGTGGGGACGCTCGTATCAGTATTCATCATAACGCGTTCTACTAAATGATACCACACTATGGATATATAATATAATATCTCACAGACATATAAAAATAACATACATTAAATAAAACAAAATTATTATTAAGAAATAATAAAAAAAATATATATTTGGTTTTAAAATGTTATTACATATTTTCAGTTACAGTTATTTATAATTTTATGTGAAGTGTATTTACAAATCATTCTCAATATAGAAAATTCCTGTAGCTTCAGAGCATTGTTTGTAATTCTAAAGCACTAATTTTGCTGTTACATAGCAGGTCATGGTCAACAGGGCAATGAGGAATAATTCAGTTCTATACTATTATTGCTTTATTCTCCTATACATCTAAAAATATGTTAAGTCCGACGGCCGCCTCACAGTCATTTTATTCTCTCCTTCACACTATTCATTTTGGGTTGAAATGCTTTATGTACTATATATTGATTGGTTAAGTCGTAAAAACATAACAAACCAACAAACGACGTTTGTTTATCTGTTATGCTTCTATTAATTATACATCAGATATTTCTTAAGGAGATATAAAAAAAAATATTTAAAATTAAAGGGACAATAATTTTGCACCAAAATATATGATTTTATTAAATACAGTTTGATTATAATCAACATCAAACTTGCAATTGATTCTTTTATTTAAAACAAGTGAATTCTTATTGTATTGTTAATTCAAACAGGTCAAACAAACGAAAATCTCATTCAATCAGAAATCAATTTCAATGAGAACCATTTAATGAAAAAGAAACATTTTTCAAAAAGAAGCCTTATTTATAGGACACACGGCTCAATTTTAATCATCATAAATAAATCCTTTTAAACAGTACATTTAGCTTTCGACTGTTCAAGACACTGATAAGATAATGAGGGGTTCAATAGATTGAGATTGTGATAGATAGAGATATCTAAACAGGTTATATTAACATATAAATGGCGGTTCTTTCCTCATATATATTTGGACTCAAGTAAACGTGTATTACATAAAAATATTTACATCAAAGAAATTCAACTCGTATGATTGCACGTTATTTATCTAGCCTACGATTTTCATAAACTAAACATAATGTATATAAATAAACGTTTAAAAAAAAACGTTTATTTATATACATTATATAACGTAAAATTGTATTATAATTATATTGTTGTTAAAGTGTCAAATCATTTTTTCTTTAATCATCTTTCCACAAACCAGGTGATAGAATTGCATTTCGTTATAAGTCCCAAATCTTATATTTCACGACAGTTCAAGCAATTATGAATATTTTACACTTCAAGAAGTTAACATAAATACTATCTTAAATATATGGAAATTGATAATGAAAACTGAACAAACATTATTAAAAACAACCTCGCAAAGGTCTTTTTGGTAAGGCAAATATTTATTTTAAACACAGTTCTACGTAAACACTATGAAGTTCCCTTTCAGCCAAATGTAAATAAACTTAGATTGCAAAAAGTTTGTAGTATTAACAACAGCAGACTAGTAGTGTCAAGGCGACAATATTGCTACTTGTCAAGTAGGTTGTACAATAGAACAAATGAATTCTTGAATATCTATACTTGTAGTGTAATGGAATGTAAAAGACGAGTTTTGGAATGGTTAAACTGCCTTAACTATGAAGATACCGAAAATATTGTTTCCTTATAAATCCCCCTACATGACACACACACACACACACACACACGCACGCACGCACGCACGCAGACACGCACACACGCGCCCACGCACACACGCACAAGCACACGCACACACACACCTAAAGAAGCACCTTTTTTTGGATAACATGTTTTTTTTGCTTTTCTTCTTTTTGTTGTTTGATTATTTTTTGCTATTATAACTATTATTATTATTTTAGTTATATTGTCTGTTCTCTGGAACAATAATTGTTTGGAGGTGGGCGTTATCGTCTTGGGACGTCTCTTTCAAGACAATTGAATCAAAACTCTTAGATTCTCACTTCACTGCAAGCATACATAAAATAATTAACATGTCCGTTGTAAGTATACTCTAAACTGGGAACATTAAAATAAGTACTATTCTTATTTATAATATAAATATAAATATATTATCAATAACTGTGAAACATAACGGTGTATTATAGACATAGCATTGTATATAAAGTCATAAAAATAAAACACCACATAAATTGCTTTCCTCGTCGCCAATCAGCCTCAATCTCAGTGGAGCGGTAAAAGTGAATCCGAACAATTACGTCCGGATACACTCGGAGTGTGAAGAGACACTGCCGCTGGAAACGACATTCAATATAATATGAATGAAAATATTGTTATGTATCAAGAATACAACATGTTTTCGATCTTTCGTCTTATCTATCGTTCGTCCGTTGTCTATTAATCCGTCTATCATAGACGGATCTTTATATAATAAAGTACATTTCAGTAAAAAGTTTCTTTTTTCTCTAAACAATAGTTTCTTTAAAGTATTTTTTTTATAATTTTTAATGTACAATTTTAATTTATTAATTTTCTTCTACTATAAGTACAGATCAATTAATATATATAATATTGATATATTCAACAAAATTAATCATAGTATGTTATTATTACTATCACAAATTGACTAGTTGTTGTTCACGTGGTTGTTTGTAGGTTCAGTTAATTTATATCAATGTACAAACGAACTAACAGAACAGCTGAACAGTTTAGAAAGGCTTTCTATTGTCTAACAGATTTAGCTTCAAATCATCTTGTACTTTTCATTTTCACTATAGATTTATGCTTGAATTCTTTTATCGGATAAAATAAAACTGAATTTGTTTTATCGAATCTTTCTTGTCTTTGAATTCATACAATTTCCTCTTTGTCATCATTTCATACAAGAAAGTTAATGATCGTGCCTGAGATACCTTATATTAATTTAATCTAGAGTTAAAGAATATCATATAATAAAAATTTATCAAAAAAACTTACAAAAGAACTACCATATTTGCATAGAAATAGTAGTATACTTAGAGAAAAGAAATATAATTTTATACCTCTGAGAATATGTACATATGTCTGTGAGATAAATAGTACGAATAATATTAAGAAAACACTTTTCAAATAAACCTATTTTATTTTATTAAGTTTCATACGCGAGTAGCTTCATGATGTGAACGGAGTGAGGACATCTATCATTGCTATATTGAGTTATGACTCTATCTATTGAACTTGTAAACTTGGCAAAGAAATATAGTTCCTACTCAGAATGAAATCAGAAATTTCTTATTTTATATAACACTTTCTGAAAGTAAATATAAGTTATCTGAAAATTTATTATCTTAGTAATATTTATATTTCACGGTTACCGGATATATTCAAGAAATTTACAAGATATTCCCAACAAATTTTATGTTAAATTACAGCGAAATAGATCTCCAGGAATAAGTTGAAAATAAGTTATCTCGCTAGGATCTATTAAAGTCGTTTCATCCAAGTTTGTATTATAACACTCTTCTAAACATCTCTCCTAAAACTTATAATCGGATTAGTTTTTTCAATTTATAAGCAGTTGACCGCGGCTTGAATGGTTTTTGGAACATTATTTTAGGAATTCTTTAGTCTTTAAACCGAACCCGGAATATGGACATGATAGTTATATTTTAAAAATGACTTCCAAATCTGGTTTCTGGGCTACCAACATTATTTTGACAAGTATAGGTACTGAGAAGGTTACAGAAACGTTATTGTTAAAATAATACGACACGCTTGCGTTCCAATAGCAGACAACTACTGACTTTTATTTTTAAAATAAGATGACACAATAAACATAACTTGACATATCTTAAACTAGATGTCGCTACTAGTACTACTTATAATTATTGTACACAATATTTTTGATATACAATTAATACCCCCACTATATCAAAACAACATTTAATTATGACATTTGTTGAACTCCCAACATTTCTAACAATTTATAGTGTTTCACAGAATTTAAAGATTTTGTGAGTATATCAGCTGGCATATGATCTGTCTGTAGATATTCAACTTTCACTATATTATTTTTAACACATTCTCGACTAAAATGAAACCTTATATCTATATGTTTCGTCCTATTATGAAATATAGGATTATGTAACAATTTGTGTGCACTCTGGTTATCATTTAGAATGACAATACATTGCATTTTACCTATGATTTCACTTTGTAAATTTCTAAGATAAATTGCTTCCTTACAGCACTCTGATATACCTACATATTCTGCTTCAGTACTAGATAAGGTGACATTCTTCTGTTTTTTACTTCCCCAAGATATCAAACCCCCAGAGAGAGAAAAACAGTATCCTGTATAGGATTTTCTGTCTGTTATGTCACTACCCCAATCTGCATCCACATAGCCCACAATCTCTTTGTTATCTTCACCACTATATTTAATACAACAATCTTTGGTTCCCTTTAGGTATCTTAATATACGTTTAGCATGAGCCCAATGCTCCTTATTGTAACAGTTATTGAACTGACTTAAATAGCTAACAGAGAATGCTATATCAGGCCTGGTAAGTATGGCAACATACATCAAACATCCAATTAGTTGTTGATAAGGTAGATTTTTATCAGAACTTATAGCTTTAGTTAATTTTAAACCACATTCCATTGGTGTATCCACTGATTTACAATCAGCCAAATTAAATTTCAATAACAACTGTTCAATATAATTACTCTGACTTAATGTTAAAATCTTATGTGTTTTATCATAACAAACCGACATACCAAGACACTGCCTTATTTGGCCTAGGTCTTTAATTTTGAATTGAGATTCTAATACAGACTTTATTTTATCAATCTCTGCATTGTTATTGGAAAAAACAAAAAAATCATCAACATACAGAGCAATTATAGTCATATTTCTGCCATCAGTTTTAGTATATAAGCAAGGTTCATATTTAGATTTTAAATATCCATTTTTAGATAAACATACATCTACTTTGTCATACCACATTCTTGAAGATTGTTTCAAGCCATAAATAGCCTTTTTTAGTTTTAAAACCTTTGATGAATCTGGACAATTAAACCCTTCAGGTATTTGCATATAAATGGTTTCATTGAGATCACCATTCAAGAATGCGGTACATATATCTAAATGTATAATATCAAGTCCAAGTTTCACAGACATGGCAAACAATAATCTGAGAGTACTGTGTCTTACCACAGGTGAAAAAGTCTCAGTATAGTCCACACCTGGTTGTTGAGAAAAACCTTTTGCCACTAACCTTGCACGAAAACGAACTTTACCATTAGGTTCAATCTTTTTCTTAAGCACCCACTTGCACTGCACAATTGAAGAATTATTAGGAACATTCACTATCTCCCAAGCATCATTTTCCTCGAAGCACTTTAATTCCTCCTGTACTGCCTGCAGCCACTGATCTCTTTCAGGCCCTTTCAGCGCTTGTTCGAGTGTGAGATCCATACCATTATCCATACTGTTTTCTGTATAGCATATACCACTATACCAGTTTGGTGCACGACGTTCTCGCACAGGCCGCACAGGCCTGTCTGTTTTATTATTATTCTGAGTATCTGAACAATCCTCATAATCACTTGGTAAGTGATCTGAAGATGAATCCTCCAATGACTCTTCCATCAATGTTGTATCTGTTTCCCCCACTGAATCCTGCAAAACTTCAGTATCTTTCACCACTTTATTCATCTCGGATCCTTTTTCATTCTCTTCGGAAGTAATATCCATCATGACTGACTGTTTTTCCATAATGATCACATCCCTGCTTGTGAAAACCTGCTTCTTGATTGGATCATACAATTTATAGCCATTAATTCCATCAGGATAGCCGAGTAATATGCATTCAGTGGACTTTCTGTCCCATTTGGTCCTTTTTTCTTTATTGACATGGACCATGGCAGGCGATCCAAAAATCCTTAGATCACTCAAATCTGGCTTAACACCCATCCATAGTTCATATGGTGTTTTTCCATTCAAAACTGATGAAACAGTTCGATTATGTAAATGCACAGCCGTATTGCAAGCCTCGGCCCAGAACTTCTTGTTTAGTTCAGCATCATATAGCATGCACTTAGCCTTTTCAATAATCGTTCTATTCATTCTTTCACATAACCCGTTTTGTTGAGGGGTGTAAGGGTTAGATTTTTGGTGTATAACCCCAAATTTCTTTAAATAATCATCGAATGCAGCATTACAAAATTCTTTTCCATTGTCTGTTCTGAATATTTTCACTTTTCTATTAGTTTGGTTTTCTGCAATTGCTTTGAATTCTTTAAAGTATTTCAATGCTTCATTTTTATGTCTCAGAAAGTAAATGAAGGTCATTCGGCTAAAATCATCAACAAATAATAGAAAATAAGATGCTCCTCCTAATGAATGCTCCTCCATGGGTCCACAAAGGTCACTATGGATAATATTCAGTAATTCAGTACTCCTTGTTACACTATTTGGAAAAGGTAATTTGCACTGTTTACCTACACAGCAAGTCTTACATGTTGATTTATTTATAGTGACATTCTCATCATAATTCATACCTTTTACTGCATTTTTAGTTTTTCTTAAGCTATCACTGTTCAAGTGTCCTAACCTGCGATGCCATGTCAAGCCCGAGGTTTTAACAGCAGCAACCAAACATTCTTTTACATTTAATTTATAGACACCATTAGTCAATGTTGCAGTGGCAACCAACTCATGATTTCTATTGTAAATCTGACAACTATTATCGGTAAAATCCACTTTGTTACCGTTTTGTATCAACCTGCTCACTGATATGAGGTTAGTTGTCAAGTTTGGTACACAGTACACATCTTTGATGTTTATTTCAAATTCACAGCCATTGGCGGAGGTTGTAATCTGAACATCGCCAGCACATGTTACTGAAACAGTTTCCTGATTTGCTACTATTATTTCTTGATTAACTTTCCGATATCTGCTGGTGATCCAATTTGAATTCGCCGTTAAATGAACACTAGCACCGGAATCTATATACCAATCTCCTTTATTGAAGCTGCCGCTCAAGAATACAGCTGAGAATGCATTTGTCTGCTTACAGTCTTTATTTCTATTGAATTTGAAACTTTTCGAGCATTGCGATGCATAATGTCCAATTTGTTTACATTTATAGCATCTGACACTGACAGTTTTCACGTCGTCATTTTTATGTTGGTATTTGTTGCCAATACTGCCACTCGTAGACGCTTTTGGTTTCGCCTTGAAATGACTATTTTTTGACACAGCTAGAGCGCCATCTATATTACCTATGTTTCCGGTCTCCATGTCTAAAAGCTTACTTTTAATGGCGTCCGCTGTCACTTGAATCCCCGAATGTTCTATTGCCATAATCATAGGCGAGAACTTCTCTGGCAATCCAGCTAGTAGCAACGAACCAATCCATTCGTCGTTTATTGCAAACCCTGTTCCACATAGTTTCTGACCCGTCTCAATTATTTGAGTGACATACGAGGTCATGGAACTGCAGCTTTCCAAACGAATGGATATCAGATTCCTTAAAAGACTTATCCTTCTGGTAAACCCGGAATCATCAAAGAGCGACTTGAGTTTTTCCCATAGCTCCTTTGTAGTTTTGACTGTTTTTATATGGACATATAATGATGAATCTATAGTGAGTATAAGCTTAGCTTTCGTCTTCGCGTCATCTGCAGCCGATACAATTACTTTTGTACCACTTTCATCTTGTTCGGTCTTGATGCACTTCATCATGCCTTCCAGTATCAGAAAGTTTTCTGCCGCGAACACCCACTCATCATAGTTCTCACGACCACGCAACTTTGGAACGTTTACTATATAGTTAGCAGCCATTACACTGAATCGACACCGGCTTTTCACAACACGTGCGTATTTCTAAGTTCACTTTTGCGCGTAATACTGATATTGTCTACCGAAATGTAATTGTTTTACACAAAACACAATTACTTTCACAATTATTTGTTAAATTCTGGTAAATTCTGGGCCCATAACCTGTTAAAATAATACGACACGCTTGCGTTCCAATAGCAGACAACTACTGACTTTTATTTTTAAAATAAGATGACACAATAAACATAACTTGACATATCTTAAACTAGATGTCGCTACTAGTACTACTTATAATTATTGTACACAATATTTTTGATATACAATTAATAGTTATTAATATAAATATTACCCCTTACATTTTGAATACATACTTTTTGCTTGTAACCGTACAAAATAAAGTATTATTAACATAAAATAATGTCTGGTAGAAGGTAAAAAGCCACGATGTATAAACATTCTCCCTTAAATTCATTACGCGGGCTCGCTGGAGCGCGTAATTAGATGTACGGTTGGCAAAGGTACGGAGCTTTTTCATTAATTTTCTATTGCTCATTTTATTTTGCGACGTCGGGGATTTAACTGAATAAAAAAGAATTTAACGAATAATGTTTAGAATTACTTTTAAATAAAACTTTTTATGAACTTCTTGAAATATGTTTCTTGTTATTGTTTGAATATAAATGTTTTGTATGTAAGTGAGTACGGTAATAATATGCATTGAAATTTTAATGAGGATTTATTTGTAATAAGTACGTCTCTATTTGCACTATATTTCCATGTACGCTTCATATCACTTATTGATCAAGTATCATGTTACTTTATACCGTCAGCAAAACAACTTATTAATAAATTAATAATTAAAATGTATTGTATCGTTATTAATGTGAGAAGTTACATTTAAATGTAGTAAAAGTTAAAGAAATAAAAATAAGTTATTATGAAAAGAATAAAAACAGCTCAAATTAAGTTTGTGTCAGTAAATTAGATTTGTCCTAAATGTGAAAACTAATATCACAAACATAAATAAAGAAATAAAGTTACCAATGAAATATTATATAGTATTTTTATGTTGACGGTACCGCTATGTCTCATTACAGTCAGCCGCAACCACATAAAATATACGTGTCGCCTCTAAATTCCACTCGACTTGACTTTATCATATTACTCTATTAATCTTATACTCCAATCTCCAATCATCATATAGTTGTCTCCAAGGAGTGAAAGATAGTGACATGGGAGTGAAAGTAGGTGACCTTAAGGTCAATTGCTTACTATATGCAGATGATGCAGTGCTCATTGCATCATCAGAATGCAATTTGCAGGCATTGGTCACCACTCTGAAAGATGGGTGTGAAATTAATGGTCTTAACCTGAATGTAGATAAGACGAAGGTTCTGATATTTGAAAGAAATGAAGAAAGAACAGAATGTAAGATCAACGTGAATGATAAGATAATAGAACAAGTGAATGAAGTGGTATATTTGGGAAGTATGTTTAGCAGAGACGGAAGATACGAAATGGATGTGGAAAGGCGTATTGCTGCTGGTAACAGAGTCAATGGTGCTTTGACTGCATTGTTGAGACGGCAAAACGTCAGTATAGCTGCACGTTTGGCTGTACACAATGCAGTTTTGCTACCGACACTGTTATACGGCAGCCAAACGTGGGTAACACAGAAGAAGAATGTAAGAAAGATGAATGCTGTGGAGATGCGATCTCTTCGCAGAATATGCGGAGTCAGTCTAGCTGATCGAATCCGCAATGAAGAGATCCACAGAATGGCAGGTACTAGCGAAGATGTCACGGTGAGAATGAAGAAGAACGTGCTCAGGTGGTTTGGGCACGTTGAACGAATGAGTGATGAAAGAATGGTAAAAAAGATTTATATGGGAAAAGTGAGCGGTAAGAGAGACAGGGGGAGGCCTCGAGTGACCTTCGAAAACACAGTAGCTACGATACTGGAGGAAGGTCACGTGAAAAGCATAAGGACCCCCCGGAGGGCATGTATGAAGAAGTTGATGTCTGTGGCCGAGGCGAAAGAGGTATGCAGAGACCGTAGCGTTTGGCGCTCCGTCGTCTCTGGCTACCCCGCAAGGGATATGGCGTGAAGGTAAATAAATAAATAAATAAATAAATAAATAAATAAATAAATAAATAAATAAATAAATAAATAAATAAATCTTATACTCAAATTATACTCATAATAGGTTTATAATAACAAAGTATAATACAATAGAATACAATATATAATAACACAGTTCTTTTTTTTGTTAGAGGAGGGCAAACGAGCTTGCGGGTCACCGTTGATATGTGATCACCGCCGCCCATGAACTCTTGCAACATCTGATTCGTTTCACGTTCGAGTGGTACGTGGAAACAAAGTCCTTGAAAACCGCATAGTGGAAGATCACCACGCATCCAGGTGGTATTGATAGTAAAGGAGGCGATGGCGATTTGTGCGGTGATGAAATTCGGCGGCAGGCATCAGATCAAATAGTTCTTCTGAACACTTCCCGTTGTAATACGGTTTACAACAATTTCAATTGAAAAATATTTGGAGGTATCTTTGAATCTCTTATTGAAAAATACTGCCAATATTTAAGTAACAAATATAAATGAAATGTTGCTGGCACGACTACTCCATGGCCTTTACAATCTGACTAAAAGGATTGCGGTTACTCACACATTGGCAAATATCCAGATACATTCTACGAACAAACAGTTATATTCTCAATGCAATATGAATACCTTTTGATATTAATTAATTTCTTATTCCCACCTCAACTATGACTTTAATTTATTCCATAAATTTGTATAAGGTCCTTCATTCGGTGCTGGTTATTTCGATGCAAATTAACAAGAGGCCCAAGGGCCATTCGCGTTGACAGACAGACGACGAATCAGTTATTATATAACAAAATATATATTATTATACAGTAGAATACAAACTTGTATATAAATGCGAAAATGTATATTTATTAAAAGATTTGAAATAATTTTATTAACGTTTTCTTGTAAATAGTACAGACAAAACTTGTTTCAATTTCGTTTTTGTATTGAAGTTGTTATCCAAGTGCAAGTCGTAGCAAATATGGCAAGTCTGCAGTGGTTTCAATTCTGGGGCATTATACATTTTGAATTGTAAATTGTCTGATAAATAATTTTATCAACAACTCCTTCAGGTGAAATAGAAATTTACCATAACAAACTGTGTTTGACCTGAATGAAGTTATGATTGCATATACGTTGATTATTTATTATATTGCATTTATATATATATATATATATATATATATATATATATATATATATATATAATACTACTGGTATAGTTTTTATGCCTTCATACATATTAGTTAATTAATCCATCAGAACTAGATAGATAGTTTTTCATGAAATATATAATAAAAAATAATGTAGAAACATAAACTACTTTTAAAAATAACATACTAATAATCTCTTGTCTAGTTATTTTATTTAAGTACACATATTTTCCTTCACTTTATCAAGAACATCAAATAAATTTCAACCCCTGTTTTTCCTTTGCATCCTTTTTTTCGTTAATCCAAGTTAAAATTTTACAGTATATCCAATTTTAGCTCATTAAGGAGTAAGGCACCCTTCACACTTTACGAAACGAATTTACGGTTGAGCAGCGCGGTCTTAATTATTAATATCATTCATAATTTCAGACCTTAACATCCAAACTACAATATTAATAATAAGTCAAATAACAAAAAAGAAGAATTACCATAATTATTACGTAGAGTTCTGTATATAATTACATCAGGCCTGAATTGGCATCACGCGTCGTTCTATTTTTACTTATATTAAAATCGCTAGTCAAACTCACTTAAAAACATAAAGAAATCTTACAAACCTACAACATTAAAAGTTCGGTTATCATAGAATTGCTAAATCGTAAAAACTTTCTGTAATAATCTCTTGAGAAAATAGGTTAAAAACTAACAAAGAAGATCTGTCTGTCTGCTGTTACATTGCATAAGCTCGCGGTAAGCTGTATGTGAGTGAGTGTACTTCCAGACTAGACTACGTTTTGTTTCACATATATGTTGAATACTTGGATGATAAAAATAAATAGAAATAAGTCACAAACCAAATAACAATTAGTTTAAATACTGAATGTTCAGTAAAATGATCTAAAGTAGCTTTTATTCATTTAAAATATTAATCTTAATCTATACGAATAATAAAAATATGATAAAATAATCTTAATCTCATAAAATGTTTCTAATAATGAAAATATCATAAAAGGAAGTAAGGCTTGTGATCTTTGAAAGTAATTTATATCATCGATATATAGGATGGTTGTTAGTTCGCTGGTATCAATATCAGTCACCGGCTTTGTCGATACATAACTGACATGACGAAGAATTGACTGAGGCATGATTCAATACACTTCAAAGGTTATACCTTTGAAAGATAAGATAAAACGAAATATAAAATGTTATAGATAACAAAAACGTATAAGGGATCAATAGCAGACTTAATAATAATAATAATAATGTATCTTAATATATCTTATACAAGAAGTAAATGTCTTTAAATTCAATGAAAATAACTTCTGTTTCAGCTACAGCTGACTCCTCCTTGACTCTTTGGATAAGTAATTAATTAAATTATTATTTTTATTATAAATGTGGTTAAGACCTATTTATAATTACTGAATAACTGCTGAGATTTTCTAATCAATATAAAAGTACTATACACCCTCAATACTTGCTTTACAATTGATGGCTTACACTCAATTCCTATATATCCTTCCGTCTATTATTATTTAAGTTCGTATTTTATGACATATATGTAAGCAGAATGTTAATGGTATAAATAATATTTACCATATTTATATTTTATTAACTTTTGCATTAAACATTAAAGAAACCTTTCAATATTCTGAAGCTCTTAGGCATATTTTCTTAAAATTTCTGACAATATTTAACATCACTTTCCTTCTAAGTGACAGTGAATAAATTTATAAATAATGGAACACAAAAAAATTATAAACATATAAAATAATAAAGTATTTGGTGAAATAAGATTTTAGTGAAAGAGAAACAAGACCCGGATGTTTAATACAATGTTAAAATATAAAACAGACGGATTCCATTATAACATTAATTTCGTAATAACAAATGTAGACATTTCGACTTAAAAACTATAACACAGATATAAGTACTTATTTAAAAAATATATATATAAATCATCGCCACGAGCAGGACTCGAATCTGTGACTTCCAGTCCATGCCTATAACGACTGAACATATAGTGTATGTTATTTAATAAATTGTATGAAGTAAAACATTTCATTAACACATCAATTCATGTGATGATTTATTAATAATATTTGGTTTCATTCGTTTTAATATCTGACAAATGTTACATGTAATAAAACTTATAATGTACTTCGACATTTAAATAAATATATTTTGATATTATATGAAATCACCGATTAAGTACTCGTATATTAGAAATGAAAACTACTTTTAAATGCACATATTTAATGCTCTTCCCTTGGCACTTATCATCAAAGATAAGAGTTTATATAAAATTTCTGTTCAATTGCTTAAAGATGACTGATTTAAAAATCAATTGCAAGATTCCTTGAGACAAATATTCGAGTACATTGCGAATTAATAAAATCTTGTAAAAGACTACTTTAATAACACTTTATCATATACATACAGCTAATAACAAAAATGTTCTGATTATTACCTATCTATACATATATATATATCTTTGTTTCTCATTTCTCGTTAACGCCGGAAAATTTTAGTATTGTTGAATATTTTTTTATAACAGTGAAAGCTGTACAATGCACAACTAATGTTATTTGTATTCTATGACATGACTTATACTGAATTGTTTATAATATATTATACTAATTTCATTATAATATACTTTATACTGTAATGAAATGAAATGATTTTTTTTAAGGCAGCTTCGTCCATAAAATCTAAACTAAAACCTTATTCCATCTTGGACGTGTCTCCTGATTGGACTCTCATGATGGACACGTATGAAAGGCAATACAAAATCCCCGGGGATGTTTGTGTTTGGTCATCTAGGCCGGACTTATTCTTGTACTCAAAACAACTAAGGCGCGTTATACTTGTGGAGCTTACTGTACCCTGGGAAACAAATATACCTAAAGATCATACATTTAAGCTTAACAAGTATTACGAACTATGTAACGAAATGATCAGGAATAAATTTATAGTTAATTTATATGCTGTAGAAGTAGGAGCGAGAGGTATAACAGCAAAATCTCTCTATAATTTATTTAAGGATCTCGGCCTTTCTAGAACGATCATCAGTTCATTTCTGGAACGTATTTCAAAGGCAGCTTTAGTAGGTTCTTACGATATTTGGTTAGGTAGGGAGAGGAGCGTGAACAGTGAAGGTGAGCGTGTATGCGCATACTAAAGGAGCCCCTTTAACCTACACCTGGGTCGCAAGTCCCAGGCATTGTTTGCGCTCCTTTTCTTGCAACGCGATGGGCCCGGCACCCGCACGGTGAATCCATGAAAAGCTAATAAGCTTCGTCTCATTATGTTTAGTAAAATACAAAAATAATGTTTACTGTAATTCAAATAATAAAACATATAAAAGAAAGAAAGGTCTTGAACATTTGTTGTCTTGTTTATTGCATAGCTTTAGTCTCTTACTGTACAAAAATCTAACATTCCATATATCAAGACACCCGTGGGTACAAATTAATATACCATTTGTGAGACGAATGAAGTCACACACCTGTCGTGATCTGCCCTCATATAATGATATATAACACACTTAGAATATTTATTTTACCTTTATGTCGTTATTCATTACTGTTTTTGTGTACAGAATGTTACTTTTTTCAAATGGGTCTGTACTTATTACACGAAATTTTATTTTGTACGTGTCTAAGTCTTGTTTAATACATCGTATTACTTTCAGTAATGACGGTCTTAAGATCTCCTAACATTCCTTTTAACGTCGTCATATTTCCTAATTTCTAACTATTTATTAGAACTCATTTTCTACGTTTTGATATATTTATTACCTTCAAATTAGTGTTATTACATTATAAAGATAGAAATACTTACTGCAAAGTGTCTATTGCAATGTTACTAGAATTGTCTATTTTATTTTCAACTCTATTTTATTTTTACACATGTCTTCATAAATTGAACTTATTTGTTTTATAACTAAACCACATATAGTTTAAATAAAATGATGTTAAGAGACGGTAAGTGTGGACGCTCGTATCAGATAACTAACTAAGCATCCCTTCCTCTGATCGCTTTATTAACCTTTCCAATATTCACCATAACGCGTTATACCAAATGATACCACACTATGGATAGATGGATCTCACAGACAGATAAAATAAACATTAATTAAATAAAACAAAATTATTATTAAGAAATAATAAAAATATATGTATTTGGTTTTAAAATGTTATTTGTTAAGACTGATTTCATTTCTGACAATCAAAATACCCTTGACAAAAATGTAGACATTGTATGTATGTAGAATGTAGCCAAACGAGACGGTATTATATACATCCAATGTGAAACCAACATTGATTTTGTGTTTTGCCTGAACACGTAGTCTCCGTTCATAATGATAAATATCTCCTCCAGTCAAGGAAATTGAAATTGCTATATTAAAATGAATAGTTTATTCTAATTAGGTTCACTAAATACTGGGCCCGTGTTTTTACAACTCAAGGATTAAATACAGTTTTATTTGAAATACTATTTTTTTTATTTATTTATTTATTTCTAAAATTCTTAAAACTATATACATGGTATACATATCAAATCTGAATTGAATTTATTGAATTTTGAAAATTACAATTTTCATTTGTAATCAAACAAACATATATGGTAAACGACTACAAAAGTATAAACTGTGTCGCAGCCGTTTACGCCCACTCCGGGACTCCGTGTATGTTCTAGAATCATATAAGATGTACTCAAATATTCAGTAAATTAACAATTCTTATAAATATTACTTTCTATACAATAACTAAATTATAATAAATAATTACTATTCGTTTTTGAGACAAAAATAAATAAAAATTTATATTTTTCGCTTAAACTTAATTAAAAATTATTAAATTGTTATTATTACAATATTATTAAAGAATTAAATAATGTATTTCAATAATAAACAATGATTTATTGATTAATTATTAGAGTTAATTAGATTATTATAAGAATGTGAGGTGGGTATGTGTTGTGTGTGTCTGTGAGTGTGTGTGTGTGTATGTGTCATTATTAATTATAAATAAGTGTCTCTGTTTCATCATATGAAAGTTTCTGTAAGTAATTACAAAATTTTATTTTTACAGCTCCAGTATGTCAGAGGATATATGTTTAAAATTTTATTTAATTTATTATAAATCAATGAGGAAAGGTATTCATAATTCCGTTTTGGTAGTGCAGTATGACATCGTTTGGTTTCACATGGTTGTTTAGAGCGACGAGTGAATGAATTATCAATTATGAAAGGTAGTGTCTGATGTTTTCGTAAAATCAGTTGTCTAATATACAATTGTCGTACTGTTAACACATTGGCATTGCTGTATAGCTCATTGGTAGGTGAAAGCATTGGTTTTGATAAGATTACTTTTAGTACAGCTCTTTGTGCTCTCTCCAATCGAAGAAAACGAATTTTACTAGATCCACCCCATGCTGTTACGCAATAAGAGAGAATTGATTGTATCAGAGAAAAGTAAACTGTTATTAGGATGTTTGGATCAGCAACCGCCCTCAGCCTTTTAAAAACAAATATCAATTTTCTTACCCTAACAACCGTTGAGTCTACCTGATCCTTCCAAGTCAATAAATGATCTATTTCGATTCCTAAATATTTAATAGTATGGGCACGGGTTAGTGTAGCACAGGAACAGCTAGTACCTCGAGATAAACAGCGATGTGTTTGAATTGAATAAGTCTGATCAGGCAAAGTGTGTGAACTGACAGAAAATGTGGCAAACGTAGTCTTCGTTAAGTTTAGTGTCAACCGGTTCCTGTCCATCCAACGAACTATATTACTCAAAACTGTCTCAGCTGAAATACGAGCTTCTGTCCAAGATCGAGCCTGAATGAGAATCATCTGCATAAGCCAAAATCTTACATTCATTCATTAAGGGGAGCTCAAGTAGGTCATTTACGTAAATAAGAAATAGCGTAGGGCCCAATACACTACCCTGGGGCACTCCGCACGTAATTGGTAAAGCTTGACTTGGTTTTAAGTCTTGAATTGTGATTATTTACAATAGTATTAGTTAATGTTTAGTAGTAGTAGTGTAATGTTAACGGTTTTCAAGATGTTCCTACAATGGGTTCTGTATCGCGTATACGTTAATTTGGCTTCGTGGTTGTTAGGATTTTTTTTGTGAATTTTGTATAACCGGTCACGATTTCTAACACAACGCAAAAGACCTGGCGTCATCCAAGGCTTAATAATCCGTCGCTTACTAGGAATAGCTACTATTCGTGAATGAGACGAGACGATATCCATGATAATCTTCACCAAAGTACTAGCCGCCGCTTCAGCATCAGTCATGGACATGATAGGAGAAAAGTTGGTTTTACCAAGGTCCCTCACACAAGCACTCTCATCCGTAGTTAATTTAGTACAGGCGGCTCTATTTCTCCTAACTTTACCATTGCTACATAAAATAACAGGAGTGTGATCCGTGACAGAGGATTCAATTACCAGAACTGTTGAAGGTCTATTTGTTTTTAATAAGACGTGGTCTAGGCAACTATTATTCCTTGTCGGTAATACATGAGCCGGTAGCATTGCGTGCATGGCTGCCGTAGTTAGATATATATCTGCATTAGGGTCGCCACTCCCTGGTATAATGTTAATATTTATATCACCAATTAACGCGACAGTTTTAAACTTTGACAAGGACTTCAGAATGTTATCCAATGATTCGATGAAATCAGACACATTCCTAATTGAAGGAGATCAATAAGCGGCCACTACAGCAATATCGTTATTAAACTTCAAGACGAGACAGTTAGCATCTTTTAATGTTGGTTTTATAACTGTACACGCAAGTTCAGATTTAACAAAAGCTACTACTCCGTCGTTTTGGTTTGTAAAGGTGCTTTTATATGAAGAATAACCTGGCATCGCCGGGAGACAAAGACTTTTACTCAGCCAACATTCACTGAGTATAAGCACGTCAAAAACCAAGTTTATTCTTTTTAGCAGTAATTGAAATTCATCAAAATTACAACTAATACTTCTAATATTAAGGTGTAAAATTAGGAATTTATTATTCATATTTTTAAAATACTCCCAACTATTTTCCGGAGCACAACCATATGACCGAGATATAGACATTCGTTCAATGTCATTGTTAATTAAGGAACTATCCATTGTGACTGAATAATATAACACATGTTAAATGCTTTTTTACCCATATAAACGAGAAAATAAAATAATATATACTCCATTTGCCATACTGAGTGTGAATGTGAAGTGTAAAATTGTATATGTATAGTGTAAAGATTGTTAATTGAATGACCATAAATTTAAAATTATATAAAAAAGTATTACTAAAATTATTGCATGAAAATACAATTAGAAACATGAATGAATATTTTTTTAAAAGTAGTCATAAACTCACAGCAGTCTTCAAATTCGCTAGATCTAGCTCGCCTCTAATTGGGATGGCAGTGGTGCCCTCTTTCTTTCTAAGGAATATTTTCCCGTTTGATACCCAAGAGAAGTCGTAGTTGTTTGTTCTTGCGTAGTCCTTGCTTAGATATAGTAATCTTTTCATTTTAGGAGTCAGATTTTCAGAGATGAAGACGGGTTTACGTAGGCCACGTATCTGCATAGATTCCGTGCTTAGATTATTTGTTTTATTGTATTTATTATACTCTTTATATTTCCGTATAATAAGTTCCTTCGTTAACACACTTGTGAAGTCTACAATAATTGTTTTATCTTCAGAGTCTTTCTTGCTGATGCGAAAAATATCTCTAACGGAAATTTGGTCAGTGTGCGTATTTAGAACTTTAGCCATAGTGGAAACATGCCTGAGGAGATCCTGTTTAGTTTCGCCAGGTGCATATGGAATATTTTTAATTTCAATACAAGAGGCACGTTTATGGCGTTCTATGTTTTCAAGCTTATCTTCCAGGCCTTGAATGTGTTGTAAGTCTTTACAGCGATCAGCTTCAATTTCTTCTATTTGTGACTGTATACACTCAAATTTATTGGCAAGGAAGTCAGCAGTGCTTTGAACACTAATATACTGTGTCCTAATTTCATCTAGTGCCAAAGATATTTTTTCCATTTTAGTATCCTGGGCTTTCTGAGGCGCTTTTAATTCCTCAAACATTAATTTCATTTCCGACATCAAATCATTAAGCTGAGTTTCGTTACACTCAGTTCGCTTCCGTTTATGACGTTGAGTAACGTTGACGGTACCACGCTTTGAATCTTCTTCGGATTTATTATGTTTGGATTCAGGCGAGCAGTGTTGTACACGCGGCGAAGTGGGGGGTGTGCGTCGGAGTGGCATATCTTATTATAATTATTAGAACTGACACTACACTTAAGCGATTTTTATTTTATTTTTAAGAGTACAAGTAAGTTTTCCTGGTTATTATTGGCAATCAGTCTCTAAAAGTACCAGGCGCACATAAAACGAATCACTTACTACCCAGTGATACTTCAAGTAGGGCGGCGTTTGAGCAAGTAGGTTTCCATACGCTGATGATGAACGTAGGGCGGGACACGCAGATACAATTAGCCAGTAGCCAGTGATGATAGGCGGCGCTTGCGCAACTTTTGAGAAAGGGGCGGAGACGAGGGCGGTGGGTATTACCCAATCGCAGGGGTACAGAACAAAGAGGATTTCACTTCACTTATGCACTCCTATTATTTATTCAGAATTATTTTACGAATTTAAATATTTAAAATAATAATAATATTAAAAATAAAAATTAAAACGGTATAAAAACAAAGGGATAACAGTTTGGCACACGTCTACTCGATACCGAGGTCCGGGAGGAAGGGAAAGTATACAGTGTAATAAACCTAAATATTTTGAAATAATCTTCGTTTCAATATATTCCACTCAAATATAAGTGAGCCAAGACAGATCTTTACTTTATCTGATCTCATCTTTCAAGTATGTTATCAGATTTAAAACCTGATAAAATTTTTGGTGGATCAGTTTCAGTACTCGTAATAAAGATACTTTTATTTAACAAACACATAGTTAATTTAAATATAATATTTTCAGTTTCAGTTATTTATAATTTTATGTGAAGTGTATTTACAAGACATTCTCAATATAGGTCATTCCGACAGTTTCAGAGCATTGTTTGTTCTTTAGAATTCTAAAGAACTTATTTTACTGTTACAAAGCACGTCATGAACAAGGCAATGAGGAATAATACAGTTGTATTGCTTTATTCTCCTATACACTTAAAAACTGAGGAGTTAACGTGAACTTCTAATGCCGCCAGACAGTCATTTTATTCTATCCTTCACACTACTCATTTTGGGTTGAAAAACCTTTGTTACTATATATTGACTGGTTAAGGCGTAAAAACATAACAAACAAACAAAAAAAGTTTGTTTATTTTTTATGTTTCTAATAATTATACATCAGATATTTCTTAAGGAGATATAAAATAAAAGTGTAAAAAAATAATATGTACAATAATTTAGCAGCTAATTATGTGATCTTATAAAATACATAATTTTATTAAAATCAACATCCAACTTGCAATTGACTCTTTTATTTAAAACAAGTAAAAGCTTATTGTAATTTTAATTGAAACAGGTCAAACAAAAGAAAATCTCATTCTGAAATCAATTTCAATGGGGACTATTTAATGAAAAAGACACATTTTTCAAAAAGAAGTCTTATTTATAGGACACACGGCTCATTTTTAATCATCATAAATAAATAAATACTTTTAAACAGAACATTTAGCTTTCGACTGTTCAAGACACCGATAGGATAATGAGTGGTTCAATAGATTAAGATTGAGATAGAAAGAGATATCTAAATAGGTTATATTAACATATAAATAGAGGTCCTAGAGGTCCCTGATATATATTTGGAATCAAGTAAACGTGTATTACATAAAATATTTACCTAAAAGAAATTCAATTCGTATGATTGATTGCACGTTATTTATTTCGCCTACGATTTTTCATAAACTAATCTTAACGTGATAAAAAAAACGATAACTTTTCACAATTTTCACGATAAGAACATATTTAAATAATAATAGAAATTAATCTTTACGAATTAACTGGCGTACATTTATATTATACTTATATTGTTATTGAAGTGTCAAATATTTTTTTATTTAATATTTTTTTACAAACCGGTTGATAGAATAGCATTTCTCATTAACCCAGTCTATCTTAAAATATATAAATATCGGAACACACTATCCGGTGGAATATTTCGTTTTAGGTTAATTATAAACATTTTCATTTAGTGGGTACCTACAATAATATATTTTTAAGATTGCGTTTGTCGACAACAGTAGACAGTTAGGACTACATTTCTTGTATTACTTCTAAAGCCTTCGACTTCATTGTAAATTGATTATTTAATATCTCTTTACCAGATCTTATATTTTAAGACAGCTCAAGCAATTATCAATATTTTACATTTAAATAAGTTAACATTAATACTTGTAACCATCGTCATAATGTGCAAATTGGTAATGATAACAGAACAAATATTATTATAATACAAGTATTAGTTAATTGTTATATTATGTTCTTCTTGGGACCTATCTTTCAAGACAAATCTAATGAATCCAACCTCTTAGGTTCTTACTTCAGTCCAACCAAACATAAAATAACTAATATGTCTGTTGTAAGTATACTCTATACTGGATACTTTTAAAATACATAATCTCATTGTAATACTGATTATAAAAATACTTTCGTATCGTAAACTTGGCAAAGAAGTTATTAATAATGCAAATATAAATATAAGAAATAGGTAGTATTCTTATTTATAATATAAATATGTTATTAATAACTGTAAAACACTTACACTTTTATCAACATAGTATTGTATAGAAAATAAAACACCACGTAAATTGCTTTCACATAATATTCTTTATCTGTAACTCAATATTCTCGTCATCAATCGAACCACAGTGGAGCGGTAAAAGTGAATCCGAACAATTACGTCCGGATACACGCGGAGTGTGAAGTGACACTGCCGCTGGAAGCGACATCCAATATTATTTAAACGAAAATATATAAAATGTTTCCAATGTTCCATCTTATCGTTCTTTCGTCTGATGTGTATTATTCACGTCTATCATAGACGGACCTTTAAATAATAAAATACATTTCAGTAAAAAGTTAAATATTTATCTCTAAATAAGAGTTTGTTTAATTACAAATCAATTAATATATATATATATAATATTGATATATTCAACAAAATCGATTATAATATGTTATTATTACTATCACAAATTTACTAGTTGCTGCTTACGTGGTTGTTCGTAGGTTCTATTAATTTATATCAATGTACAAACTAACGAACGGAACAGAAGAACGGTTTAGAAAGGCTTTCTATTGTCTAACATATTTAGCTTCAAATCATCTTGTACTTTTCATTTTCACTATAGATTTATGCTAGAATTCTTTTATCGGATAAAATAAAGCTGATTTTGTTTTATCCAACCTTTTTTGCTTTGAATATATACAATTTCCTATTGGTCTTTATTTGATTCAAGAAACTTAATGATCGTGCCTGAGGAAACTTATATTAATTTAATCTAGCATTAAATAAAATCATATAATCAAATGTTATCAAAAAAGCTTACAAAAGAACTACCACATTAGCATTAAAACAGTAGTATACTCAGAGGAAAGAAATATAATTTTATATCTCTGAGAATATGTACATATGTCTGTGAGATATATAGTACAAATAATATTAAGAAAACACTTTTCAAATAAAACTACTTTATTTTATTAAGTTTCATACTCGAGTAACTTCATGATGTGAACGGAGAGAGGATATCTATCATAGCTATATTGAGTTATGACTCAATCTATTGAACTTGTAAAGTTGACAGAAATATAGTTCCTACTCAGAATACCGGTTACCGGCTATATAAGATATTCCGAACAAATTTTAAGTTAAATTACAGCGAAATAGATCTCCGGGAATAAGTTGAAAATAAATTATCTAGCTAGGATCTATTAAAGCCATTGCATCCAAGTTTGTATTATAATACTCTTTTAAACATCTCTCCTAAAACTTGTAATCGGATTAATTTTTTCAATTTATAATACTAGAACATTTTTGGAACATTATTTTAGGAATTCTTTAGTCTTTAAACCGAACCCGGAATAGGGACATGATAGTTATATTTTTAAAGGGACTTTCAAATATGGTTCGTGGGTTATTTTAAGGTTACAACCTTATTTTGAGAAGTTTACAGAATCGTATTTTTTTACAGTTATTATTATGAATATTACCTCTTACATTTTGAATACATACTTTTTACTTGTAACCGTACAAAATAAAGTATTATTAATAAAAAATAATGTCAGGTAGAAGGTAAAAAGCCACGATGTATAAACATTCTCCCTTAAATTCATTACGCGGGCTCGCTGGAGCGCGTAATTAGATGTACGGTTGGCAAAGGTACGGAGCTTTTTCATTAATTTTCTATTGCTCATTTTATTTTGCGATGTCGGGGATTTAACTAAATAAAGAAGAATTTAACGAATAATGTTTAGATTTACTTTTGAATAAAACTTTTTATGAACTTCTTGAATTATGTTTCTTGTTATTGTTTCAATATAAATATTTTGTATGTAAGTACGGTAATAATATGCATTGAAATTTTTACGAGGATTTATTTGTAATAAGTACGTCTCTATTTGAACCATATTTCCATGTACGCTTCATATCACTTATTGATCAAGTATCATGTTAATTTATACCGTCAGCAAAACAACTTACTAATAAGTTTATAATTAAAATTTTATATATCTTTTTATTACATCTTTTAGTTATTAACTTATGAGGTGGTAGAGCCTAGCTGCAGTTAACTGACTGCAGCTCGTATTGGGCTGGCTCGACCGGGGAAGGACCACCCTCTCACAGAAGACCGACGTGTAGTAATCAAACTCGTTTGGTTATGTATGAGGTGGTAGAGCCTAGCTGCAGTTAACTGACTGCAGCTCGTATTGGGCTGGCTCGACCGGGGAAGGACCACCCTCTCACAGAAGACCGACGTGTAGTAATCAAACTCGTTTGGTTATGTTCCGTCGGTGAGTGAGAGAATCCGGAAGCCCAATCCCCCCCCCCCCCCCGCCAAACATGAAAGCGATGCCGAAAAGAAAAATACCCCAGGAGGGTACCGGCTTTGATGAAGCCGGGGACCCCCTCCCCGAGCAAAATCGGGGAAATGATTCTCGGATTTTGCTCGGGCTGCCCGTCGTATCTGGGGCGGGCAAAGTATCGCCTTTTGTGTTTTTTGAGGGCAAACGACGAGTCAACGCAGCGGCACCCCGACCCACTCTAAATGTGGACTTTTGCAACATCCGGGGACTTCATTCCAACTTGAACGCCGTCCACTATCACCTAGAGACGGCGCAGCCGGCCTTGTTGTTTCTGACGGAGACGCAGATATCTCAACCTAGCGACACAGCGTACCTGTCATACCCCGGGTATAAACTAGAACACCATTTTATACCACACGCCGGGGTATCTGTGTTCGTAAGGGAGGATATCTGCTACCGTCGCCTTCAGGTTTTTGAAGGTCGGGACCTGTCTGTACTCTGGCTGCGCGTGGACATGGACGACCATGTCAGAGTCTACGCGTGCCTCTACAGGTCTCATAGTGGTAATGCAGAAATGGTTCAACTCTTGGGCCATGTTCAGGCGAAGATTGACGATCTGCTTTCACAGATTCCCTCCGCCGAAGTCGTAGTCCTCGGGGACTTCAATGCGCACCATGCCGATTGGCTAGGGTCACGTGCCACCGACTACGCGGGGAGATCAGTGTTAGACTTTGCTCTGGCAAATGGTCTGTCCCAGCTGGTAAAGACGCACACTCGTCTACCGGACGTGGACAGCCATATGCCCTCTTTGTTGGATCTTCTGCTGACTACACATCCCGGAAAGTACCAAGTCACTGTCGAGGCTCCCTTAGGGTCCTCTGATCATTGCTTGGTACGGAGTGTAGTGCCCATTGAACGCCCAGCTCGCACAAGACCTGCGACTCGACGCGTTTGGCACTACAAGTCAGCGGATTGGGATGGAATGCGGTCCTTTTTTGCATCCTACCCATGGGGGCCGATTTGTTTCTCTTCCAATGATCCTAGTGACTGAGCTGCGGCTGTAGCTGATGTGATACTTCAGGGCATGGAACTATTTGTACCAAGCTCTGTGGTACCACTTGGTGGCAGATCGCGGCCTTGGTTTGATGCGTCTGTCAGGGCTGCAGCAGCTGGCAAACGGCAGGCTTATCAAGCTTGGGCTAATGCGTTAATCACTAAGGATCCGAACTCTAGAGTTCTGAAGAGGAAATATAATCGTGCCTCCAGATTCTTCAAACGGAAAATTGCTAGAGCAAAGTTCAAGCATGTCGTCAAAATTGGGGAACAGCTGGCAAAGTACCCGCCTGGCACGCGCAAGTTCTGGGCGCTGTCTAAAGCCTCGCTGGGAAACTTTTGTCAGCCATCCCTACCGCCATTGCACACTGGGAACGACTCTCTGGCCTACACGGCAAAAGAGAAAGCCGATCTCTTGGGTACTCTTTTTGCCTCCAACTCGACTTTGGACGACCAGGGGAAGACACCGCCTATCATCCCGCGGTGCCCGAGCTTAATGCCGGAAATAGTTTTTCGGCAAAAACTCATCCGAAAAGCCCTCCTTTCCTTGGAAGTTCATAAGTCGAGTGGGCCAGATGGTATCTCTTCAGTTGTGCTACGAACATGTGCCCCTGAATTGACACCAGTGTTAACGCGTCTATTTCGGTACTCCTACCTTAAAGGCGTAGTCCCGGTCTCATGGAAGCGTGCCCTTGTCCATCCGATCCCTAAAAAAGGTGATAGCTCGGACCCAGCTAACTACAGACCTATCGCCATTACCTCTCTTCATTCCAAAGTAATGGAGAGTATCATCAATAAGCAGCTCCTAACCTTCCTCGAGGATCACCAGTTGGTCAATGACCGGCAATATGGCTTTCGCCATGGTCGATCGGCTGGTGATCTTCTTTTATATCTTACGCACCGTTGGGCAGCTGTTATTGAAAGCAAGGGAGAGGGTCTGGCAGTTAGTCTGGATATGGCGAAAGCCTTCGATCGTGTATGGCACAAGGGGCTTCTTTCGAAGCTACCTTCCTATGGGCTTCCCGAGAGTTTATGCAAGTGGATCACCAGCTTCCTCACTGGGCGGAGCATACAGGTCGTTCTCGACGGTTTTTACTCAGACCCCAAGCCCGTGAACGCTGGTGTACCCCAAGGCTGCGTGCTATCCCCAACTCTGTTCCTCCTGCACATCAATGATATGTTGGATATCTCCAACATACATTGTTATGCGGATGACAGTACTGGGGATGCGGTATATTCCGGCCGTGCAGGTCTCTCTCGGGAAAACGTCGACGAGTGCCGAAAGAAACTTGTGTTTTCTATAGAGACTTCCTTAGGGATAATTTCTGAGTGGGGGGAACTGAACCACGTTCAGTTCAATCCCCAGAAGACACAGGTTTGCGCGTTTACCACTAAAAAAACCCCATTTGTCGTATCACCGCTCTTCGAGAGCACTCCCCTTATTGCCTCGCCAAGTATCAGAATACTGGGTCTCGACATTTCGAGTGACTGTCGGTTTCGTGGTCATCTGGAGAGCAAGGCCCAGTTGGCCTCGATGAAATTGGGCGTGATCAATAGAGCAAGGCAGTACTTCAATCCTGGCCAAAGACTTGCGCTCTACAAAGCGCAAGTCCGGCCACACATGGAGTACTGTTCTCATCTCTGGTCCGGATCACCCCAATATCAGCTTCTACCATTTGACCGCGTACAACGGAGAGCCGTTCGGATTGTCAGGGACCCGGTGCTCTGTAAACGGCTGGACTCTTTGGCATTGCGTAGAGACGTTGCATCTCTGTGCGTCTTCTACCGCATTTACCACGGGGAGTGTTCCGAAGAGCTATTCGATCTGATGCCTACCGCCGAATTCCATCACCGCACAGCGCGCCATCGCCTCCAATACCATCCCTACCACCTGGATGCGTGGCGATCCACCACTGTGCGGTTCTCAAGTACATTTTTTCCTCGTACCACTCGAATGTGGAACGAACTCCCTTCGGCGGTATTTCCAGATCGGTACGACATGGGTACCTTCAAAAAAGGCGTTTACTCCCACCTTCAAGGCCGGCAACGCTCCTGTAAATCCTCGGATGTTGCAAGAGTTCATGGGCGGCGGTGATCACAAATCATCTGTGACCCGCCAGCTCGTTTGCCCTCCTATTCCATAAAAAAAAAAAAAACTTAAGAAGTTACATTTAAATGTAGTAAAAAGTGAAGGAAATAAAAATAAAATATTATGAAAAGAATAAAAACAGCTCAAATTAAGTTTGTGTCAGTAAGTTAGATTTGTCCTAAATGTGAAAACTGATAATATCATGAACATACATAAAAAAATTGAGTTGCCAATAAAAAAGATATAGTATTTTTATGTTGACGGTACCGCTATGTCTCATTACAGTCAGCCGCAACCACATAAAATGTATGTGTCGCCTCTAAATTCCACTCGACTTGATCTTATCACATTACTCTGTTAATCTTATACTCAAATTATACTCATAATATATTTATAATAACAAATTATAGTACAATATATAATAATAAGGTTTATTTTTTGTTAGAGGAGGTCAAACGAGCTTGCGGGTCACCATTGATGTGTGATCACCGCCTCCCATGAATTCTAGCAATAGCAGGCATCAGATCGAATAGCTCTTCGGAACACTTCCCGTTGTAAATACTGTTTACAACAAATTGAATTGAAAAATATTGGACGTATCTTTGAATCTTTTTTTGAAAAATAGTTCCAATATTTAAGTAACAAATATAAATGAAATGCTGCTGGCACGACTACTCCATGACCTTTGTAATATAGCTTAAAGGATTGCGGTTATACTCACAGTTACATTGGCAAATATCCAGATACATTCTACGAACAAACAGTTATATTCTCAATGCAATATGAATACCTTTTGATATTAATTAATTTCTTATTCCCACCTCAACTATGACTTTAATTTATTCCATAAATTTGTATAAGGTCCTTCATTCGGTGCTGGTTATTTCGATGCAAATTAACAAGAGGCCCAAAGGCCATTCGCGTTGACAGACATACGACGAATCTGTTAATATATAACAAAATATATATTATTATACAGTAGAATACAAACTTATGATATATTTGTAAAAATGTATATTTATTAAAAGATTTGAAATAATTGTATTAATGTTTTCTTGTAAGTAGTACAGACAAAACTGTTTTAAATTTCGTTTGTATATTGAAGTTGTTATCCACTTGCAAGTCGTAGTAAATATGGCTGGTCTGCAGTGGTTTCAATTCTGAGGCATTATACATTTTGAATTGTAAATTGTTTGACAAATTATTTTATCAACAACCTCGTCAGGTGAAATAGAAATTTAACATAACAAACTATGTTCGACCTGAATGAAATTATAATTGTATATACATTGAATATATATATATATATATATATATATATATATATATATATATAAACTCTTTTGAAAAATACTAACAATCTTTTCTCTACTTATTTTATTTAAGTACACATTTTTCAATTTAACTTTGTCAAGAACATTAAATAAATTACAACCCCTATTTTTCCTTTGCGTCTTTTTTATTCTTAAATCCAAGTTAAAATTTACAGTTTATCCAATTTAAGCTTATTTTAGTCATTACACGTGTTATAGTAAAGCACCCTTCACAAGAAACGAAGTTACGGTTAAGTAGCGCGGTTTTAATTATTCATAATTTTAATCATTCATAATTTAAGACGCCGCTTTACGATTGCGGTACCTGTGGTGACGATGTAAACTCACCTTAACACCCAAACTACAATATTAATAATAAGTAGGATGTATATATATAATTATAGATAATGTTATCCGTCAAATAACAAAAAAGAAGAATTAGCAGCTGTCAAAAATAATTTATAATGCATTTTGTAAATAATTAAATTTGTAGTAAAATAATTATATAAAAATGAAATCTATGGACAGATTACCGACGGTTATCAGCTGTTGCTTCTGTTGCTTTCTGAGAGCCGGCACAGTTATGATAGCCATTTTTTCATTTGTAAGTAATCATCAATAAAATTACATTTGAATTCCAAATCTAAGTTTCTATTCACAACATCTTTATAACAAATCCTTCCAGATCTCAGGTCTTATGTTTGCTCCAAATGTCAGTCACTCAAAAGGCTTCTGGAGTATGGATCCAGTGTTGTCGTACTACAGCGCTGCGACAGAGGGAGCCATACAAGTGCTGCTAGGAATTATATCTATCATGCTGTGTGTTGTGAGCGCCCTACTACTAGTCGGATCTATATGTGTTAGTTTATTGCTTTATATACTAAAATTAAACATATTTTAGGTTATTTGTAACCTATAGACAGAAGAATATATTTTATATTTCAATCTTTAAATAATATGTTTAATATTAACGCCCATCTTTTGAATGTTGTTTATACGAGTTTCCGTGTTGTATGCGACGGGACGCGGTGCTATGAATACGTGATGGGATACATGCTGCTGAAATGATAATGTTGAGATGAATATATGACGTACCGAGATTAATAGGAAATGTGTATGTGTGTATGTATGTGTGTGTGTGTGTGTGTGTGTGTGTGTGAGTGCGTGTGTGTAGGAGAAATAATAGTTTTCGTGGTATTTCGTTGTATGGAAAACATGGAGCGAACAGTTTTAAGTATGAATGTGGATGAAAGAAAAGAACGACCGTTAAGAACATGGATGGAGTTCTTAAAAAAAGGCTATAACTGGGATAAGTATAGATGGATAGTTATATATAATATTGTTCTTTTTTTAAATCACATTTAATATCCCAAAATAATATATAAAGGTAAAATTAAGGTCAATTGCTTACTATATGCAGATGATGCAGTGCTCATTGCATCATCAGAATGCAATTTGCAGGCATTGGTCACCACTCTGAAAGATGGGTGTGAAATTAATGGTCTTAACCTGAATGTAGATAAGACGAAGGTTCTGATATTTGAAAGAAATGAAGAAAGAACAGAATGTAAGATCAACGTGAATGATAAGATAATAGAACAAGTGAATGAAGTGGTATATTTGGGAAGTATGTTTAGCAGAGACGGAAGATACGAAATGGATGTGGAAAGGCGTATTGCTGCCGATAACAGAGTCAATGGTGCTTTGACTGCATTGTTGAGACGTTAAAACGTCAGCATAGCTGCACGTTTGGCTGTACACAATGCAGTTTTGCTACCGACGCTGTTATACGGCAGTCAAACGTGGGTAACACAGAAGAAGAATGTAAGAAAGATGAATGCTGTGGAGATGAGATCTCTTCGCAGAATATGCGGAGTCAGTCTAGCTGATCGAATCCGCAATGAAGAGATCCACAGAATGTCAGGTACTAGCGAAGATGTCACGGTGAGAATGAAGAAGAACGTGCTCAGGTGGTTTGGGCACGTTGAAAGAATGAGTGATGAAAGAATGGTAAAAAAGATTTATATGGGAAAAGTGAGCAGTGAGAGAGACAGGGGGAGGCCTCGAGTGACCTTCGAAAACACAGTAGCTACGATACTGGAGGAAGGTCACGTAAAAAGCATGAGGACCCCCCGGAGGGCATGTATGAAGAGGTTGATGTCTGTGGCCGAGGCGAAAGAGGTATGCAGAGACCGTAGCGTTTGGCGCTCCGTCGTCTCTGGCTACCCCGCAAGGGATATGGCGTGAAGGTAAATAAATAAATAAATAAATATATAAATACTATTATTTGTAGAACATTCCCATCCTGATTCTGGTATATCAATGGGGAGCAATAATCTACTGCAGCACCGTGTTTCTGATGTTCTTTATACTTGCAATGTTTTGTTTCTTCGTTCACTCCAACTGCGTGTTGGCCGGCGTCATACTGTGCGCTCTGATGCTATGTGAATCATTAGGTAATATAATTTTAATTATTCTCGTTTATTTATAATACATAGATAAGAAACAGTAATCGGGTCTTCAAATTAACCTGCACAATTGTTTAGGACAACTATTCTAGTAGATTGTTATGTTTTTTAATACTATTTATGAGATTTAAAATGTAATTTGATAGTTCCAAAGATTATATTATATATGTATATATTAGTACACACTATCATATATAAAACACTTTTAAATATTAACAAAACTGGACAAATTTAAAAAACGAATCGCAATTATTTATTTTCCATAACACATTCTACATCACAACTAAATGATATAAAATATATCTCACAAGCAAAATGTAAAGAAGCATACAAATTGCATAAGCAATATTGCAATTCAATTTTCCATCGTGCATATATTTCTGCTGCTAATTCAATATCACGTAGCGCCGCTACGAGGTGCCGTAGCTATCTACGGAACGCTACGAATCTGCCAATTCTCCCTTCTAGAGACAGTTCGGATTTAAATTATATGAATTATTCATGTCAGAACTGTTTATTATTATTTAGATTACATTTTCAAGTCTTATATTTATAATATATATATATATATATATATATATATATATATATATATATATATATATATATATATATATATATATATATGATCCAATTGAAGCATGCTTACATTATAATAATAATATTATTTTCCAAAATAATTAATAAAAGTATATATATTATATTTTGTGTTTCTTTTTCAGTGACAATATATTTCGTTATAGTCGCAAATAGTCTACGCCTGTCTCTCAAATTCCTCTCAAGTGATGAAGCGATGCTCGCCTAATGTTGTTTCAATATAAGACATTGTTTGTTCATTGTTCAAACAAAATAAAGAAGTTACTTAGGATTTCGCTTTGTTTTTCTTACACAACAATTGGAAGATAAAATAAATACTTTTTGTTAACATTTATATATTGTGCAAATTTATACTGTTCAAGAAATGTAAACATCTTCATAATTATATATTTTAAGTATTCATCATAACTGGCTATCGTAGTGATAATATTGTTTGCTTTAGAATTTAATAGTTAAAGGTTCATTACCAGAAACAAAATATCTTACCATGATATTTTAAAAACGAAAAGTAGTTTGAATAATATTGGAATATTTTGGTCAACCTTAACTTCAAAAGATACTTTATACAATTAAAACATAAGAATAAAGATACTTTATACAAAAAAACAAATCGTAAATCTCATCTACTGTTTAAGTGGAAGTAATTCCAATTCATATATTTATTTTTATTCTCCGTTATAATATAACAGTCCCGTTAAGCAGGATTGAGTGGTCGTTTGTACATATTATGGGCTCTTAAAGATCTATTTGTTTCCATTTACATCGATTTATTGTTCAGAGGTATACTAACACTTATCTGGAGTACATTGTATAAATATATTTATATAATCAATATAATAAGTGAATATAAGCAATAGGAAACAAAATATTTACATAGCTTTATTTTCCCTTAGAAAACTACGCGTTATTTTCTTGTGTACAAAAATCGCCTTTTAGTCGTAAATGGAGCTGTAGTTAGCAGATTTCTGACGATTTCTGCAAATATTTATATCAATGTTTGTATTTGTTGTGTCAGAAAAGGTTATTATATTTAGGTTGATATTTATCGCGGTATATGAAAAGAAACATTTCTTTTGCGTTAAATAAATATAGAAATTGACATTGTAATCAGATATATCAGATATTAATAAATAATTCAGTATTCTAATTCAATATAATACAAAACATAAAGAATCACGTTTAAAGACTTTAAAACTTCATCTAAAGCGACTGTAACATTTTTTTTTTAATGTTTTCAACCCTAAACCTACCGACAATTCTTGTATACCTTTTCCTACCGCACGCGGTTGAATTGAACGGTAATTAAAAGTTATTTTATTATATAACGCAGGTAATAATGGAAATAACTAAAAGTAAAGAGTGAAGAAAATATTGTATGCATATTCTAAGGATTGTCATGTAGTTTAATAACGATATTATAACGTTTAAAAATGTGTAAGTTTTACAAAAGTAGTAGTAAGAACGGTCAATTTGACCGGTACTGGTAGGTTTAGTGTTAAAAATACTTAAATAATAATGTGTATTGAACTAAACATAACATATAACGCCAACATGTTATAACATTTCTAAACTAATTTGTCAACGTCAGAATAAAATTAATTTATTAAAACACCAAGAAATTTTGAACACAATTATTATAACCAAAAAGTAATATTAAGTTAATATTTCGGTTAAGCTTTGTTATAATGTGTTTAAATTGTTTACCCTACTTTGAGAAATGTATGTTTTGTATTAGTCTCAAGGCAGCTGCTGTTCTAATTTCATTATCTGGTTTGGTGAGTTTTCTTAATAATACTCAAAATTTCTTGAGCAGAGACTAATTATATTTTCATTGTATAATAAATTAAATTTATTGTATTAATAATATAAATTCTATTTAATTAATTACTCTACAGTTTTATTTATATTAAATATAATTGAATTAAAGTTTTACTTCTGCAGATATGTACCATTTGCTTAATTGTATTAACTTATATTAATAAAACGGGGTTAAGTTCTCAAGGTTCAGTGAACTATAGAATTTGGTTCATATGCATTATGATACTGTGGATGATAACATTTATAATTCTCTTTACTGTATGGAGTAAATTAATTCAGGTACTCTTTATAATATTCTAGATTTGTACTAAAATTATTAGTTATTTTTCATTACTTAAGATGTTATGCTCTCTTATTCTCCTCCTTTTCTTCCCGTTTTTAATATTAATAGGAAAGCAAGTATGACAAATATCAATTAAAAACCACATTCCTAAATGTGTGCTACTGATAATAGTCAATTACCATTAACTGATCCATGTTCTTTATCTATATTTTAAGAGAAGAACTATATGTATATAATAATTTTTTGTTAAATTTGTTAACACATAGCATTACTTAAGTTATGTATTTGGTAAATTCATCTTTAGCTTTGTGATTCTTATATATATATAAGTATATATGGTACCATACCATACCATATAAACCTCTATATATATATATATATATATATATATATATATATATATATATATAAGTATATGTGGTAAGAATAACAAAGCCAAAGATGATTTTACCAAATAAGTCATTTGGTGTATGTGTATATATATATATTCTCTCAATAGAACGAAACTGCTTGCGACGTAGCACTACAAATTTATTTCTGGCTGTCTGTTGCAAATGGAGCAATTCAACTAATATTCTGTACGATGCTGTTAATTACATCCTGGAATAATAACCTCACAGTACCAATTGTATATATTGGTACAACTATCCATGTTTTCTGTGGTAATATATTTAAACTTAAAGCTCGTTATTTCTTGATGAAGAACTAAATTATAGATTTTATCATTCTGTTACAGCCATGGCGTACTTTTTGCTAGTTGTTAATAGCTACAGGATGTCTTTATTTTAAAATCAAACATTATATTATATAATTTCTGTAAATATTTATTAATATTACATAATAGATGTAAGTATTCAGTTGTGATTTATATATTAATAGAATTTCAGCTTTAAAATAAGTCATTCTAATTATAATTTCAAAACGTTCTGACGTATGTCATGAATAACAATTTTTTATCATGATTCTTTTATGATTTTTATTTATATTATTTTTCAAAATGTGTGATATATTTCCAGAAGTTTATACATGTTTTTTCGTGATATCAATAAGAGTTGGGATGCTCTTGATATCAATTATAGCAATCGTAAGTTCTATTCTTGTGTGAATTCTGTAACTCACGTTATAAATATTAGTGAATATATTTAAGTGGAAGTATATTAGTGTTAGATATCTAACTTCTTTAATTAATTGAGTCTGAACTTTTAGTTTTAATATACAGACCTCCTTACAGTTTTTATCTTATAGAATTGAAGTAGTACTTTTTACAGATGACGGGTGTTATTTCCTTGAGTGCCATATTACAGAATTCAACTATGAGCTATCAAAAAGTACAAATATTGATTGCCATCAAAAGTAAGTCATTAAATACACATACAAACATAAGATGTTTAAAAATAGCCTATGTGTAGATAGTTAGATAATATAGAATGCTATTAGGTGGTTGTGGAATGGAAGACACATTTTTAATCTTTGTAGCAGTAATAGTCTAATATCCAAAATTTACATATTCCCAAGAGCACCTGAATTCAAATCTATCGCTGGATAATATTTTAAAAATATTACAGTTTAATAGTTTTTGGAAACGTACCCAAGATAGGAATTGTGCCAGGCATAGCTTTAGGATTGTAGAAGCGTGTGTCACACGTTGCAAGGGACTTTAATGGTAGAAAGTGCAGTTCTTAAAATATATCAGTTTATAAAATTTCATTCATCCAGATCCGAGTGATGCCATGAAAAAACTGAACATAGTAGTGACCTCTGGTATGTGCTGCATGGCATGTGTGTTTATGTTCACCGGATTATTGCTGTTGTTTGGAACACTAATAGTGAGTACCAATAGTTTAATTTAATAAAAAAATGCCATCATATCATTAAGGAAATTTATTTAATATATAAATTTTTCATACTTATTATGTTTTAAAACTATATTATATTTTAATTTTTTAATGAACTCAAATGATAATGTGGTATATATAAGTAAAATACCTATAAAGAAAATAAATCAAACGATAAAATAATTTCGTCTTAAACACAAAGTTGTATCCTGTGATTATATTCGGATCACGTTTACGATCGTGTTCCGAAGCGTCACAATTTATCTTAATTCAAGACAAAATTTGATATTATAATAACGAAAATGAGACCGATAATCCGATTTTAAATTTTGTATAATTCAATATTTCAATATACAATTATACAAAATTTATAATCAAATTTGTATAATTAAATATAATTATTAATGTATAAAAGCTGCTTTAGATTATGATATAGAAATCGTAGATACAATGTATTTGATTTTTTTTCTATTGATAACATCGACAGGACAACGATGGTTTGATCCAAATATTTGTATGGGTGACGTTCCTTAATGTCCTTTTGGGATACATTCTGGTAGTGGCAGTAGCTTTTGAGTGTATGGCGATGGGAACCTGCATCCTCAGCGGAATGGACTGGCTCTCGAGCGCGACTTTCCTTGTTTGTGTTGTCGGATATCTGTGTTGTAAGTATTCTCATGAATAGTTATAGTTGCTATTAATGTTAGTACTCTAATATAATACTATTTCTAATAGTAAAAATATCAGTTTATTTTGTATTAATATTCAAGCACTGTTTTAATATGGTTTTTTTTTAACTTCGAGTTGGAGGCACTAAGACAATAACTGAATTGGAAGGTTTTAGAAATACATACAAAATTTTTTTTTATTTATATGGTCATCAGTTCGATTCCCACATGGGGAATCGAACTGATGACCATCGGTTTAACAGCCAGGGTCAGAAAGTATGAAACCATAAGACAGTCTCATCGTTACTTTACAAGGCATATAAGATTTGGTACACAGAGAGCACTGTTTTGCCTATTTGGGGTGTAATTAAATGATTTTAAATGTGCCAAAAAAATGTAATATAATTAAGAAAGCCTTTTTCGCTATGCGATGAATTATTGTTATGAGGAAAATCAAGTGCGTTTTAAAAGAAGGCTGAGGGGTATTTGTACGCCTCGTCTCCCTCTGTAAACCCACCCGCCAGGAATTGTGTATTGTTGATTGAAGCAATAGAATATTCATATTACATTGCCTTCTATACACATCATATTCGCAATGAATGAGCGCCTCTAGGGCATAATGATGAAATACCTACATCAGGCAATCAGGTAGCAACCATGTAAACGTATGAAGCATTGAAACAGTATGGATGAAAAAGTCATAAACCATGACAACCTTATAATTTAGCGGCTTTACAGTGATGTCTAAATATTACAATATTTAAACTAGTCCTTACAGTCAGCGTTTACAGCGGCTTTTAAAGGGAGGTATGCTTAATTGTAGTCTTTTGTTTGTACGCAGCTTTAATTAATTATTAATTATTGTTCCAGTGTGGATATACTTCATATCAATCGCCAACAGCTATGTGATGTCCGTCAATGCATAATGGATAAACAAACACACAACCTCAATAACATTTAATAAATATTGTATATTCAAGCAATCTTTTGTTTTACAATACAGATTGTTTAAGAAATAAAGTTTCATGGTTTATTTATTTGAAATTTAATAAAAATAATTCATTGAAGTTATTGTTTTCTTAAATTAAATATATTTAAAAATAGATACACCATTTAAAGATAATAACAAATAGTTAAAACTGATTTAACAGAAAAAAACAGGTAATTTTCTATAATATTATTTTTATCTTAATCTGTCAGAAAACCGAGTCGCTATGACCTTAAATAATGCGTACAAAAAAAATCTTCTTTGTGTCTGTTATTTCTCTCTTTATCTCTAAATATATAATAATATAATAAAATTAAATTTGCTATAAATAAAAATTATATTTATATTTAATATCAAGAACGGTTGAAGGATATTTTAGAATAGAATACATTTACTGATACAAACGGTCTTATCCGCAACGTCTTGTTATCTCTGTTATTTCCGTCTCAAAGAGATTTCGAGCTTTGCATATTTTATTTATGTATCTTTGTTAAATCAGTTACGAAAATAAACATGAAATATATATAAGATATAATTAAAAAATATATATTATTGCAAGTTGGATTAAAATAATAAATTGTATAAGGGAATATCTTTACTTGTAACGTAATGGTATATTATTACCACACTTATATATAAGAGCACTAGCTCTTATATACTAAACTAGCTAGCTCGCTATTAATGCCACGGATTTCCCTTTTCTTATTAATTATCATTAGGACGGCTTATCGAATTGATTGCGATGGTTCTAGTTATTCGTACATTGCTCAGTAAATATATTGACGTTTTTGAAACAGTGATCACAATAAAAAAACCCGGCTGAGTTTGTTGTGTGTTTCTCAGACCAGGGCACGTTTGGAACCCTCGTAGCCTTATTTTAAATTAGAGATTGTCTTTACAAAAGGGCTTATTTTGATACATATGATATCAAAACAGGCCCTCCTGTCACTTCCATTTGACGTACACAAGTGATCACTGGTATGGATTCAAAGTGGAAAATAAATAAATAAATAAATATAAATGACATTAAATTTGGACATCCATGTCCTAAAGGAATTGGGGATATAGTAACTTTTATGAAAATTTTAATTTTGACATTTAATGCATGCTTAGAAACGGTATTACTTACCTGTGATTACTGCAGTGAAATATATTTAAATAAATAAGAGTAATGGAATATAAATTATCTTTAAAAGTGTAACATCATTGAATACTGACATCAAATAAATATGGAATGAAAAATTCTTTAACAGAATGAAATTTGAATGCGCTGTGGAACTTCATTTGATGTCAAAATAGGTCAGCCGACACTGAAAGCGACGGGTGTAGATTTTTAGACAAAACCACCAAATCTATGTACATACATACATATATATATATTTCTCTACAAATTCTATCGGAGCTGAGGAACAAAATATAAATAAATAATAAATAAGGTGACAAAATAAAATTAAGTTCTGGAAATATTATAATACATTTCACTATGGATCCTTGTTATTATTCTTTTCAACGTCACCTCTATGTAAGTAATTCAACAGAGAAGTTCTATATATATTAAATTTTATGCTTAATATTACAAGTTAATTTCGTTATTAAGAATCTGATTTAGAATGTCAAAAATTCTATTCTTAAAATGAATCAGATTCATGAAATCTGAATAATCATCCTCGTTAGAGACCCCTTTGTTACTGTAATTGAAAATTTGCATATTTCTTTCAAAGCTGTCATTAAATTTATCTTTTTTAAATATAAAATTGATTCATGATTTTACTTTGAATCATTAGTATTCTGTTTTAATATCTTCATCATTTATTCAAATCTTCAATGTATACCACTACTATAGATATGTATTAATATTATAAATGTTACACTAAAGCCAATTTTATATGATCTTAAACATATTATAATATGTATACACAGGTTTATTAGTTAATTCGGACGTGTTCACAACTACTCTGCTTGCAAGAGGATGACCCAATTTGATGATATTTTAGTAAACTGATAAAGTTATCTCTATGGTACTAAGTTAAAGTTAAGATCAGTAGGAGGATTTTGTCAAGATTAAAAGAAAAATATTCTAAATTCCCAACCTCTTAGCAATTATTATTATACAATAACCTTATCATTTATATAAAATTATATTAGGTACTTACATATAAAAACAAATTTTTCAATATTTTTTTTCGGTCTGTCTGTTTCTTTGTTACATCTAATCTTTCAAATAAATAAACCGATTTTAAAAGGACTTAAAAGTAATATATCAAGTATTCAGTGTCTCATATTTGATAACTGATACACTAAAATAATCGAACTAAGCGCTAGGACACATTTTCATATAAAGATATAAAAACACATATAATAACATTGTTCAAATAGTTTTAGTGACACAAACAAAAGATATTATGTTATTATTAAATATTTCTGTATGATATTCTTTAGAAGCGGTCGAGTTCCTCATATTTATGTGTCTGAAGCGGGAAATGAGTTGAAATCTCATTGTTTCCTGAATGATATTGTTTTCTTATATATTTGTTGCTACTTTTAAAGATAAGAAATATTAATAAAAACTGTTTTTTTGGGCTGAAAATGTTAAGATGGAACTCTTTCAGAATGTTAGTATCTTAGTGAAAAGTTATGTTCTTGCAAAATTTGATTTTACATTAATAATGATGAATTGGTAGAAAATAAGTGGGAGTCACTAACTGGTACATTCAATTATCTATAGAGGGTTCTGTAAACTGTGTACAACACACCTTTTATATAAAAACAAACATGTATAACTAACAAGTAAAGGATAATTATTTGAGATACAAATCAAATGGTTTACAAAATACAGTGACGTCGCATTAGAATTATATTAGGAAAAAAAATTGACACATCAATATGTTCCTAATATAATAAAAATAAGTGCACGAAGTGGAGAATCGATCATGTTAGCAGATGAAGAAATAGTAGATGATGACATCCTTTAGCACCACTGACTCGTGAAGGGAACAAGTGCATGGCGTAGCAATGGCGCGCTTTTAGAGACCTACTTTCACTAATGGACGGTAGTGAATAAATAAACATATTAAATAGTAAATACTTTTACATACATATGTACATACATACACACATACATACACTCATACATACATACATACGTACATACACACTTTTTACAACTATAAAAGTAATATAAGCTCAAGTATAAAATAACCTCTTGACTTCTACTAGTAGATAAATAACTTTACTATCTCTAAAGTTACGAGATGAGTTTGTTTTACAAACTACATAGTTTGTGTTTCTAGACTAGACTACAAGACAACAATTCCTTATTTATTTTGTAATTAATTTAATTATATATGTATGTATGTGTTTACTATATATTACAGAAGTCAGAATTACAATGCATTTAATATGTGCAATAAATGTCTATGTAAAATAAAGAACATTCAATAAATATTTCTTAAATAATCATAATATTTCAAAATAGACTCTATGGTAACACGAAATTGATTTAAAACTTCATAATAATTTGAATATTAGAATGTATGTTATAATTTATTATTTTAAGTCGTGAAATTATAATTAAGGTACTTTTCTATCGTACATTTAAATAAGAGACGATTTTCTTAATTCTGTCAGTATGTCTAAATTCATCTTTATTTTGTCGAAATAGGGTTCATTTTTCCTTGTCGATGGTATTTTGTTCTGGTAAGAGGTAATGTTTTTAAAGCTCTTACTGCTTCAACAAGACTTGTATTAGGACATTCACATTACATATATATATAATGACGCATCATCACAATTTCTCTCTGATATTATGTGGTATTGGTTTTTATTATTAAGTCTATAATATTTGTCTTAGTTTTCTTATATCATATATGGGAATAAAAAGTGTCGTTACGTTACAACATTCTAAAATAATTATAATAATTTACCAAATAAAATAAGTACAAACAATTTTGGTAAACTTAATAAATGAGCGAGAAAGGAGTTTTAAAAGTAATACAAAACATTTTAAGGCACCGTTAAAGCTAAAGCGCATTAAGGCGCAGCGGAAGGAGGCTACTTCGCTCAGCTTTACAAGAATCTGTGACGAAGTTAGTTCACCTTTTACAGGTTTATTGGAACGCATTAGGTTTTACTCAAGTATTTTAAGTAACTTTGGTCCTTAATTGTAATCATGAACATATATTTATATATTTTTATGTACGAGTTTATGCAGTAAGTAAAATTAAAACCTAGGATTATTGTTATCATTTCAGGCTAAAGATTTCTTGTTTTAAATAAAAAATCACGGAAATGCTTATGTTAAAATGTTTGAAACATATTGATTAGAGTATTTATTTTCTTTCAATATATATAATAATGTTTGAGTGTACATATATTCCTATATATATTAACACTAAAGATTGGTTTGCTTATTGGTTCAACCTGATAAACTGGAAATAAAAACAAATAGTCTTACGTTGTGTCTTGTTTGGGCTTATTTAGTGTTTCTTAACTGATATTGCAACCAACCTTCCATAGAAAAGTTCCATTGAAAATTGTAAGATCTTTCTTCGTATTCTAAGCGGACATAGTCGTGGGATAAAAGTTAGTTAAATATTATGAATACGTACCAATAACGAAGATAATAAATGGAGGCCAAGAAGGATCGTATAATATTCAGCAAATAATTTTGACTTGAATAAGATTTGATTGATGAAAAATGTAAATCTTAAATTATAACTACAAAGGAGTCACTAACAAGTAACCGAGTTTGCTTTAGATTTAGATTTCATTTTAAGATGCTTTATATACAAGACTGCAGACAATATGAAGTAATTTACTCTATTTAATTAGGTTATTGTTGTCTTACGAATAAATATAAATGTAATCTAGTGTAGAGGCGAAGAATTTTAGTTTAAAATTTAATATTATAAAATCATTTTGTCTGTGCATTTTGTATTTATAATCAGTATTGTCTGAGACAGTCTTGGTTGATAATGTCGATCTTTACATAACTAGAGATATAAAATATTGATTATTATATTTAACTGTCATCTATTGAATCTTTATCAATAACAATTGTGTGTTTCTAAATATAATACGTAGTATATTTATAGCGGCATATATTTCCTCGCGATCGTTAAGTGGATATTGCAATATTAAATATAAAATTATCTTAGAACATTAACTGTATGGGTTCCCTCCAGTGAAGCATTCAAAGTGATAATCATAATAAATAAACATTTTTAAAGACAAAAAAACCTTTATTAACTAAAATATTAATTCTCATTTTATCGACAGACGCCATTGATCCAACGAATCTCATTTGAAACATGATTTATGTTTTGCAAATAAATGATTCTTCAAATCACGAACCGTGGCCGGAAATTTAAAGGTTTTTGGTAAATATCTGATTTTGGAATATTATTGGGAGAGTATATTCATGAAATTAAAAATCATTTTAAATATTATTTCTACTAAAAAATATTCTTGCCACCTCATGTTGTATTCAACTATGGGTTGGATAATTCAATGTTAAAAGGTTATTTTTTATATAAAGCAAGTTTTTAGAATGCTTTACTTTTCAAAGGTATCATAACATTGTACTCGGCTGTATACAAGACAATCAGGTGATGAAGAGCAAGTGGTCCAAGTTATCTTAAGTTGTCCCGTCACTTGTGGACGTCAAATATAAAATAAAACTAGAATATAGAAGGATGTTCAGAACATGTTCGTCCATTAGTTTATAATTACTGATCGAATCCAGAAAACAGAGTACGGTCATATCTGAGATATTTTATTACCAATACATAAATACATACTGTAATCTTATATATCCAATATATATTAAAATTCAACTGTTATTTCTAGAGATAAATAGAACATACACACAAACAACCTCTCTAAATATATTATATATATTATTTACATGGGACGGCATGTTTAGTGTTTGTTCACTTTGTATTGTATTATATATTGTATTGACTTTGAATAAATTGAACATTTAGTCAATTTAATATTAGATCAAAGGTCAGAGGACAATCCAATACATGTATATTAACTTGTAGATCAAGTGGAGTAATAAATTATCTCCACTCGGAGTCTAAAGTGAAGTTACATCAGATTATAAAGCTGTTCATAATTTTGAGAACTTTCCAAATAAATGAAATATTTACATGACAGTGTTTTTACTCTATTCTGTTATACATATAACGGCTATTCTTGTGCGAGTGACAGTTGTAAAGTAACAACTGCTGTGATATTAGTTACCTTTGTGATACTGACTTGTTAGTTATCTTTGTATTATCTCTAGCATTTTGTCTAAAATATAATACACTAAATCTCTCATTATTAAGTAATATTTACCTGCATAAATTAGATACTATTTATTATGGCTAGTTCATGATTTTCATTTGTTTATTCTTTAAAATTACATACTTATCGTTACTTTGACTTCTATTTCTAATAGCATTATCTATTAGTGTAATAGGTTTGAGTTGACCTCCTTGTTGAGCCAAAGGTCTTAGGTTTGATTGAGCAGTTGTCCGTGTGATCTGTAGATTGTTGTTTCGACTCTGAGTATTCCTTGAATCCGTATGAGTATTTCTATATTTGTAAAACCTCTCGAGACACAGTGATTATTTCTCCAATACATTATAGTGTATTAAAATACACGAAGGCCATGTACATGTATTGTACCTGTTCTTAACGTTGTTGATAACCACCGAGTTGTTATTTATTCAACTTTAAATAGTTAAGATATTAATAACTAATTATTATAAATACATTCTCTTCTTCATCGTCTATACGATTAATAAAAGGTTTCAAATTACAAAATATAATACTTTATTTTAATTGACATTGTTGTAACAGACAACTTGACGGATGCATAGTGCTCTACAATATCCGGTGCGAGCAAGACGTGCTTATACAACAGAGTGAGATAGACGGTGTTAGATTGAAAGGTGTATTTTATCTTGTTCTGAATAAGGTGTTAAGGGAAATAATATTATTAATTAAAACAGCAATTAAAGGTTTGAGCTTCAATAAAATATTGTAACATTTTTTAAGTACTAATTATATTGTTATGAATCCAAAACAATATTTGTATGTTACCTGCAGTTCTTGATAAATAAAAATGAATTGTGTATTATTTTTATCATTCAATACACGTGATAAACAACGCGATCACTACCAACGAACCAAGGATTATAAACAAAAAGATATACAAACAATACACATAGTGACTTGGAACTACTTCACTATAACACCACACCCGTCTTACGTTCATACATGATGATAGACATACATACTGAAATTAATGTATACTATTCATCTAATTATATTAACTTCTAAGTGTTGAGAATCTGTCACTTCTTATTATGAAGAAGAATATAGAATTATATTTCATATCAGTGACGATAAAATCGACAAGAAAGGAAAATTCTCTATAAAATTAACGACATATAAGCCGAGGTCCTTTTTCCTACCTGTATATAGATTTCGCTAGACCTTGGGTACCCTTTAGCGACCCTGTGGCCGGTCACGTACTCACCGACCCGGGGACCGACAACCCCGGATATAGGACCACTATATAAGTCACGTGACAAAATAATTAAACTTACAATTATACAAATTCAACAACACGAAAAAAAATATAGAAAAACCAAGAACTAATAAGTCTTATATTAATCTAGGATAAAACATACTACTGCACTAAATATCAATTTTGAGGTATGATAAAAATAATAATGTTATAAAATGTTAACTATAACTGAAACTATTTGTTAATACATCTTTCATTTACTACCTAGGTTGGAATTTATTGAATGTTTTAATAAATTCCCAACAGTGTGTTGAATCAATAACATTCCTTTCTTATTCAAACACGTTCTTCACATTGTAATATCCGCTGGGAATACAAAGTGAAAAAGTCTTTCAATTGATATTCATATTGTAAGTATCCTAATACTGCGATATCACAGACAGAATATTCAGTGGATATTAATATTATATCTAACGTGTGAGTTAACGCACTAACTTGTAGTTTGTGATTTGAGTCACTTGTAATTCAACACGTTCACAAACCGACCGATCCATTGAATAGGAACTGCCATTATCAGACATTCATTGTAATACAACTATAGTATTGTACTCATTGAAATGAATTATTTTAAAAACAAATAATCTTCTATACTACGGGTGAAACAACCCAAAGGTTATATAACATGAAAGTAAGGATTAACTATGTTTTAGTAAGATTAAAGTTTTTTAAACACAGTATATATATTGGCAGGGTTTTCATTAATTATTATATTTTTGTCTTATTTCATTAAATGTTTATTATAATTATTATATCAATTTACTACGTCGTATACATAATCAAAACAAAAACTTCTCAACGAAGTAAATATCGAGTGACGAAAGCGAATCCACTGACAAAACTCCTGATATGAATTTTGCGACGAAAAAAACCACGAACATTTTTATTCACAAACGTAAACAAACACAAAAAATGTGGATGTGTTCGGAACGTTGCCAACTTGCCTTGATCAATCTAATAAAATAAAATCAAAAATGTAATTTGTGCAACGTTTCGAGCACATTCATATTTTTTGTTTGTATTTTTTTTGTTTGTTTGTTTGTTTGGCAACGTTCCGAACACATTCACATTTTTTGTGTTTGTTTACGTTTGTGAATAAAAATGTTCGTGGTTTTTTTCGTTTCAAAATTCATATCAGGAGTTTTGTCAGTGGATTCGCTTTCGTCACTCGATATTTACTTCGTTGAGAAGTTTTTGTTTTGATATCAATAGTTTTGTAAAAGGATTGGAAACAAAATGCTGTGCGATTATTTTTCATGCAAATATATACTCATTTATTTGACCAACACATGGAACTATCTATAATGACATGAGGGACTCTCGTAGGGCCTTTAAAAACAAACTTAAATGGTGCCAAGACAATTCAGAACAGATTAAAATGGACATACTGGCTACGTCATATAGAAACAAACATTTTGGAAAATTCTGGCAACAAACAGACAAACTGAATACAAGATCGAATATTCCGGCTGAAGTAGGGGGAGTGAGCGGTTGCCGTAACATAGCAAATATGTTTAAAACACAATTTACAGTGGATCCCTGTGAGATCAATTTCGCCGAGGCTGGCAGGGGGGATATCATAAATAATGGGGAAAGCTTTGTACGTTTCACGTCTAGCGAAGTAGTAGATACAATAATGGGTATGAAGCGTGGAAAGTCGCCTGGACATGATGGCCTGAGTGTTGAGCATCTGCGACACGCTGGTGTGCACCTTCCTAGAGTCCTAGTTTTGTTGTACAATATTTGTATAAGCCACGGCTTTCTGCCGGACTCGATGACAAGGACAATAGTCGTGCCTATAATCAAGAATAGGGCGGGGGATGCGGCGGACAGAACCAACTACAGACCGATATCTCTTGCTACCATCATAGCCAAAGTGCTTGACGGCTTGCTTGATACTCAACTTAGCAGAACAATTAACATACACGATGCGCAGTTCGGTTTTAGATCAGAGCTGTCAACTGAGAGCGCAGTATTGTGTCTCAAGCAAGCTGTAAGGTACTACACGGATAGAAAGACCCATGTGTTTGCGTGTTTTTTGGATCTGTCGAAGGCATTTGACCTCGTATCCTATAAAATTTTATGGCAGAAGCTTGAAAAGGATAGCAGTTTAAGACCGGAGTTGATATCACTATTAAAGTACTGGTATGGTGCCCAAAGTAATGTGGTAAGATGGGTGATGCACTTAGTGAACCATATAAATTAGGGTGTGGAGTAAGACAGGGGGGCCTGACGTCACCGAGATTATTCAATCTTTACATAAACGGGCTCATAGAGAGGCTTAGCGGGGCAGGCGTCGGTTGTTCGATAGATGGCGTAATGATGAACAATTTTAGTTACGCAGACGATATGGTTCTGTTGAGCCCGTCGGTCAGTAGTCTTCGAAGACTGATAAAAATCTGTGAGGAATATGCAAAGGAGAATGGACTGAGGTATAACGCTAAAAAGAGCGAAATTTTAATTTTTCGAGGAATAAACAAACAGTTAAATTTCATTCCTAAAATACATCTGTGTGGAACTTCTCTGAAACTAGTATCTGAATTTAAATACCTTGGTCATATTGTGAATGAACGCCTGGGTGATGATAGTGATATCAAGCGGGAGCGCAGGGCTCTGTCGGTTAGAGGCAATATGTTGGCCCGTAGGTTTGCACGGTGTTCGACACAGGTAAAATTAATATTATTTAAAGCCTATTGCCAGTCCTTTTACACGTGCAGCCTATGGGAGAACTATACGCGGCGGACATATAGCGCACTGCGTGTTCAGTACAACAATGTGCTGAGGGCTTTGTTGAGGAAGCCTCGATACTGCAGTGCATCGGCAATGTTTGCGGAGGCTCGTGTAGACGACTTCTATGCGATAATACGAAAGCGGACCGCGTCCGCAATGACAAGATTACTGAACAGCTCCAACAGTCTTCTCAGCATATTGGCGTTAAAGCTAGACGCTCCCCTCTGGAGGTCCTGGGGTAGTGTACACGTAGCATCGAAGCGTAGCGTATACTGACTGTAGGAGTATAGCGTTGAGTTATTTGTAGAATTAAAAAAAAAAAAAATTAGAACGATGATTTCCATGAATTTTATTTTATTTAATTTCTTTAATAGTATTTTATGATTTTAATTATATTTGATTTGAATTTAATTTATATTTATTTGAATTGAATTTATATTTGATTTTAATAATTTTATGAATTTTGTGCATTTTATTAATTTTATTTTTCTGTATAATTTGAGATTGTTATGTTGAATACTAACTACGAGTACTATTATAACATTAGTTACTTAAGTTAAAATGTTACTAACACTTATGGATGAATTATCTGAAATAAATTGATTTATTATTATTATTATTATTATTATTATTATTATTATTATTATTATTATTATTATTATTATTATTATTATTATTATTATTATTATTATTATTATTATTATTATTATTATTATTATTTGGAATAGTTGCCTGTGACAAAATGAGAGTGTTTTGGTTCAGAGGATGAGCGTTGTAATGACAAAGACGAGACCTCGAGTTCGATTCCCACAGGTGCCCGATTTTTTTTTCATTAGATTTTTTCAGTTTCCATTTTTTTTAATTCATTGCTTCAAAACAGAATTTCTTCAGAATTCGGATTTTTTTCTGTAAATTTTGTTTTATTGTTACAGACGGCAATGCGTTAGTGAGTTTATTCACTGTGCAATTAGCATTGAATTTTAACCGTGTTGTGAGTACGATTCTGGCTTTAAAAGTCATTTTTTGGCAATTTTTGGTCATTTTTCATGATTTTTTGAACTTCTCACGGCCATATCTCGAAATAACGAGTTTTCCCAGATATATGCTATATACCAAATTTTAGCTCTAATTTGGGGCTACGAATGAGGAAATTTTCGAAAAAATCGTTGGCGCCGTTTTCGAGAAAATGGCCGATCTGTCCCCGGCCAGTTGGCCATTTTTTACCTTTTGACCAAAAATGTCACGCCAACAAATGTTTTTGCCATTAAAATGGACATTATTCAAAAGATAAGCTTGAGACCTTTCCAATGATGCCCAATTTGTCAATGTACGTCAACTGGTTTGGCCACAGTCCCTGTACGAAAAATGGCCATTTTTGGCCTTTCGAGGGCTGGCCACGGCCAACATGGCGGCCAAATCGAAATGTCGTAGAACAAAAAAGTCTTAGTTTTTGATGTACTTCAATCCCTGAAAGTTTGAACAAAATCAGTTGAAACTACGAATATACCCACACACAGACAAAGTAATCATCGATGGAGACGCCAGTCAAAATTTTCAAAATGTCATATCTCATCAACCAGTGGTCGGATTTTGGCGTTTTTGGGCTTGTTGAAAAGGTCTTGACGAGGACCTTTAGGAAAATCTTTTTCAAGGTGGAAATAAGTGATTTTATACTGGTGCGGAGCCAAAAACTAAATTTTAGTCTCATTTTTCAAACGGCCGTAGAGGTGAGGCGGTAGGTATATTGCTAAGAGTAAATGCATTTTCTGGGTCTATGGGCCAAGGGCTTTCTAAAAATACCACACTCATACCAGAAGGTCTCGTGTATAAAAAAATCGATATTGCGCGTATATATACAGAGTTAGACTTTCCGCACTATGGGTGCTTTCGTCACTCTGAGCTAGCTAACGCCCGCTTTGATACACATTTAACATCCGTTAGTAGATTAGATTATCTATAAACCAATAATATCAAGTGAGTCAGTGAAGCGTTATGACACTGATACTATTAATTGAATTGAGTTGATAATAATTATGCCAGATATATAAGTATATACATATTTATTAGAACTATATGTTATATTATTCCATAGTAATATAAGATGAAGGATTGAAGTTAATTTACGTTTTACAATTTCATTGAAAGCTTTACTTCACACGACGCTTCTGAAACAATAAACAACATGGTAGAACACCAATATGTATACGGACAGACTGTCTCCCTCTATTGTTTACATCCGTCCTGCTCGCACTGTATATTGCAGAGCACCCTGCATCCCTCAAGTTGTCTCTTCAGTTTATTATAATACTTACTATATTACAGAGAAGTATTTTTGTAATACTAATATTAATATTAAGACAATATTATTCAAGTTAATATTTAAATAAATATTTTTTAGAGAATTACTTCGGTTCAGTTCCAGTTCCGCTAACAGAATATTTATTTAATTTTTGTTATAAATCCATTAACTCAAGTATTGAAGCGACTACAAAATGAAATATTAATTTACATTTATGTTGGTACATTATCTGTAAGTGAATTATTTTTAATCCAATCGCTGATACTTCGTTGGAATATCGCCCGCGTAATGTTGTTATGAGGTAACTGTACGAGTAGGACATGCACATACACACACACGTATATGGATAATAACTAACTGATTAATATACTGTATTAGTCAATATAGTGTTAAAAAACTTTTAATCAATACATTTTCAAGTTAAGTCAAGATATTGACTTTTAATTTGTAATAATATTCTCATAAATATTACAATATTATTTTTATTTATAAATATAATTCTCTTCACCTATGTCACCGACTGGATAAAAATAAACTCGATCATAATAAGGATGTTATTACTAAAAGTACATTGAGAATATTATCTAATTGAAGAAGCGATCAAAAAGTAACTAAAGTTACTGGAAGAGTTTAATAATATTGTGTTACAAATGTATATGAATGTGTAGTATTAAATATAGTTACAGTACAAGTGTGAGATGACAACATTTTGTTTAGTATCAGTACTAACTTACCATTGAATGGAGAGCTCCAAGTTATAAATAGATTACTTTTGTTGATAAATTATTTACTATGATTTACACCTTAACCTGTATCAGGTCTAATATTGAACTACGACACATCGTAATGAAACCCACGTTAAATAAACTATATAATATGTAACCCGACCAACAGTAGTGAAGTAAACTAAGTGCTCAGTTAACTTTAGTACTTTTTTCATAAGATAAAATCGTTCACCGTCGGAATTATTTTGTTTGGGACTCGCCGAAAAGATATCGTCTATCTGTTGCACGTTTCTATTAGTAACTTATTTAGATTATATTCTTAAATATATTTAGAAGGACCCAGGTACAAAAGTACGTCTAATTTAATTTAAATATACAAAGTATTAACGCTTATATTCACAAAATAAATTAGAGTCGGTGAGATCTGATCACACGCGAAAGCTCTCTGAATTAAAATTATAAATGAAAATGTAATTTCACTACCAAATATAATGTTATAGGTATATAAAATATATTTTGTATGCCTATAACATTATAAATTAGATAAGATCTTGTTGCATTTTATTTTTAATAAAGATTTTAATTAAAATGTCATATTTCTCAACTCATAAATTAAAACACTATTTTACTACAAAAGATATGTCGGTATTTTGTAATATTTCACGAAGGTTCACATCGACGTAGTTACTAAAGTTAATAAATACCTCGAATGACCATACAACAAAGTAATAAGCCACATGTGACAGAAATGTCATCTAATTGTCTTAAATCATAACTTTATCTAAAGTAACTTAAAGTTACAACTAACTAACGTAACTTGAACTTCACTAAGTAGGTTAATTCTGTATGAATTACTTCAATGCAACTGAATTGTAGAATATGTAATTTACTGAATATGAATTGATACTCATTTAAATTAGTAGTTGTATGTAACTACCATTGAAGATACAATTATGTATAATATAATATATTTAAGTATACTATTACATATTTATTACTTTTTAATTTGTATGTGCTTATACCATTTTGTTATTAAATATTGTATGTTGATAGTTCCTTGTTTCAGTGTTATGTAAAGTGAATTATATTCAGTAGTAACTCTAGAACTAAAGACGGCAAAGTTAATCAAGACTCGCTAAGACATACAACTGAGAGTGATAAGACGACAACTTGTTTGAGATAGTTTATAGTTTAAGATTCAAGACTGTGTGAAGTGTGAGTAGCTCAAATTGAATTAGATAAAGGAATTGCAAGATGTTTTTCTATTATATATTTCTATAAAGCAACCTTTTCCAGATTACGACAGAATTGTGGAAAGATTGTGTAAGTTTTCTTAACAACAACAGAGATCTTAACTATTATAAAATTGTAAAAATGTACATTAAATTGTAGTGACTAATGACTAATTCTTAGTTATAATAGTATATAACTGGTACAATAATGATAATAAAAATAAACTAAAATTAAATAAATAGCTATAAATGTTTGATGGTTGTTAACTGATACTTTGGTACCGTCTCTTAATAAAAATTATTGTAATTAATGCATAAAATAAAATAACATTAGTATAGTTTTATTTTTCTTTGGTAATTTTTATAGAAGCAATATCCATTGTAGCTCTTCTTACTATAAATATGAACAAATCGAATTACAAAGAATAAACAGAATTAAAATCGAAGTATTTTCAGGGGTTGTAAAGTAATTTTCTTGTAAACTGTTTACAACATTGAGGTGTGAGACTCATTTACATAAATTACCGCTTTTAGGTTCCTTTCGGCGGTCCCTGTAAAATTATTATTCTGAAAGAAAATATAAAAGGCGATCTGGTTTAATGTGTATTTTGATATTTCACAGTAAACTTCATATTATAGATTAATTATAAAGGATAGGAAGGATAACAAGTATCCTTATTTTGTGCATTCATTACATATTTAATAAATAATTTTTAAAACAAACTGGGATGACATCCGTTACTTGAAATTAACGCGTAATTAAATTGAACATGTCGATAATTATATTAATATTTTTTCTATTTTTTTTAATCTTAGAAATGACGGGAATATGACATTATCGTAAAAAAAATATTTTAGTTATTTCGAAAAATATTTATAATTGACCTTACTTTTTGGTTACCTTTATTAATACGGAACATAATTATAAAAAAGCCTATTTTCCTAAGTCAAATGACGTTATCAATTATTGGCATTAGTTTCTATGCAGTAATGGTAGAGACGTGAGTCAGCACGAAGTAAGCACTCATTACATTTAAAGACCATTGTCCTCACTCACACAATCACACAATCAATATCATTTATCAGAAATGCATCGGAAACGAACCGCAAGATTGAATTGATAATACTTTAATGTTGGTAATATTAATATTGTAGATATATATAATATATTTTGCCGAAATCATTCGTATTTTTGGTAATAAGTAGATATTTTTAATGGCTATTAAAGCAATACTTAATTTGTGTCGATCATATTTCTTTAGTGTAGTTTTGGTAGTCGATTTATAAGCAATTTATATTAGTATTAATAATAAATAACAATCATAAAATATTTTAACAATTATTTAATAGAAGTTATATAAGAATGTAATATCCTGAATAAGGTATTTCAAATAGCGTTAGTAAGTTATATATTATGTCCGCTGAATGTAACTGTATCCGTGTCACGTACGTGTCGACGGAACTGTTCCAGTCACTTTACGACTCCCAGCTGACATTGACGTATTGAACGACTTTATTACTACGAGAACTATAGTATTGTATTACATTATGTTTAACTTTCATCTGACTTGTGTAGAATTAAATTAAAAATGATTATTATAAAGAGAAACAACTGTAAATATTAGAGAAGTGAATTTATTTCAAACTCTTCAAATTGATTTTCTTTTTAATATCAGAGTAAATACTTTACTAGATTACAACTCAATGGATGTTCCTAAACCAGCTAAGTCTTTATCTACATTGTACATGTACTGAGGATATGAAGAATAGTTTTATAAAGCACTTTAACACTATTTCATTTAAAGAGACCTTAAAATACTCCTAGAGAGTGCTGCTTATATACGATATATCGGCGCGATAAGGAAATTGATAAACGGATTTGCATTATTATTTATTTACTTTATTATATTGTAAAAATGATTCAGTAGCTGTTAAGTGTCATTATTATTTATACCATTATTTATATGTAAGGAGTAAAGCAATATCGTATTTAGTTTAAATACAAAAAAAAATAATGCGAATTATGAAAGATTGACGTTGACATATAATGATAACAAATATGAATGTATATTTTGATATCATATTTATAAATCAAATAACACTTTCATTTATTAATTCTGGTCAGACATGTGTCATGTGTCTGTGTGTTTTTCAGATTCAACATAAATAAATATATTGGAATTAAAATATAATACCTTCATAAATTAATAATATATTGGAAGTATTTGTATTACTGTTACTGATAATAATATAATCAAAAGCTATGACTATAATACGAAGTAGAGAGTACTACCTTACGTACTAAGTAGTATCACTATGTACCTACATTTTTAATTTCTTATATCTTCAATTAGTATTTAATTAAAGCAGGAAGTGAGGCCCGACTCCATGAACTCAACACGTTCGATTAGAAACCGGATTTTAATACGGAAATAGACTTTTAACGAATCAGTCAGCTGTAAGTTACACGAGTGTACAGTGGAAGAAAGAAGCTGAATAATAAGTATTCGTATTTTAAATATCGAGTGAAATAAAATGTATATAAATTCTGGTATAAATAGTTTAATTAATGTCACATTTCAGTTAAAGTTTAATGCTTTACTTTATTGAATAATTCAACCCACGATGCTTCATTGCAGGTTGTATGCTATACGATTCATTTCAGATGAATTTCTTAAATTACATAGAAATATACATATTGTAACTTATTTGACTTATCATACACTAGTAGACTTTTCGGAGACAAATACTACTAACAACTAAACAAATTTCCATATTTACTATTTTCTATTCGTAATTTCAGTGAAAAAGTACCTTATTGAGTGAAATTTAGAATTATTCTTGCCAGCTATGCGAATTTTGGTAATGGATTTTGTTGCGATCTAATTTTGCCCGCGGTTTCTCTCTCCTTAAATTCTAAGTTGTGTGCTGTGTGGTTTGCTCCACGATCGGAGCTTATATGTTATTCTGATATATAAGCTATTTTACTGTAATGTTTCAACAGAATCCGTTAAGTAGTTTTTGTGCTTAGTGTAACAAACATACATAGAACTTTATAAACTATCGTATTTTGATATTAGTGGAGTTGAAATGATTAATGTTTAATTAACTCTTACATTATAAAATAAACTAATACTTTATGTACTATGTTACATTTATTATATATTATTATTTATCAATTATATCTGTTTATATTTATTATTATGGATTATTTATAATAATTGAAAACATGTTCTAGATATACTTATAACAACTGTTTCACAGCACTCACAGACTATATTATGTTTATTTCTTTAGATTCCCATATCATATAATATCATTCTCCTGTGTGTAATACGTTTCAATAAAAATATTATAAATAATATGTATATATGTCACCGGCACCATTTGTGTATATACAAAGAGAATGTAATCTTACAGGATATAATACCTTGAAGGAAGCTGTGAGATGTCTCTGATATATTGACTCATCTCCGTCTCGTTAACGATGCGAGTGTTTCTATTGCCATTGTTTTGATATAATATGACAATAATATGAGAAATATATATATTATAAGTCTTAAGCTGTACTCATGAATACGTGTTCAAATGTTTTCTTGTGTACAAGTATATGCAGTAAGTAAAACTAAAGTCTAACATTACAAACATGAAGAAACCTTCCATAGTCTAAGCGGACATAGTCTTTGGACAATAGTTAGTTGGTTATATATTACCTAATTATTATGAATATATAACAATAATAGGGATAGTAAATGGAGGTCAAGGAGGATCGTGTAATATTCAGCAAATAATTTTGAAAATGAAAAAAAAAATAAATGAATTTTTTTTATTAAAGTTACGAGTTAAGGAGTTTGTTTTAGATTTGATATGAATGTAGACAATATGAAGTAATATAACACTTTAGAATAAATTAACTATTGTTTTACTAATAAATATAAATCTAATCTATATTGATTGATTGATTGATTGATTGATGAAACCCTTTACCGCCCGAAACACTTTTGTTTCGGACTCGTCGAAAATCAGAACGCCAGGATGCCCATTAAAACCCAACAGTTATCCCCATGGCTACAATGGGACGCTTGGGTCTCTTTCACTTTTAGATATCGTCTATCTATTGCACGTCGTGTATTATTAGTAACTTATTTAGATATATTTATAGTCTTATATATTTATAGAAGAACCCTGATACAATAGTACGAATAAAATAATTTAAATATAGAAAGTATTAAAGCTTATATTCACCAAATAAATTACAACATATTAAATGAATCCGAGTCGGTGAGATCTGACTCACGAAAGCTCTCTGAGTGTAATGAATAAATGAAAATGTAATTTCACTTCTAAATATAATGTTTTATATATAAAATATATTTTCTTACTCTCATAAGTTCAATATCATTTTGCAAAAAGATTTTAATTTAAAATGTCATATTTCTCAACTCGTAAATTGAAGCACTACTACAAAAGGTATGTGTGTATTTTTGTAATATTTTAGTAATAATAAATAATGTATAAAAACTAGTTAAACATGTAGTCAAAGGACTTCATTAATCTACATGTGTTCTATGAAGGAAGGTTCACATCGATGAAGTTACTAAAGTAAATACCTCGAATGGTGATACGACAAACTTATAAGCCACATGTGCCAGAAATGACTTCCAATTGTCTTAAATCATAACATTATTTAAAGCAACTTAAAGTTACCAACTAACTAACTTAACTTTAACTTCACTAAGTAGGTTAATTCTGTATGAAATACTTCAATGCAACTGAATTGTGGAATAAATTATTTACTGAATATGAACTAATAGTCATTTAATTATTAGTTATATACTCGTATGTAACTAACATTGAAGACACAATTCAAGACAAAACTCAAAAAAAAATAACAAAAAGTATAAAATAACCTAATTAATTATAGAAATATATATTTATTCCGTTTTTATTTATATTTGATTATACCATTTTGTTTTTAAATATATTATAAAAAAATACCGAAAAATAGGAAATTTGTATGTTGATAGTACCTGGTTTTAGTGTTATTTCAAATAAATTAAGCTCAATAGGAACTTTGGGACTGAAGACGGCAAAGTTAATCAAGACTCGCTAAGATGTACATACCACTGAGTGTTATAAGACGAAAACTTGTTTGAGATAGTTTATAGTTAAAGCTTCAAGACTGTGTGAAGTGTGAGATTAATGCATTTAATAAAATACTTAACTAGTGTAGTTTTATTTTCTCGTGGTCTTTATACTCATCTACATAAATGACCGCTCTTAGGTACTCTTTGACCGTCTGTTTTAGATATTACTTTGAATGAAAATGTGAGAGGCGATCTGATTTATTTTATATTTTTCACTGTAAAATTGATATTATAGATTCACTGAATACTGTAACCGTGTCACGTGCGTGTGACGGAACTGTTCCAGTCACTGCACGACTCCCAGCGGACACTGACGTATTGAACGACTTTATTACTACGGGAACTAAAGAAATGTATTACATTATGTTTAACTTTCTTCTGACTGTAGTAAAATTCATTTAAAAAAGATTATTATAAAGTGAAACTATTGTTAATATTAGATAAAGGATATTTCATTCGCTTGTTCTGTCCAGTCTGGATCACAGAACCGCAATACAGCACTTAAAACGGATTTATATTTTAATATCCGAGTAAAAACATTTCTAGATTAAAACTCAATGGATATTCCTAAACCAGCTGAGCCTTTATACTTAATAATATCTACTATGGTATACGTACTAAGGATATAAGGAACAGTTTTATAAAGCACTTTAACACTACAGTATAGACATATTTCACTTTAAAGTACTCCTAGAGAGTGCTGCTTTAATATACGATATATTGGAACGATAAGGAGATTTATGAACGGATTTATATTATTATTTATTTATTAAAGTTATTCTGAAATACTTCATTACTTTGTTAGTATAAAATGGTTTAGTGTCCTTAACAACGTGTCGACGTCAATTATTATATTATGTACATTATATGGTTTGAAGAAATAACCGGAGAAGTATTTATACCATTATTTATATGCAAATAGTTACTTAACTATGCTATGAAAGAGGTTCGGTAATGTATATATATATATATATTTAACTACTGTCATATTTTTTTATTAAAACATAATATACTGGAGAGTAATATGGAGAGAAATGGAAATTTAAACAACTAAAATATAAACAAATAAATATACTATACTTAAAATTTACTTACATATATATTATAGTTAGTGAGTCTTATGAAATTGTCTCATAAATTTATCTACAACATATTTTCGCATCATCATTTAATTGTTTCCATTATTATTAAAATATTTGACTAGATATGAAATATAGAATTTATTGATACAGGCAGGATACGAACCTGCGATCCTTGACTATGTAGCTATTCAATGGCATAATTGGTATTGCTTTTTTTTTGTTCCATATTTTGTTAAAATATATATTTATAGAATCCACTATATCTATATATATATATATATATATATTTATATATATATATATATATATATATATTAATATATTTCCGATTCACTACACAACAAGGACTATATTACCCACCCACATGATTTCATGTAAAGGTTAAATGCACTTCATAATAACGTCGACACCACAAAGTATATTTAAGTTATAAATACTAAATGAGCTAATATTATTTATATGGCTGAGTGCTGGTTAGTAAAATAGAGCTGGAAGTGTGAAAAGCGCTTCTCAAATAATAAACAACATGATAAAACACAATTGTGTGTACGGACACTCTGCCTCGCTCTATTGTATACATCCGTCCCGCTCGCACCGGATATTGGAGTGCACCCTGCATCCGTCAAATTGTCTCCTCATTTTATAACAATACAAACTTCACTGTTATATGACAGAATATACCTTAATGAAAAACATAATTTATAGGAAAAAATAAAACATAATAAAAAAAAACAGAACCTTGACAAGTATTGAATAATAAGATGGAAGTTTATTTGTTTGATACAAAGTTTTTTTATATTAAAGGAGTGCAAACGAGCGTGATAGTCACAGATGATACATGGTCACTGCTCATGAACTCTTGCAGCATCCGAGGTCGCGCAAGAATATTGCCAGTCTAGGAGGTGGGAGTATACGATTTTTTGATGGTGCCTATGTCGTATTGATCGTCATAAAAGGAATTCGTTCCATATCTTAGTGGCTTGTGTAAGTGTCATATAACTTTAGTGTTAAGTAGTATATAAGTCTTTGTTTTTATTATTTATAGTTATTTATTATATAGATAACATATTTGTAATTAATCTTGTAATCAAAGATTATTATTGACATTTTAGAAATTTTTCAATCACATGATTAAAAAAAATAACTTTCATATAATATTAATACATAAACGCCAATAAATATTACTCTATGATATATCACACAGATACTAAAACTTATAACTTTATGACATACAGACGGACAAACACCAACTCAAGTCCCGCGAGTGCACTAACTTACTAACTACTTTAACATTTAGTGACCTCCGTCTTCTTCTGATGCTATTACGATCAAACTTATCATTAACTTGATATTGGTTTTACTTCACTTCATAATAACTTACTTCTTAACAATATTGTGTTTCTTTTATTAGTTACGTATTGTTTTGTTATAATTGTTCGTTTTATGTTATAATGTTATTATAACATAAAAGCTTAAACATTTCTTGTAATACGAAAATAAATATATTTATGAAATATAAAAAACTGTGTATATTCTTATGTCCGCAAATAAGAAGGAACCAAACAAAAATAACTCAAAATAATAACAATCAGTGTCAGTCTAAGTTTGTAAGATAAACGATGAATAGTACAATAAAGAAATTAAATATAATTGATAAAGTTGTAATAAGATAAGCCATCAAACTGACGTCAGACTGACATCAGGCTGAAAAAGTTCTAATATGAATATTAACTTTTATATTCTTTATTGCACACCATACATATCATAAAAAGAAGTAAAAAAAAATATAACAATAAAAAAAAATTGAAAATGATGGAGATACAAAAGGCGGTCTTTTGACATTATATAAATTAAAAATTTTAGATAATTTTCCAAAAGAAAGTTACTATAAAAGTAATATTTTTTCAGTTTAAAAATAAATAACCTGCAATAAGTGTTGATTACGAAGTGTAATTGTAAAAGTATATTATCGTAGCTAGAGTCAACATCTAAGCCTTATCTTATTATCACTAACTCATACTTTGCACTTCTCTTCATTTGGACATCCATTATACACGTTTCTTTGACATTTAGATTATTCTAAATTCAAATAAATTCATTCAAAGTGCACTGCCATACAAGTGCGAGCGAGAGGGAGATATGCAATAAGCGAAACAGTATGTTTCGAACATGGCGTCGTATTTCATTGTTACCAAAGTACCTATTATATGAATCTTTACTTGTAGCATTTCAATTTCAAACAAGGTTCTTTAAGAAGACTAGTTTATTTAATAAAAGAATATTAAAAATTGAAAATATAGGAAAAAGGGACCCTCGTTTTTATTCTCTCAGATTATTTGTCTATATATTATTTCATGTTTTACATACTTTATTTTATTGAAATAACTTTATGGCGTTACCCACTACAGTAACTCCATAAAGCTTCTGTTCTAATTTATTTTGCTTGAACGGCCATTTTGAAATAATTCATATTACTGTTTCTTTAAGATGGATTAAATTTATAATGTTTTAATTATTTTTAGATTAATACAAAAGTAAATATTTCTTAATAATAAGAGATTTTGTGTATTATATTTCAGACAAAACGCTAGAGATAATACAAAGACAACTAACAAGTCAGTATCACAAAGGTAACTAATATCACAGTAGTTTTTTTTTTTTTTTTGTTTGTCTCTGCTGTTAGCCCTACTGGCCATGACAGCGTCACCGGTGTAATGGACGGGTGCAGAGACCCGCCCTTGAAAAGGGGGCCTGAAGGGCCCCAGGGGAACGCGCGTCCTGAGGGCGCCTCCTGTGAGGCTCGGACCACGGCTCAGGACGCCGTTAGGTGGGAAGCGAGGGTTGGATGTGGGTTAGAATTTGACACTAACGTCCTCCGACGGCAGAACGCCGGAGCAACGTGCTTGGATGGGGGCCTCGTCTTCGCCGGCGAAGACGCTGTGTGTGTGTATGTGTAGTATTTATGTTCGCTTTGCCGCTTTTACGTAGCGTTCCCTAACGTAATCGCGTCGTCTGGGTCGAAAAGTACCGACTTGGGTCTTCTCTTTCTGACTTTAGGAGTCTTACGGGCCGTGTATCCTGTGGCCTTAACCACCAGCGGGTTTGGGTGTCCCACAGCATTGTCAAAGTAGCTTTTGGAGAGCCCCTTGAAATACTGTGCGATCGTCGGTAGATCTAAGTCTCTGTGCAAGTCGATATTACGCATATACCACGGTGCTCCAGTGGCGAGCCGCATGAATCTGTTCTGAAGCACCTGAAGGGGCTTCAGGTTCGCGTGAGCGAAGGCAACGCTTGCATAGGACATGACGGAGCGTATGCAGGCTTTGTAAAGTGTGACCTTATTTCTAAGGGACATTTTACTCCGCTTGCCTAACAGGGGATAAAGTCGCCCTAGGATAAAGGCCGCTCTGTTGCGAACGTCCTCGATATGTGAAGTGAATACTAGCTGTTTGTCCAGCGTCACTCCTAGGTACTTGGCCTTGTTTTTCCAAGGAATCGGCTTGTCAAAGAGTTTAATCTCCGGGCCCCTTGTGGATCGTGACCGTTCAAAGAGTACCGCGGTGCTCTTCTCCGGGTTCACCTCAATCCTCCATTTCCGAAACCAGTTCCCGAGGGAGTCGGCTGCGGATTGGAGGCGTTGAGAGATCTCATAAGGATCCCTTGAGGATGTGTAAATTGCGGTGTCATCCGCGAACATCACAGTAGTTGTTACTTTACAACTGTCACTCGCACAAGAAGACCCGTTATATGAATAAGATAATAGAGTAGAAACACGGTCACGTAAATATTTCATTTATTTGGAAAGTTCTCAAAATTACAAACAACTTTATTATCTGATGTAACTTCACTTCAGACTCCGAGTGGAGATAATTTATTACTCCACTTGATCTACAAGTTAATATACATGTATTGGATTGTCCTCTGACCTTTGATCTAATATTAAATTGAGTAAATGTTCAATTTATTCAAAGTCAATACAATATATAATACAATACAAAGTGAACAAACACTAAACATACTGTTCCGTACAAATAATCTATATAATATATTTACAGAGACTGTTTGTGTGTATGTACTATTTATCTTTAGAAATCACAGTTGAATTTCAATATTTATTGGATATACAGTGCGTATCTGTAATAAAATATTTCAAATATGACCATACTCTGTTTCCTGAATTCGATCACAAATTATGAACATGTTCTGAACACTCTTCTATATTCGACGCGGACGAAGTCAGTAAAAGCAACAGGTTTGTAAATATAATAACTCAGTGCCCACAGTCCAACAGAGTCTATTCTCAAACGCATATTATATATATATATATATATATTTACAGAAACAAAGCTTGGACATTTGTGATCTTTTAAAACATGATGTTTGTATAACACATTAATACAATTTGTTATTCCATTAAATTCTAAACACATGTTACAAATATTAGTTTAATAAAATAATAAAAACTAGATCTGAGAGTTTGATGTTATAATTAATGTTTTAAAAAGTGTATACTTATTTTAGGGTCAGTAAATACACAAACCCCAGTGGATATTACACTTTACAGTGTATCGAGACACCCGTGACGTCATCATTAGTTTATTATACGATATTATATGAAATTATAATTTTATTATAATATAATTAGTTATCAAAAAACATCCTACCTTGGGATGGCTTCCTTTATTACATTATAATTATTCTTAGGAATGTGCCTTTAATATAATATCTTTAAACGTAGATAGATGTTTATTTTACAACTAGCTATTACCGCAGACTTTGTCTGTTGTTTAATTAACTATACGATGTTAATAAAACATTTTACTACTTCAAAAATTACTCATAAATAAACGTATTCTGTACATTATGTTCTATTTCATTTAATGTTGATAATACATTTCTTTCCTCTTCCTTTTTATTTCACGCATTGGATAAATTAATAAAACCATGTATTATAAAGTCTACTTAAATGACACACGTACACACAACACAACACCAATAAACCTTTAGTTAAAATATAATTAAAAAATTGTTATTTCTTACGGAATCCTAATAAATATTTACAAAGCGGAAAGCACAATATTTTGATTTAAATATCACCTCAACTTGTGTTGCAAATTACATTTTTGGTTTAATTTCTATAAAAATAATTGTAGATCTGTCATAGCATGAGTCTTTTAATCCTTGTCTGTACTCAAAAGAATAAATAAACGAAGACATAGTTAACTATTGTAATTATAACTTGTTCTTCTTACTTCGATTAATGATCTACTTGACTGATAAGGATATTATATCTTATCTGTTACTGGAAGCAGAGTATTATGGTCTTGTGAGAAACTGTTAAAGTAAGTGTTGTGTAGACTGTTACAGAGTTGCAGGCACTTTGTTTGTTTCCGGGTGAGACTTTGACATCTTAACTACTATTAATCTGACGAGATTGTGTATTCATTGAAGAAGACATTTGTACATCTAAAAATGGTATTAAATGGATAATTATCTAATTAATAATAAGTAATATTTTAGTTGATTGAACTAGAAATGACGGCCAGGGTGGTACCACTCTGTTACAGAAAAACTTTGCTTTGAAGTCCAAACCTCCTCCTTCCACAATTCTCATCGAATTTGTCAATAATTTATTTATTTTTATTTTACTTCTACAAGTGACGCACCAATTATCATAACCTGAAATATTTGCTCTTCATCAACGAATAGTGTTATATGTAGCCGAGTACAATGTTATGATATCTCTGAAAAATAAAACATTCTAAAAACATGCTTCACATAAAAAATAAGCTTTTAATATTGATTTATCCAACTTATACTTTAAATAAACACCATTACGAGGTGGCGAGAATCTTTTCTAGCACAAATAATATTTAAATTCATTAATCTACTCTCCCAATAATATTCCAAAATCAGATATTTACCAAAAACCTTTAAATTTCCGGTCACAGTTCGTGATTTGAAAAATCATTTATTTTGGAAATCATAAATCACGTTTCAAATGATATTCCTTGGATCAATGGCGTCTGTCGATAAAATGAGATTTGTTATTTTAGTTAATAAAGCTTTTTTTATCTTTAAAAATGTTTGTTTATTATTATCATGACTTTGAATGCGTCACCGGAGGGAACCCATACATACAGTCACTGCTCTGAGATAATTATATATTTAATACATAAATAACCAACACAACGATCGCGAGAATACATATGTCGCTATAAATAGTATAGCCCAGAAAGACTAAGTATTCTATTAAACCCTCGTTTTTAATTAACAAAGACATAATTTATTAGATAATAGATAACAAATAAATAATACTCAATATTTAATATTTAATATCCCAAGTTAATTGAATATTAGTACTGTCAACAAACACCGCTCAGACAATAGTGATTATAAATACAGAATGAACTAACAAAATGAGTTTATAATATTACATTTTTGTCTAAAATTCTCCGCCTATTTAATAAATTAGATTTATATTTGTTTGTAAGACAATATTACTTCATTAAAAAGTATAAATCACTTTGTATTATCTTGATTCTTATAAATGAAGCATCCTAAAATGAAATTTAAATCTAAAACAAACTGGGTACCTTGTTAGCGACTCCTTCGTAACCGTAATTGAAGATTTTACATTTTTCATCCTATAAAACTTATTTAAGAACCAAAAATGATTTGCTGAATATTATACGATCCGTTTTAACCTCCATTTATTATCTCCACCTTTATTTGTACCTCTTGAAACCATTTGTTTAATAATTTACTAACTGTTATTCCGCGACTATTTCCGCGTAGAATAAGGTCAGGGCATTGCATGTACACACAAACAAATTTATAGTTAGATTAAAAACTTAATCCAAAAATCAGTACAGTTAAGGACAAAGTTACTTAAAATACTTGAGTAAAACCTAATGCGTTCCAATAAACCTGTAAAAGGTGAACTAACTTCGTCACAGATTCTTGTAAAGCTGAGTGAAGCAGCCTCCTTCCGCTGCGCCTTAATGCGCTTTAGCTTTTAGCGGTGCCTTAAAATGTTTCGTATTAGTTTACTTTTACAACTCCTTTATTGCTAATTTAAGAAGTTTACCAAAGATGTTTGTACTTATTTTATTTGGTAATTTTTTTTTTTTTTAATTATCCTTAGAATGTTCTAAGATTATTTCATTTACATATATAATGTAATACAATTAAGGCTTAATAACAAAAAACTTAATTCAAATATCAAAAAACTAATATTATATTTTATTCTATTGATTATTAATTGTGTGTATATTTCCTAATTAGATGATACAATATGTAACTTAACTGCAGTATGAATTAGTGGTTATTTTAAATTCACCGAAAGTATGAATTAACAATGTCATTAAATAACAAAACAATACACATTATTGTGTACGCTTCAATGAATCTTGTCTCTTACGGAAATCCTAACCAATATTGATAATATTTCAATTGAACTACCGTGGTAATGTTATTGAAGTATACTTCAATAACATTACCACGGTAGTTCAATTGTACCACCTAGGGTGGTATCCCAGTCGTAGGTTTGATTCCAGTCTGTGTTGATAAATTTCTTATTCTAAATTATTTAAAGTTTATATAATATTAATATGACTAATATATTTATTTTTTTAAAACATTATAGTTATGTTACTTAACTTAATGTCTAAGAATACTCGTATCGTTCATGAGACGGAGATGAGTCAATACATCCGACACATCTCACAGCTTCCTTCAAGATATTATATCCTGTAAGATTACATTCTGCGTGTAAATGTGATATATTTTTGTTGAAGTGTATATATTATTAATATAAATGATATAAAATATTTTGAGTTTTGTAAAACTTCTTATATGTATGTAATATGATGGATGATACCGGAGTAAAAAAAACACACAGTTGCATTTATCTAAAACAGAAAAAAGATAATATTATTATAAAATTAAACATTAAAATTAATTAAGAATAAATGTTATCTACTAACCTAAAACAGAAAAATCGACAATTAAAGGTTTTTACTTCCAAGATTGTCCAGGCAATGAGAGATAACAATTATATTACTTGACGAGCAGGATTAAAATCTCCATGTGAAGTCAGCTGTTATTGTCATTTTTTAATTGTCATATCATAGATATTAGGCAGCGTACAGACACTTGTCAGATACTTGTACATTAGTCCATGTACACAACATACAAAGCTTACATGTATACTCTAGGAGAACTTTAAGGTCTGTTTAGAGTGAAGTAGTATTAAGTGCTGTATGAGACTATTCTTCATATCCTCAGTACATGTACGATACATATGAAGGCTCAACTGGTTTAAGAACATCCATTGATTTCTAATCTAGTAAAGTGTTTACTCTGATATTAAAAAGTAAATCAATTTGAAGAGTTTGAAATAAATTCAGTTCTCTAATATTTACAATAGTTTCTCTTTATAATAATTCATTTTTAAATGAATTCTACTAAAGTCAGGTGAAAGTTAAACATAATGTAATATACCTAAGTCTGTTTTTACACGGTAGTTGGTTCCAGAAAAAACCGTGTAAAAAAGACATTGATCGTATGCAAAAATAGGTGATTGGTTCCTAATCTCTAAAACCTATTAAAATTAGTGAAAAACAAGGATTTTTTAAAAACAAGTATTCATGTTTATTTAATTAAATCACATACACAATGTTTATTTTTACAAGCATACTTATTGAAGATTATTCACAAAATATTAACACATTTCAATTGCTCTGACCAGTAAATTTGCTTGTATGCACAAAAAGGGAATTCCCCTAAATTTGTGATATGAACATATTTGGCAGAAATTAAATTTGACAAAAAAAATTAAGCCCAAAAAATTTTAAATCGTGCTAAATGAAATAAAATCGTGTAAAAAAAAATAAAAATATTTTATTTTCAAACCGTGTTATTTCAAAACCGTGTAAAAACAGACTTAGGTGTACTACAGTTCCCGTTCCGTAATAAAGTCGTTCAATACGTCAATGTTCCGTCGACACGTACGTGACATAATATATAACTTACTAACGCTATTTGAATAAATAACTTATTCAGAACATTACATTATTATACAATTTATATTAAATAAGTGATAGAATGTTTTACTATTTTTATTTATTATTTCTGCAATGATAAATTCCATATAACTCGACTAATCAAATAATCTTAAAGAAATATGATCGACACAAATTGAGTATTGCTTTAATAGCCATTAAAAATATCTACTTATTACCACTAATACAATGAATTAGACTAAATATATTATATTTGTGTGATACATATATCACACAAATATAAAATATTTAGTCGAATATTAATAATAATCGAATATTCATATTGCCAATATTAAAGTAATATCAATTCAATCTCCTTTTCTAATAAATGATATTGATTGTGTGATTGTGTGAGTCAGGACAATGGTCTATAAATGTAATGAGTGCTTACTTCGTGCTGATTCACGTCTCTACCACTATTACATAACTAATGACTAATAGTTGATTGCGTGATTTGACTTTGGAAAATAGGCTGTTTTCTGTTTTTGGGTATTCAAATTTCCTGTTTTTGGGTTTTTTTTTATATTCAAGAACAAACTGTTATAATCAATTATAAATTAAAACGGAATAATTATGTACTTCTATAATTAATTATGTTATTTTATAGTTTTTTGCTATTATTTTGAGTTTTTGTTTATTGAAATTGTATCTTTGAAGTTAGTTACACAAATAATAATAATAAATAATTTATTCTACAATTCAGTTATATTGAAGAAATTCATACCTCATACCATAAAGTTCAAATTTCGTTAGTGAGGTGTAACTTTAAGTTACTTTAGATAAAGTTAGGATTTAAAACATTTGGATAACAATTTATAAACCAATTGTATAATAAAGAAGTCCTTTAACTACATATTCAACTAGTTTTTATACATATTATTATTCTTACTGAAATATTACAAAAATACCGACATACCTTTTGTAGCAGTGCTTCAATTTACGAGTTGAGATATATGACAGTTTAAATTAAAATCTTTATTAAACATATTAAAAAATAATATTCAACCAGGTCTTATTAGAGTAAGAAAAAATGTTTTATATATGTATAACATTGTATTTGTAACAGAAATTACATTTTCATTTTCATTTCATATATAAAAAGCTCAGAGAGCTTTCGTGAGTAATCAGATCTCACCGACTCGGATTCATTTAATATGTTGTAATTTATTTTGTGAATATAAGCTTTAATATTTAAAATAAATTAGACGTTTCTTTGTACCTGGGTTCTTCTATAAATATTTAATATATAATGTAAATAACTTACTAATACACGATGTGCAACAGATAGACGATATGTAAAAGTAAAAATGATTCCATGGAGTTCCACTATGGCATGGGGATAACCGTTGGGTTTTAATGGATAACCTGGCATTTTGTTTTCGGCGAGTCCCAAACAAAACTAATTCCGGTGGTGAACGGTTTCATCTTATGAAAAAAGAACTAAAATTAACTTAGCACTTAGTTTAGTTCACCACTGGTGGGACGGGTTACATATTATATAGTTTGTTGTAACGTGGGTTTCATTACGATGTGTCGTAGTCCAATATTAGACCTGATACAGGTCAAAGTGTATCATAGTAAATAATTAATCAACAAAGGTAATCTATTTATAACTTGGAGCTCTCAATTCAATGGTAACTTAGTACCGAGATAAGACATAGTGTTATCATCTGTCACTTGTACTGTAACTATACTTAATAGTTCATATTCATGTACATTTGTGACACAAATATTATTAAACTCTTCCAGTCGCTTTAGTTATTTTTGATCGCATCTTCAATTAGATAATATTGTCAATGTACTTTTAGTAATACATCCCTATTATGATAGGGTTTATTTTTATCCAGTCGGTGGTATAGCTGAAAATAACTATATTTATAAATGAGAATAATACTGCAATATTTATGAGAATATTATTACAAATTACAAGTCAATATCTTGACTTGACTTGTAAATATATTGACTGAATTTTTTTAATACTATATTGTCTAATACAGTATATTAGATAGTTAGTTAGTTATTATCCCAGAAATGTGTGTGTGCGTGTCCTATAGTCACCTCATAACAACATTACCGCTGGCGATGTTATCGAAGTATCAGCGATTGGATTAAAAATAATTGTCTTCATTCACTTATAGATAATGTACTAACATAAAAGTAAATTAATATTTCATGACATACTCGCTTTACTACATGAGGTTTCTAACAATTATTATAGATTATTTTAACAGAACTGAGACTACTCAATTTAATTGAATTTTAATTAAAATCAAATTATTTTACGGACGATGATTTAAATTTAAAAAGTAACTAAAATAACCGAATTAATTTTCTAAAATAGATTTATTTTAATGTGTTACTCGAATAATATTGTCTTAATATTAATATTAGTATTACAAAATACTTATCTGTAGTATAATAGTGTAGTATTATTATAAACTGAAGAGACAACTTGAGGGATGCAAGGTGCGCTGCAATATATAGTGCGAGCAGGACGGATGTATACAATAGAGGGAGACAGTCTGTCCGCACACAAAATGATGTTCTACCATGTCGTTTGTTTCAGAAGCGTCATTTGAAGTAAAGCTTTCAATGAAATTGTAAAACGTAAATGAACTTCAATCCCTCATCTCATATTACTATGGAATAATATAACATATAGTTCCAATAAATATGTATATACTTATACACCTGACATAATTATTGTCAACTCAATGCAATTAGTAATATCAGTGTCATAACGCTTCACTGACTCACTTGATATTATTGGTTTATAGATAATCTAATCTACTAACGGATGTTAAATATGTATTATATATATGTCGTAGTAAATTGAAATAACAACTATAATGAACATTTAATGTAATGAGACAAATATAGCTAGCTGCAGTTAACTGACTGCAGCTCGTATTGGGCTGGCTCGACCGGGGAACCCTACCCGGACTACCCTCTCACAGAAGACCGACGTGTAGTTATCAAACTCATTTGGTTATGTTCCGTCGGTGAGTGAGAGAATCCGGAAGCCCAAACCCCCCCTCCCCCCGCCAAACATGGAAGCGATGCCGAAAAGAAAAATACCCCAGGAGGGTACCGGCTTTGATGAAGCCGGGGACCCCCTCCCCGAGCAAAATCGGGGAAATGATTCTCGGATTTTGCTCGGGCTGCCCGTCGTATCTGGGGCGGGCAAAGTATCGCCTTTTGTGTTTTTTGAGGGCAAACGACGAGTCAACATAGCGGCACCCCGACCCACTCTAAATGTGGACTTTTGCAACATCCGGGGACTTCATTCCAACTTGAACGCCGTCCACTATCACCTAGAGACGGCGCAGCCGGCCTTGTTGTTTCTGACGGAGACGCAGATATCTCAACCTAGCGACACAGCGTACCTGTCATACCCCGGGTATAAACTAGAACACCATTTTATACCACACGCCGGGGTATCTGTGTTCGTAAGGGAGGATATCTGCTACCGTCGCCTTCAGGTTTTTGAAGGTCGCGGGACCTGTCTGTACTCTGGCTGCGCGTGGACATGGACGACCATGTCAGAGTCTACGCGTGCCTCTACAGGTCCCATAGTGGTAATGCAGAAACGGTTCAACTCTTGGGCCATGTTCAGGCGAAGATTGACGATCTGCTTTCACAGATTCCCTCCGCCGAAGTCGTAGTCCTCGGGGACTTCAATGCGCACCATGCCGATTGGCTAGGGTCACGTGCCACCGACTACGCGGGGAGATCTGTGTTAGACTTTGCTCTGGCAAATGGTCTGTCCCAGCTGGTAAAGACGCACACTCGTCTACCGGACGTGGACAGCCATATGCCCTCTTTGTTGGATCTTCTGCTGACTACACATCCCGGAAAGTACCAAGTCACTGTCGAGGCTCCCTTAGGGTCCTCTGATCATTGCTTGGTACGGAGTGTAGTGCCCATTGAACGCCCAGCTCGCACAAGACCTGCGACTCGACGCGTTTGGCACTACAAGTCAGCGGATTGGGTTGGAATGCGGTCCTTTTTTGCATCCTACCCATGGGGGCCGATTTGTTTCTCTTCCAATGATCCTAGTGACTGCGCTGCGGCTGTAGCTGATGTGATACTTCAGGGCATGGAACTATTTGTACCAAGCTCTGTGGTACCACTTGGTGGCAGATCGCGGCCTTGGTTTGATGCGTCTGTCAGGGCTGCAGCAGCTGGCAAATGGCAGGCTTATCAAGCTTGGGCTAATGCGTTAGTCACTAAGTATCCGAACTCTAGAGTTCTGAAGAGGAAATATAATCGTGCCTCCAGATTCTTCAAACGGAAAATTGCTAGAGCAAAGTTCAAGCATGTCGTAAAAATTGGGGATCAGCTGGTAAAGTATCCGCCTGGCACGCGCAAGTTCTGGACGCTGTCTAAAGCCTCGCTGGGAAACTTTTGTCAGCCATCCCTACCGCTATTGCACACTGGGAACGACTCTCTGGCCTACACGGCAAAAGAGAAAGCCGATCTCTTGGGCACTCTTTTTGCCTCAAACTCGACTTTGAACGACCAGGGGAAGACACCGCCTATCATCCCGCGGTGCCCGAGCTTAATGCCGGAAATAGTTTTTCGGCAAAAACTCATCCTAAAAGCCCTCCTTTCCTTGGAAGTTCATAAGTCGAGTGGGCCAGATGGTATCTCTTCAGTTGTGCTACGAACATGTGCCCCTGAATTGACACCAGTGCTAACGCGTCTATTTCGGTACTCCTACCTTAAAGGCGTAGTCCCGGTCTCATGGAAGCGTGCCCTTGTCCATCCGATCCCTAAAAAAGGTGATAGCTCGGACCCAGCTAACTACAGACCTATCGCCATTACCTCTCTTCTCTCCAAAGTAATGGAGAGTATCATCAATAAGCAGCTCCTAACCTTCCTCGAGGATCACCAGTTGGTCAATGACCGGCAATATGGCTTTCGCCATGGTCGATCGGCTGGTGATCTTCTGTTGTAACTTACACACCGTTGGGCAGCTGTTATTGAAAGCAAGGGAGAGGGTCTGGCAGTTAGTCTGGATATGGCGAAAGCCTTCGATCGTGTATGGCACAAGGGGCTTCTTTCGAAGCTACCTTCCTATGGGCTTCCCGAGAGTTTATGCAAGTGGATCACCAGCTTCCTCACTGGGCGGAGCATACAGGTCGTTCTCGACGGTTTTTGCTCGGACCCCAAGCCCGTGAACGCTGGTGTACCCCAAGGCTGCGTGCTATCCCCAACTCTGTTCCTCCTGCACATCAATGATATGTTGGATATCTCCAACATACATTGTTATGCGGATGACAGTACTGGGGATGCGGTATATTCCGGCCGTGCAGGTCTCTCTCGGGAAAACGTCGACGAGTGCCGAAAGAAACTTGTGTCTTCTATAGAGACTTCCTTAGGGATAGTTTCTGAGTGGGGGGAACTGAACCACGTTCAGTTCAATCCCCAGAAGACACAGGTTTGCGCGTTTACCACTAAAAAAAACCCATTTGTCGTATCACCGCTCTTCGAGAGCACTCCCCTTATTGCCTCGCCAAGTATCAGAATACTGGGTCTCGACATTTCGAGTGACTGTCGGTTTCGTGGTCATCTGGAGAGCAAGGCCAAGTTGGCCTCGATGAAATTGGGCGTGATCAATAGAGCAAGGCAGTACTTCAATCCTGGCCAAAGACTTGCGCTCTACAAAGCGCAAGTCCGGCCACACATGGAGTACTGTTCTCATCTCTGGTCCGGATCACCCCAATATCAGCTTCTACCATCACAAATCATCTGTGACCCGCCAGCTCGTTTGCCCTCCTATTCCATAAAAAAAAAAAAGTAATAAACACTCTAGCAATACATATTTTGCATTTGTAGACCATTAATTTTACTAAAACATAATTAATCCTTACTTTTCCATGTTATATAACATTAGAGTTGTTTTAACCGTAGTTAAGAAGATTATTTGTTCTAAAAATATTTAATTTGAATGAGTATAATTCAATAGTTGTATAACAATGAATGTCTGATAATGGCAGTTCCGATTCAATGGAACGGTCGGTTTGAGAACGTGTTGAATTACAAGTGACTCAAATCACAAACTACAAGTTAGAGCGACAACTCATACGTTAGATATAATATCCACTAAATAATCTGTCTGTGATATCGCAGTATTAGGATAGTTAAAATAAGAATATCAATTGAAAGACTTTCACTTTGTATTCCAGCGGATATTACAATGTGAAGAACGTGTTTGAATAAGAAAGAAATGTTATTGATTCAACACACTGTTGGGAAAACGTTTAATAAATTCTAAGCTACATAGTAAATGTAAGATGTATTAACAAATAGTTTCAGTTATAGTTAACATTTTTATAACATTATTATTTTTATCATACCTCAAAATTGATATTCAGTGCAGTAGTATGTTTTATGCAAGATTAATATAAAACTTATTAGTTCTAGATTTTTTTATATTTTTTTGTGTTTTATTGAATTTGTATAATTTTAAGTTAAATTGTTTTGTACCGTGACTTTTTTAGTGTTCCTATATCCATGGTTATCGGTCCCCGGGTCGGTGAGTACCTACGTGACCAGCCACGGGGGCTCTAAAGGGACCCTAGGGTCTAGTAAAGTCTTATATATATGTGTAGAAAAAGGAACTCGGCCAATATGTCGATAATTTTATAGAGAATTTTTCTTTCTTGTCGATTTTATCGTGACTAATATGAAATATAATTCTATATTTATGTAAATTGAAGCATCTTTTTAAAACATATTTTCAATGATTATTTAAAAGGGATAATTCATAATAAGAAGTGACAAGTTCTCAACACTTAGAAGTAAATATAATAAGATGAATAGTATACATTAATTTCAGTTTGTATGTATATTATCATGTATGAACTTGACGGGTGTGGTGTTATAGTGAAGTAGTCCTGTTTCAATGTGTCTTGTATGTATCTTTTTGTTTATAATCCTTGGTTCGTTGGTAGTGATCGTGTTGTATGTCACGTGTATTAAATGATAAAAAATTATACACAATTCATTTTAATTTATCGAGAACTGCAGTTCTTTGTAACATACAAATATTGTTTTGGATTCATAACAATATAATTAGTACTTAAAAAATGGTACAATATTTTATTGAAGCTCAAACCTTTCTTTGCTGTTTAATTTAAAAATAAGCTATTGCCTTGATAAATGGTACACATGGTTACTTCCATATTATTGATACAAGTGCTTTTATACTCTTCAATTATTAATTAAAGACAATGAACAGTGTATAAATGTTATTTCCCTTAACACCTTATTTAGAACAAGATAAAAAACACCTCTCAATCTAAATCCCTTTATCTCACTCTGTTGTATAAGCACGTCTCACTCGCACCGGATATTGTAGAGCACTCTGCATCCGTCAAGTTGTCTGTTACAACAATGTTAATTAAAATTAATTACAATAATTTGTAATTTGGAACATTTCATTATTCGTATAGACTATTGCAAAGAAGAAACTTCTAGTCGTTGTTGTAAAGAAGAGAATGTTTTTATAATAATTAGTACACAAACTACAAACTACAACAATCCACATTAAATACAAAAGTAAATATTACTTAATAATGAGAGATATAGTGTATTATATTTTAGACAAACTGTCAGAGATAATACAAAGACAACTAACAAGTCAGTATCACAAAGGTAACTAATATCACAGTAGTTGTTACTTTACAACTGTCACTCGCACAAGAAGACCCGTTATATGTATAACAGAATAAAGTAAAAAACACTGTCAAGTAAATATTTCATTTATTTGGAAAGTTCTCAAAATTATGAACAGCTTTATTATCTGATGTAACTTCACTTCAGACTCCGAGTGGAGATAATTTATTACACCACTTGATCTGCAAGTTAATATACATGTATTGGATTGTCATCTGACCTTTGATCTAATATTAAATTGACTAAATGTTCAATTTATTCAAAGTCAATACAATATATAATACAATACAAAGTGAATAAACACTAAACATGCCGTTCCATGTAAATAATATATGTAATATATTTACAGAGGTTGTTTGTGTGTGTTCTATTTATCTCTAGAACTAACAGTTGAATTTCAATATTTATTGGGTATACAGTGCGTATCTGTAACAAAATATTTCAAATATGACCATACTCTGTTTTCTGGATTCGTTTACAAATTATGAACATGAACACTCTTTCATATTCGACGAGGACGAAGTCAGTGAAAGCAACAGGTATGTAAATATATATATATGTATTTACAGGAGCAAAACTTGGACATTTGTGATCTTTTACAACATGATGTTTGTATAACACATTAATACAATTTGTTATTAAATTAAATTTTAAACACATGTTACAAATATTACTTTAATAAAATAATAAAAACTAGATCTGAGAGTTTGAAGCTGTTATAATTAATATTTTAAAAAGTATGTATTGATCTTAGGGTCAGTAAATACACAAACCCCAGTGGATATTACACTTTACACTGTATCGAGACACTCGTGACGTCATCATTAGTTTATTACGCGTGTTCTCAATTATAATGATATTACCTTAAGAACAGTTTTATGAAATTATTTTATCATAATATTATCAGTAATTAAAAACCACCCTGCCTTGGGATGGCTTCCTTTATTAAATTATAATTATTCGTAGGAAAGTGCCTTTAATATAATATCTTTAAACGTAAATAGATGTTTATTTTACAACTAGCTATTACCGCAGACTTTATCTGTTGCTTAAATAACTATACGATGTTAATAAAACATTTTACTACTTCAAAAAATTACTCATAAATAAACGTATTCTGTACATTATGTTCTATTTCATTTAATGTTGATAATACATTTCTTTCCTCTTCCATTTTATTTCACGCATTGGATAAATTAATAAAACCATGTATTATAAAGTCTACTTAAATGACACACGTACACACAACACAACACCAATAAACCTTTAGTTAAAATACAATTAAAAAATTGTTATTTCTTACGGAATCCTAATAAATATTTACAAAGCTGAAAGCACAATATTTTGATTTAAATATCACCTCAACTTGTGTTGCAAATTACATTTTTGGTTTAATTTCTATAAAAAAAATTGTAGGTGTGTCACAGTATGAGTCTTTTAATCCTTGTCTGTACTCAAAGGAATAAATAAACAAAGCCATAGTTAACATGTAGTAATTATAACTTGTTCTTCTTACTTCGATTAATGATCTACTTGACTGATAAGGATATTATATCTTATCTGTTACTGGAAGCAGAGTATTATGGTTTTGTGAGAAACTGTTAAGGCAAGTGTTGTGTACATTGCTACAGAGTTGCAGACACTTTGTTGGTTTCCGGGTAAGACTGTAAATTTTAACTACTATTAATCTGACGAGATTGTGTATTCATTGAAGAAGACATTTGTACATCTAAAATTGGTATTAAATCGACAATTACCTAATTAATAATAAGTAATATTTTAGATGATTGAACTAGAAATGACGACCAGGGTGGTACCACTCTATTACAGAAAAATGTTGCTTTGAAGTCCAAACCCTCCTTCCTTCCACAATTCTCATCGAATTTGCCAATAATTTATTATATTTTTATTTTACTTCTACAAGTGACGCACCAATTATCATAACGTGAAATATTTGCTCTTCATCAACGAATAGTGTTATATGTAGCCGAGTACAATGTTATATCTCTGAAAAATAAAACATTCTAAAAATATGCTTCATATAAAAATAAGCTTTTAATATCTATTTATGCAACTTATACTTTAAATAAACATCATTACGAGGTGGCGAGAATGTTTTCTAGCACAAATAATATTTAAATTCATTAATCAACTCTCCCAATAATATTCCAAAATCAGATATTTACCAAAAACCTTTACATTTCCGGTCACAGTTCGTGATTTGAAAAATCATTTATTTTGGAAATCATAAATCACGTTTCAAATGATATTCCTTGGATCAATGGCGTCTGTCGATAAAATGAGATTTGTTTTAGTTTTGAGATTTTAGTTAATAAAGCTTTTTTTATCTTTAAAAATGTTTGTTTATTATTATCATGACTTTGAATGCGTCACATGAGGGAACCCGTACAGTCACTGTTACTGTTCTGAGATAATTATATATTTAATACATAAATAACCAACTCAACGATCGCGAGAAAACATATGTCGCTATAAATAGTAGCATACAAAGACTGTGTATTCTATTTAGAAACCCTCGTTTTTAATTAATAAAGACATAATTCAATAGATAATAGATAACAGTTAAATAATACTCAATATTTAATATTTAATATCCCAAGTGAATTGAATGAAATTAGTATTGTCAACAAACACCGCCTCAGGCAATAGTGATTATAAATACTAACAAAATGAGTTTATAATATTACATTTTTAAATAAAATTCTCCGCCTATTTAATAAATTAGATTAATATTTATTTGTAAGACAATATTACTTCATTAAAAAGTATAAATCATATAATATTATCTTGATTCTTATAAATGAAGCATTCCTAAAATGAAATTTAAATCTAAAACAAACTCGGTACCTTGTTAGCGACTCCTTCGTAACCGTAATTGAAGATTTTACATTTTTCATCCTATAAAACTTATTTAAGAACCAAAAATGATTTGCTGAATATTATATGATCCGTTTTAACCTCCATTTATTATTTCCACCTTTATTTGTACCTTTTCAAACCATTTGTTTAATAATTTACTAACTGTTATTCCGCGACTATGTCCGCGTAGAATAGATCAGGGCATTGCATGTACACACAAACAGATTTATAGTTAGATTAAAAACTTAATCAATACCACGAGTACACTGAAGTAGCTAATACATGTAATGATTTTAATACTCTTAAATAATAAAAAATGTATGAACACATATTCAGTACAGTTAAGACCAAAGTTACTTAAAATACTTGAGTAAAACCTAATGCGTTCCAATAAACCTGTAAAAGGTGAACTAACTTCGTCACAGATTCTTGTAAAGCTGAGTGAAGCAGCCTCCTTCCGCTGCGCCTTATAGTCCAGGCATATTAGTCATATGAGGGCAAGAATCTCGGAATGAGAGATAGTCGGCTATAAACTTGTATAAACCTTTATTTCAACACCCTAAAACTTGTCTCAAAACCTACTTATCGTAGGGTGTCCGCGTCTACAGATATTCCAAGGTCAAAGGTCAAAAAATCGATTTTTTACACATTTATTGCAAATATCTCGTTTCCTATGAGTTTTATGCTATTTGTATGTATGATAAATATTGTAGGGGATTAAATTCTCTACAACTTCTGTTTTAACATTTTTTTTATATCTTCAACCATTTTCGAGATAGAGGGCAGAGCGCGCGCAGTGTTTATCTATATACAGTATCTTTCGATGTCAACCTGTAGTCCCGATTAAAAACACGCCGTTTAAAGTTGTTAAATTATTAATATATACATAATTATAAATGATTGGCATTTTTGGTTAACTATTATTAAACATTATAATTAATCATATTTTTTCAATAATTAAGTGCTTATTAATTTAATAACACTTAACGTGAAATTATAAAATTATTAAGAAAAATACTTTAATTATTTCTTAATTCTAATTTTATTTATACTAATTACTTCCCAACTAAATAAGAAGAAAAGAATTAAATTTTTAATTAATGTTTTTATTGAAAAATACCATTTCATACATTTATGAACGTTAAAAAAAGATAGAAATAAAGATTAGAATAATAATAAGAACTACAAGTTCTAATTTTAATTTTCTTCTTCTTCTTCATCGTCATCGTCTTCCAATGGCTGTAATATTTCAAATTCCTCTGCGTTCTCGTCTTCAACGACATTTGTCTCTAGTTCTTCCAAGATTTCGGGATCAAAAGTACCGTCTTCATTCAAATCACTTTGATATGGTGAAGCATTAAGACAAGCTTGCCCATTACACTGGCCGCAAGCTAAAGAGCACTGCAACCCTGCTTTCCTGCATCCACATCGCGAACCACAACCATTTTTGCAGTTGCAGAATATTGTGTTAAGCAATTCCTCCGGAGCTGGTGGATTTATTGTTATAACAGGTTCCAGGAATTCATCACGCATTATCCAACCCCAATTCTGGGGTTCTAAATCATGCCCTAACCAAGTCTGAACTTGATAATAAACACGATTGAAATGTTGAAAAGCTGCTGCACTCGTTGGTGGATCATTTATAATTATGTATTTATTAATAATTTAACAACTTTAAACGGCGTGTTTTTAATCGGGACTACAGGTTGACATCGAAAGATACTGTATATAGATAAACACTGCGCGCGCTCTGCCCTCTATGTCGAAAATGGTTGAAGATATAAAAAAAATGTTTAAACAAAAGTTGTAGAGAATTTAATCCTCTACAATATTTATCATACATACAAATAGCATAAAACTCATAGGAAACGAGATATTTGCAATAAATGTGTAAAAAATCGATTTTTTTTACCTTTAACCTTGGAATATCTGTAGACGCGGACACCCTACGATAAGTAGGTTTTGAGACAAGTTTTAGGGTGTTGAAATAAAGGTTTATACAAGTTTATAGCCGACTATCTCTCATTCCGAAGTTAAACCCCTAATATGCCTGGACTATTAATGCGCTTTAGCTTTTAAAGGTGCCTTAAAATGTTTCGTATTAGTTTACTTTTACAACTAACTCCTCATTTATATAGTTTACCAAAGTTGTTTGTACTTATTTTATTTGGTAAATTATCCTTACAATGTTCTAAGATTATAATACTTTCTAAGCTTACGCCACATTTCATATAAATATATAATGTAATACAATTAATGCTTAATAACAAAAAACATTAATTCAAATATGAAAAAACCAATATATATTTTATTGATTATTAATTGTGTGAATATTTCCTAATTAGATGATAGAATATGTAACTTAACTGAAGTATGGTTTAGTGGTTATTTTAAATTCACCAAAAGTATGATAATTTAACAATTTCATTAAACAATACGCCTCAATGAATCTAACATTCTACACACAAACGTCTCTTGCGGAAATCCTAACCAATATTGATAACTATGCAATATACTTCAATAACATTGACGCGGTAGTTCAATTGTAACAGCGAAGGTGGTATCCAAGACGCAGGTTTGATTCCTGGCCATGTTGATAAATGTCTCATTCTAAATTATTTAAAGTGTATATAATATTAAGATGATTAATATATTTATTTTTAAAACATTATTGTTATGTTACTTAACGCAATGTCTAAAAATACTCGTATCGTTCACGAGACGGAGATGAGTCAATACATCCGACACATCTCACAGCTTCCTTCAAGATATTATATCCTGCAAGATTACATTCTGTGTGTAAATGTGATATATTTTTGTTGAAGTGTATATATTATTAATATAAATGATATAAAATAGTTGGAGTCTTGTAAAACTTCTTATGTGTGTAATATGATGGATGATACCGGAGTAAAAAAAACACCCAGTTGCATTTATCTAAAACAGAAAAAAAATAATATTATTATAAAATTAAACAGTAAAATTAATTAAGAATAAATGTTATCTACTAATCTAAAACAGAAAAATCGACAATTAAAGGTTTTTACTTCCAAGATTGTCCAGGCAATGAGAGATAACAATTATATTACTTGACGAGCAGGATTAAAATCTCCATCCTAAGTCCGCTGTCATTGTCATTTGTTAATTGCCATATCATAGATATTAGGCAGTGTACAGATACTGGTCAGATACTTGTTACATTAGTCCATGTACACAACATACAACATACAAAGCTTACATGTATATTGTATATCTAGAACATGTTTCTTGGTATTATATTATATCAAACATACATATCTTTTTTATTTTATTGGTTCCATTATTATATATAATTCTTAATGTACTTATTTTAATGATATAAATAATAAATATAAACAGATATAATAGATAAATAATAATATATAATAAATGTAATATATTATATAAAGTATTAGTTTATTTTATAATTTAAGAGTTAATTAAACATCTATCATATCAATCCCACTTATATCAAAATACGATAGTTTATAAAGTTTTATGTATGTTTTTTACACTTTTACGCAGAAATTTACTTAACAGATTCTGATGAACCATTACAGTAATATGGATTATATATAAGAATAACATATAAGCTTTGGTTGTGGAACAAAGCACACAATTTAGAATTTAAGGAGAGAGAAACCGCGGGCAAAAGTTAGTTCGCAATAAAATCCAGATCAAAATTCGCATAACTGGCAAGAATAATACTTAATTTCACTAAATAAGGTACTTATTCTCTGAAATTATAAATAGTAAAAAGTAAATATGAAAGTTTTTTTAGTTTTTAATAGTATTTGTGTCCAAAAAGTGTACTAATGTATGATAAGTCAAATAATTTACAGTATATATATTTTAATATACATTACTTTATCAAATTCATCTGAAATGTATTGTATAGTATACAATCCGCAATGAAGCATCGTGGGTTGAATTATTCAATAAAGTAAAGCATTAAACTTTAAACTGGAGTGTGACATTAATTAAACTATTTATACCAGAATTTATATACATTTTATTGCTACCCAATATTTAAAATACGAATACTTATTATTAAGTTTATTTCTTCCACTGTACACTCGTGTAACTCACAGCTGACTGATTCCTTAAAAGTCTATTTCCTGATGAAAATCCGGTTTCTAATCGAACGTGTTGAGTTCATGGAGTCGGGCCTCACTTCCTGCATTAATTAAATACTAATTGAAGATATAAGAAATTCAAAATGTAGGTACATAGTGATACTACTTAGTAGGTAAGGTAGTAGGGGAAGAGGGGGCAGAGTGGGGCACTTAAGGTTTAAACATTTCTAAAAAAAAAAAAATGTGATTAAATTAAAAATGTTAACTTTAAATCATAGCCTAATTCATTGCGAATGACTATGGATACATTTATGTTGATAACGTTATTAATCTACGAGATGTGAATACTTAAGTAAAAAAAGGCATTTGCCCCGCTATGCCCCGTACATAGGGGTAAAGTGGGGTTGCCTTTGGGGCATAGTGGGGTGGTCATAACGAAACACAATTTCCAAACGAAATAGTTTTATTTTTTCTTTTTTCTTTCTTCACCGCCATTATTTGTTCTGTAGTCTGTTTGTCTGGGCCATCCACGAACAACCAGGTTATGGAGAAGGCTGCCTAGGAGGAGTTTGCATATTCTTATCCAATTGTGTTATTTTTGCGATGGTTGTGTAATGTTACGGGTCAAAATTGTACAGCTTGTTTCATAGCTTGCATAGACCAGGAATGTTGTTCAGTTTTTCTCTTATATGTTCGCACCATATTAGCTAAAAATGTAAAAAAGAAATATATTACTACTTAGAAGTCTTTAAAACGGGGCAAAGTGGGGCTTTTGTGTGAGTGCCCCGCTTTGCCCCGGGCACCATACCCCACTTTGCCCCACGGGCTTAGCCAAAATTAAAGAGAAACTGATGCCATCTTACCTTTCATTCAATCCCCGTGTGCTTTTTGATTAAAAATCAGCAGAGAATTTGATTCCTAATAAACTATAACACACCACAGTACATAAATAAGTTTTTTAATAGGTATCTGTGATATCTGTAACTTTCATAACTCGCAATAGTTTTTACGATATTGCTGTTTATTTGTTTAAACTAAATACGATATTTCTTTACTCCTTACATATGAATAATGGTACAAATAATAATGACATTTAACAGCTACTGAATCATTCTTATTTACAGAATAATAAAGTAAATAAATAATAACATAAATCCGTTCATAAATCTCTTCATTGTTCAATATATTGTATATAAAAGCAGCACTCTCTCGGAGAAATTTATGGTTTGTTTAGAGTGGAGTAGTATTAAAGTGCTTTATGAGACTATTCTTCATATCCTCAGTACATGTACAATACATATAAAGGCTCAGCCGGTTTAGGAACATCCATTGATTTCTAATCTAGTAAAGTGTTTACTCTGATATTAAAAAGTAAATCAATTTGAAGAGTTTGAAATAAACTCAGTTCTCTAATATTTACAATAGTTTCTCTTTATAATAATCCATTTTTAAATGAATTCTACAAAAGTCAGATGAAAGTTAAACATAATGTAATATACCTAAGTCTGTTTTTACACGGTAGTTGGTTCCAGAAAAAACCGTGTAAAAAAAGACATTGATCGTATGCAAAAATAGGTGATTGGTTCCTAATCTCTAAAACCTATTAAAATTAGTGAAAAACAAGGATTTTTTAAAAACAAGTATTCATGTTTATTTAATTAAATCACATATACAATGTTTATTTTTACAAGCATACTTATTGAAGATTATTCACAAAATATTAACACATTTCAATTGCTCTGTAAATTTGCTTGTATGCACAAAAAGGGAATTCCCCTAAATTTGTGATATGAACATATTTCGCAGAAATTAAATTTGACAAAAAAAATTAAGCCCAAAAAATTTTAAATCGTGCTAAATGGAATAAAATCGTGTAAAAAAAATAAAAATATTTTATTTTCAAACCGTGTTATTTCAAAACCGTGTAAAAACAGATTTAGGTGTACTATAGTTCCCGTAGTAATAAAGTCGTTCAATACGTCAATGTCAGCTGGGAGTCGTAAAGTGACTGGAACAGTTCCGTCGACACGTACGTGACACGGATACAGTTACATTCAGCGGACATAATATATAACTTACAAACGCTATTTGAATAAATAACTTGTTCAATATATTACATTCTTATATAATTTATATTAAATAATTGGTAAAATATTTTATGATTGTTATTTATTATTACTACAAATATAAATTACTTATAACTCGACTACCAGCAAATAATAGTAAAGAAATATAATCAACACAAATTAAGTATTGCTTTAAGAGCCATTAAAAATATCTACTTATTACCACTAATACAAATGAATCAGACTAAATATATTGTATATTTGTGATATATGTACAATATTCTTATTACCAATATTAAAGTAATATCAATTCAATCTTGCGGCTCGATTCCGATGCATTCCCGATAAATGATATTGATTGTGTGATTGTGTGAGTGAGGACAATAGGCTTTAAATGTAATGAGTTCGTGCTTACTTCGTGCCAAATCATCTCTCTACCACTACTGCATAGAAACTAATACCAGTGATTGATTGATTACGTGATTTGACTTTGGAAAATAGGCTTTTTTTATTATTTTTACCTCTTCACATTCTTGTCCTCTTGTTGTTTGTGAAAAAATGTTCCGACACAATAGTTTCGTATTAATAATGGTAGCCAAAAACTTAGGTCATTTTTATATATATTTCGAAATAATTGAAATATTTTTAACGCTGTCGACTGTCATATTCCCGTCATTTTTAAGATTAAAAAAATTAATTAATTAGCAAAAATATTAATATAATTATCGAACGTACTCAATTTAATTACTCGTTAATTCCAAGTAACGAATATTATCCCAGAGGTTCTCGCAAGTTTGAGTTTTGCTTGTTTTATAATTATTCATTAAACATGTAATAAATGCACAAAATAAGTATAACAGGTTTATGATTAACGTATAATAAAAATTTTACTGTGAAATATCAAAATAAACAATAAATCAGATTGCCTTTTATCTTTTCTTTCAAAGTAATAACTTAAAAAACACCGTCGAAAAGCACCTAAGAGCGATCATTTATGTAGATGTGTATAAGAACCCCGAGAAACATAAAACTACGCTAGTTAAGTATTTAATTAAATGTATTAATCTCACACTTCACACAGTCTTGAAGCTTTAACTATAAACTATCTAAAACAAGTGATCGTCTTATCACTCTCAGTTGTATGTCTTTTTTTTTTATGGAATAGGAGGGCAAACAAGCTGGCGGGTCACAGATGATTTGTGATCACCGCCGCCCATGAACTCCTGCAACATCCGAGGATTTACAGGAGCGTTGCCGGCCTTGAAGGTGGGAGTAAACGCCTTTTTTGAAGGTACCCATGTCGTACCGATCTGGAAATACCGCCGAAGGGAGTTCGTTCCACATTCGAGTGGTACGAGCAAAAATGTACTTGAGAACCGCGCAGTGGTGGATCGCCACGCATCCAGGTGGTAGGGATGGTATTGGAGGCGATGGCGCGCTGTGCGGTGATGGAATTCGGCGGTAGGCATCAGATCGAATAGCTCTTCGGAACGTTCCCCGTGGTAAATGCGGTAGAAGACGCACAGAGATGCAACGTCTCTACGCAATGCCAAAGAGTCCAGCCGTTCACAGAGCACCGGGTCCCCGACAATCCGAACGGCTCTCCGTTGTACGCGGTCAAATGGTAGAAGCTGATATTGGGGTGATCCGGACCAGAGATGAGAACAGTACTCCATGTGTGGCCGGACTTGCGCTTTGTAGAGCGCAAGTCTTTGGCCAGGATTGAAGTACTGCCTCGCTCTATTGATCACGCCCAATTATAATCGAGGCCAACTTGGCCTTGCTCTCCAGATGACCACGAAACCGACAGTCACTCGAAATGTCGAGACCCAGTATTCTGATACTTGGCGAGGCAGTAAGGGGAGTGCTCTCGAAGAGCGGTGATACGACACTCAGAAACTATCCCTAAGGAAGTCTCTATAGAAGACACAAGTTTCTTTCGGCACTCATCGACGTTTTCCCAAAGAGAGACCTGCACGGCCGGAATATACTGCATCCCCAGTACTGTCATCCGCATAACAATGTTATGTTGGATATCTCCAACATATCATTGATGTGCAGGAGGAACAGAGTTGGGGATAGCACGCAGCCTTGGGGTACACCAGCGTTCACGGGCTTGGGGTCCGATCAAAAACCGTCGAGAACGACCTGTATGCTCCGCCCAGTGAGGAAGCTGGTGATCCACTTGCATAAACTCTCGGGAAGCCCATAGGAAGGTAGTTTCGAAAGAAGCCCCTTGTGCCAAACACGATCGAAGGCTTTCGCCATATCCAGACTAACTGCCAGACCCTCTCCCTTGCTTTCAATAACAGCTGCCCAACGGTGCGTAAGATATAACAGAAGATCACCAGCCGATCGACCATGGCGAAAGCCATATTGCCGGTCATTGACCAACTGGTGATCCTCGAGGAAGGTCTTAGCGAGTCTTGATTAACTTTGCCGTCTTCAGTTCCAAAGTTCCTATTGCGCTTAATTTATTTTACATAACACTGAAACCAGGTACTAGCAACATACAAATCTCCTGTTTTTCAGTATTTTTTTATAAAATCTTTAAGAACAAGATGGTATAATCAAATATAAATTAAAACAGAATAAATATATATTTCTATAATTAATTATGTTATTTTATACTTTTTTGTTATTTTTTTTAGTTTTGTCTTGAATTGTATCTTCAATGTTAGTTACACATATAACTAATAATTAAATGACTATTAATTCATATTCAGTAAATAACTTATTCTACAATTCAGTGGCATTGAAGTAATTCATACAGAATTAACCTACTTAGTGAAGTTCAAGTTACGTTAGTTAGTTTGAAACTTTAAGTTACTTTAGATAAAGTTGGGATTTAAGACAATAAGATGACATTTCTATCACATGTAGCTTATAACTTGGTTCTACTTAGTTTAGTAACTGTGTTGATGTAAACTTTTTTTAATAGAACAAATGTAATATAATGAAGTCCTTTAACACCATATTCAACTAGTTTTAATATGTATTAATCTTCTTACTAAAATACCATACCGACATATCTTTTGTAGTAGTGCTTCAATATAGGAGTTGAGAAATATGAAATTTTAAATTAAAATCTTTATTAAACATATTAAAAAATAATATTCAACCAGGTCTTATTAGAGTAAGAAAAAATGTTTTATATATGTATAACATTGTATTTGTAACAGAAATTACATTTTCATTTTCATTTCATATATAAAAAGCTCAGAGAGCTTTCGTGAGTAATCAGATCTCACCGACTCGGATTCATTTAATATGTTGTAATTTATTTTGTGAATATAAGCTTTAATATTTAAAATAAATTAGACGTTTCTTTGTACCTGGGTTCTTCTATAAATATTTAATATATAATGTAAATAACTTACTAATACACGATGTGCAACAGATAGACGATATGTAAAAGTAAAAGTGATTCCATGGAGTTCCACTATGGCATGGGGATAACCGTTGGGTTTTAATGGATAACCTGGCATTTTGTTTTCGGCGAGTCCCAAACAAAACTAATTCCGGTGGTGAACGGTTTCATCTTATGAAAAAATAACTAAAATTAACTTAGCACTTAGTTTAGTTCACCACTGGTGGGACGGGTTACATATTATACAGTTTGTTGTAACGAGGGTTTCATTACGATGTGTCGTAGTCCAATATTAGACCTGATACAGGTCAAAGTGTATAATAGTAAATAATTAATCAACAAAGGTAATCTATTTATAACTTGGAGCTCTCAATTCAATGGTATCTTAGTTCCAAGATAAGACAAAGTGTTGTCATCTCACGCTTGTACTGTAACTACATTTAATACCACACATTCATATACATTTGTGACAAAAATATTATTAACTCTTCCAGTCACTTTAGTTATTTTTGATCGCTTCTTCAATTAGATAATATTGTCAATGTACTTTTAGTAATACATCCCTATTATGATAGGGTTTATTTTTATCCAGTCGGTGGTATAGCTGAAAATAACTATATTTATAAATGAGAATAATACTGCAATATTTATGAGAATATTATTACAAATTACAAGTCAATATCTTGACTTGACTTGTAAATATATTGACTGAGTTTTTTTAATACTATATTGTCTAATACAGTATATTAGATAGTTAGTTAGTTATTATCCCAGAAATATGTGTGTGTATGTCCTATAGTTACCTCATAACAACATTACCGCTGGCGATGTTATCGAAGTATCAGCGATTGGATTAAAAATAATTGTCTTCATTCACTTATAGATAATGTACTAACATAAATGTAAATTAATATTTCATGATGTAGTCGCTTTACTACATGAGGTTTCTAACAATTATTATAAATTATTTTAACAGAACTGAGACTACTCAATTTAATTGAATATTAATTAAAATCAAATTATTTTACGAACGATGATTTAAATTTAAAATAACCGAATTAATTCCCTAAAATAGATTTATTTTAATGTGTTACTCGAATAATATTGTCTTAATATTAATATTAGTACTCGTATTACAAAATACTTCTCTGTAGTATAATAGTGTAGTAAGTATTATTATAAACTGAAGAGACAACTTGAGGGATGCAGAGTGCGCTGCGATATACAGTGCGAGCAGGACGGATGTATACAATAGAGCGAGACAGTCTGTCCGTACACATAATGATGTTCTACCATGTTGTTTATTGTTTCAGAAGCGTCGTTTGAAGTAAAGCTTTCAATGAAATTGTAAAACGTAAATTAACTTCAATCCTTCATCTTATATTACTATGGAATAATATAACATATAGTTCTAATAAATATGTATATACTTATATATCTGGCATAATTATTATCAACTCAATGCAATTAATAGTATCAGTGTCATAACGCTTCACTGATTCACTTGATATTATTGGTTTATAGATAATCTAATCTACTAACGGATGTTAAATGTGTATTATATATACGACGTAGTAAATTGAAATAATTATTATAATAAACATTTAATGTAATGAGACAAATGTATAATCATTAATGAAAACCCTGGCAATATATATTCTATAAACACAGAACTTTAATTTTACTAAAACTTAGTTAATCCTTACTTTTTCATGTTATATAATACTTCAGTTGTTTTAACCGTAGTTAAGAAGATTATTTGTTTTAAAAATAATTAATTTGAATGAGTACAATAACATAGTTGTATTACAATGAATGTCTGATAATGGCAGTTTCGATTCAATGGACCGGTCGGTTTGTGAACGTGTTGAATTACAAGTGACTCAAATCACAAACTACAAGTTAGTGCGTTAACTCATACGTTAGATATAATATCCACTGAATAATCTGTCTGTGATATCGCAGTATTAGGATACTTACAATAACAATATCAATTGGAAGACTTTTTCACTTTGTATCCCAGCGGATATTACAATGTGAAGAACGTGTTTGAATAAGAAAGGAAAGTTATTGATTCAACACAATATTGGGAATTTATTAAAACATTCAATAAATTCTAAGCTACATAGTAAATGAAAGATGTATTAACAAATTGTTTCGGTTATAATTAATATTTTATAACATTATTATTATAATTGTAAGTAAAATGTATATTTAGTTCAATAGTTTTTTTATACAAAATTGCTATGGAACTTATTAATACAGTTTTTTTATTAACATTCTACTCTTTCGTGTTTTGAGTTTCGATATATATTTAATTTGACTAATTTTAATCGTTTGTCCAGTGACTTATTTAGGGTTCCTATATCCATGGTTGTTGGACCCCGAGTCGGTGAGTACGTGACCGGGAATAGGGACTCTAAAGGGACCCCAGGGTCTAGTAAGATCTATATCTAAGGAAAAAGGATCTCGGCTTAGTACGTCGTTTATTTTATAGAATATTTTCCTTTCTTGCCGATTTTATTGTACCTTCGAATTATGAAACACCTTTATACATTTTATTTTAATTAATACTTTTGATGGGGGTTCATTTAAAAGTGACAAGTTCTCCACCTGAAACTCAATGAATTGGATGAATAGTATATATTAATTTGTATGTATGTCTTCATTTATGAACAGTTATGTATGTAGTTAAGTGTATGGAGTGGTATGAAGTAATTAGGTTATCGGTGTTTCATTGTCATATATGTATATGTGTCAGTCGTCAATTATCGTGTTGTATATCAAATTTATTAAATGTTAAAAAAGTATTTATAATTTACTCGAATTCCGCAATAACTGCAAGTATAAGTAGGTCCGCCTATTAAGGACCGGACCGGACCGGACCTTATTTGGAAAAGGCCCTTATTAGGCGTTTCTAAAAGGCGGTCCATATCTTTACAGACTTCCCTCACTTAAGGTTTAAACCAAAACAGACACCGTGTAGACCTTACCCAGTAAACTATCACAATAGCGCACTGAGGTTCATAGCTTTCGTGATGACTATTTTGCAAGTGGCTCTTTGTATACCTTAGGAGCGATCGACGAATCTTAGTTTATAAAATATACTCACTGAATTTGCATCGTTTTAGAAATAAAATCTGTTTATTAATTAATACGAGGGAACTTCCCGGCCCGAAGGGCCTGAAAGGGACAAATGTCACGTATAAGGTTGGCACCCACCCTATTTTGTAGCCTGATTCCATAGCTTTTTTTTTATGTATTACACATTATTGTGTGATTTGTGGGTGATAAGTGATGCGCGTGCATACAGAGTCAATTAGGTCATTATTATATAGTAAGGATTTTTTATATAGTATTGTTAAAATATTTTCAGACCGTGCACTGAGGGGATAAGTAAACAAAATTATTGCTTATCTCGATTTTATTCGTTTTTTCATGACAGATCAAATTGCCTAACACGGTCCATTGTGTTGTCTCCAAGTAAAGCCCGGCCCTTGTAAGGTATACCATAATTTATTTTATATATCCTTACGTAAAATTTTATTGAAATTATTTTTATTAATAAGCAGAATAACATATTCTACGAAAAAAATAAACATTGTGAACATTAATATGTACATTTTTATCCTTAAATCAATTAGTTGGAGTTGACGCCATGATTGTTATTTATAAACACCTAATAATATGTATGTATGTATGTAGGTACATAACTACCAAACGAAATTTGGCTCCACCAAATAACAACGGAGTTATTCAACTTTAAAAATTTTGATAATTCGCTATGACCGCCATTTTGGATTTTGAAATAACAAAAAAACATCTTAGATTTCGGCAAAGAATACTTAGACGAAATTTCAGCCCGCTAGCTGCCGCAAAGTCCGTTTTTGTGGTACTAATCAGAAATCCACCATTTTGAAATTTTTCGCCCAAGCAAAAAACATAAAAATTTAAATAATTCAAAAAACACACCTACCAATTTTCGTGACGATTGCATGAAAAATACGCCTGATACGCCAAAAGATAAACTCAAATCACCGCCATTTTGGATTTTTCCTCCCCATAAGAAAAATGGCCGGACAAAAAATAAATAAATAACTCAAAAACATGATCAATAAAAAAAAACGGCTCGACATAAAAATTCAAATAATTCAAAGAACACGCCTGCCAATTTTCGTGACGATAGGATGAAAAATACGCTGGCTACGCCGGAACAAACATGCTGAAATACATACGGAAAAATAGAAGAATGGGCCTATCTACTGGGAACATAGTCAATGATGTACTAATTTTACGGAAAAAAATTACGAAATTACATTTTACGAAGGCTGAAACGCTTTTTGCAAACAAAATAAATTATTCCATTTGATAACTCCTATAGGAAACTTTCCTTTTAACTGAACTCATAAAATACATAAGGTTTTATTACACCTCAGGTGTTATGGACACGGTCTTAATTGTGTTTTATAGTTTATGGCGAAATACGATAAGAGGTTGGATGCTGTCAAGTTATAAACACTAGGGCAACTTCTCACCGTGACTCCGAGGCTATGAAAAACCTAGTGAACTTATTAACCTAGCTTAAATTAAACTTATACTGACATATATAAGCTTAAGAATAGCTTGCTTAAGAATGACTAAAATGGCTTTCGAAAACTTGTGCAGGTGTACAATTTCCTGCGAAGTTACCATCGCAATGAAAATCATAGCAAAATCAATGCAATGCAATGCAAACATGGACAAATGTCTATGGACATTAATTTAAAACATGAAAAAAGTAATAAAATTAACACTCGATTTTTTTCCCTTTGTTTTCAATCAGGGATATCAGTTTTTTGACGATTATTACTTAACGACATGACATTTTTCAATTTTTTTTTTAAACCGTCACCGAATGTGTTTTCTTGTCTCGTCTTTTTGATTTCAAAATATCACAAATTTCCGTCTAGTAGTTTTCGAGCCTATTCGTGATAAAAAATTAAAGTCTCCAGTAGAGCGCTCCGCTCGCTTCGTTCGCTTTGCTCAATTACCTTAAAATCTGAACTCGATAATTACTTGAAACAGCGATCAAATTCCATGTATACATCTGTAAAAGATTGTGTATACTGTATGTAAATTTCGAAGCGAAGTCAGGTTTTCATCTAGTATATATTTGTTGATATAATATTGGTATTACTTGGAAGAGACTGCTAATTAACTATAAGGTTGCTTTTTGTACATTTTTTATTGTTTTATCTCTTACTATATATATATTATGTACAATATTATTATTATTATTAATATCTATAAGTTTAAGTTGTAATAAATACTTGGACTGTAATTATTTCATCAATTCAAGTTATTAACTATGTGTAAGTTATTACATGTAATAGATATAAATCAAATCTAAACGATTACGAAATAAAACTATTTAATTTAAATTAATTCCAAGAAATCTATTATCTAAGTATTACAAATAAATGAATTAAATAATAATTGAAATTGAACTATTTTTGGTAGTAATTATGAAATATAACCCACAAAATTTTGGATATATTTAAATAATTAACGTTTTTGATACACATACGTTTTATAAACTGTGATAATTGTAATCGTTGTAATACAATTTTCATATAATTATATAAAAAAAAAACCTTTTTAGAGGCATTCCGATAACAAAGCGGCGAGACTATAATTCTGATAACATTATATTATTTATTATCTATTCCATATTAATAAGTTAGAGCATCCTAGTTAAAAACTCAGATATTACATTTATATAAATAATACCAACACTTTTACATATAATACTAACATTTATAAGTATAATACTAACTTTATTTGTTGTTTTAGGTGTTAATCAGCAATATAAGTTTTAAATATGTATTTATTTATGTTATTTAGATTATATATCTAGATTTATAGGAATTAGAGGAGATATATATTTAGATTATATATCTCCTCCATGTTTTCTCCACATCTCACCACGTTTGTCTTAAAAATGGCTGAATATTCCAAGAAATTTAGTGAAAAAAGCCATAAAAAACAAGCATCTTTTACTTATTATTCTAATATTCTTACCTTATTGTAATACTAAGATTTGTTATCATAATATAGGTACAGCAATATTATTAAATAACTTATTGTCAAATATATTTAAGAACCTCATTAAATAAATTAATTCTGAAGTATATTTTTGAAAATAACATAAAAAATAATCAGTATCCAATCGATCAAAGTCTAAGTCACTTAGCACACTAAGTACTTTTAAATATTAATAATTGTTTTGCTCTAAATTAGTGCACTACTTTTTAAATAGTGCTCTAAAAATTGTATACTAGAAAGGAATAGAAATAAACAGTCAATATAGTCAAATTAGTTTTTATTTGAGTGTATTTTAACATAAATATTAGTTATGAAATATAATTACAAAAGACTTACACTAATGGCACTAACAAATACACAAACAAGATATATATATATATATATATATATATATATATATATATATATTATTAATACAAAATAAAGAAATACCACAAAAATATATATATTTATTATTATTTTTCTTAATGTATTAATTTTATTTCTATCTTTCTTTAATGTGGTTAAGATATCTTTATAGATATAAAAGATATCACCAAAAAACAATAACCAAAAATAACTGAATGTTATAATTATATTTATATTAAATACAAGCTGTGCCCGCGGTTTTGTTCGTTTTTTTTTTTTTAAAGTAGCCTACGTTACATATACTTTAGCTTTCTGGCAGTGGTCCTGTAATATCGGTTCAGCCGTTTCAGAGATTATCCGGAACAAACAGACAGACAGAAATATTATTTAATATATATATATATATATATATATACATATATATTGTTACCACGTATACTTTCATATGCATTTAGTGAAAAGATGTTAATTTGGATACCAACAGACACTTCAATTTTATTTATTGAGCTAAGCGAACGAAGTGAGCGGAGCGTTTTACTGAAGACTTTTTACATTCTTTATCACGAATTGGTTCGAAAACTACTTGACGGAAAATTATGAAACTTTGCAATCAAAAAGACACATATTAGGTGATAGTTTTAGAAAAAAATTTGCAAAATGTCCTAAAAAAAAAATATATTTTTTTTAATTTCTTGTCAAAAAACTGATATCCCATTGAAGTCAATGAGAAACAATGAGTCAATACACTAGGCTCGCTTCGCTCAATATGCAAACGGCACCCGAGATTTCGCTAGCGCAGCGAGTCGAAATTTAGGGTTTGTTGGCGCCCCTAGTATATCTATAAATACTATGATCCGCTGCCCGTGCTGTGCGGGTGTTCAGCTGAGTCCCTCTCCTTTCTTCTCTAATTGAAAACTTTTGAATGGCTAAACATTTTTCAATCTGTTTTCGCTATAACATCCGCGTTCCGCTCAAACATACATGAGAACATTTTTATCTAATTATCTCGTCGCATTCTGGAGACAACAAAACCAAAAAAAGGTTTCCCAAACGGTTAAGAGCTTCGCTTACGCTGAGCTCAATTAAATTAAACTTAAAAACGTGGATATTTTTGTACATTTTACCAAAAAATCTATCAAAATGTCTAATATGATATATATTTAAAAATTTAAAAAATAATTAATTAATAATTCTAATAAAATACTGATAAAATACTAAAACTGTTATTATTCATATAAAATTATAAAATCGATTCGAACGTTTAGTTTAGTTTACTTAAAATACTTTGTATATGTTATACTAATTATACACTAAATGTGCATTTATAAAAAGATAAGATAAGATAAGATAAGTGATCTTACATGAGTTATCAGCCTTATACACTTAGAGATAACTTAAATATGAAAGAAAACTTTTTGTGGACGGATTTTTTGAGCATCGATTTTTGAGAGTATTACAGATTATTTTGATTTAGTATTATATACTATCATCACCATCACCATCATATATCACCATCTATGGTGAAGGGAGTGGAATAAGTAAGGTTAAACGCTACTTCAGAATTAATAGAACGAAAGACAATTACTTTATAAACATTAAAAATCATAGATAAATTCACTAACCCCCTCCCCCCAAAAGAAGTGTCTAAAGTACCCCCTGTCTCCCCCCAAAATGTGTCTATGGTATTCAGTACAGCATGATAGCTCCGTTGAGCTTCTCCTCGAGCGCGGGCGCGGTGTGCTCGGGCTCCGCGGCCGCCACCAGCACGCACACGTTGTTGACGAAGGCGGACACGCACGCGGACACCACCAGCCTGGGGACGATAGCTCAGTTTGTAGAGTTCTTTCACATTTATAGATTGTCGCGAGTTCGATAATTTTATATGACAGTATTTGGCACAGTCCTCAAAATTTTTTAGTAATAGTAAATAATAAATTTCATTTCTCTTACAAAAAGATTCATGAAGTTTACAGGTATTTTACCACCTGGCGAGAGTGATGTCAGTACAAACTCAGAAAAAATATAAACAGGTGGTAAAGCCTAGCTGTAGTTATCTGACTGCAGCTCGTATTGGGCTGGCTCGATTGGGGAAGAACCACCCTCTCACGGAAGATCGACCAGTAGTTCAAATTCGGTTAGTTATGTTCCGTCAGTGACAGATATCTTAATCTAGCGACACAGCATAATATAATAAGGTATAAAGTAGAACACACACACACACACTTTGTGTTCACAAGGAAGGATATCAGCTATAATCTGGCTGCACGTGGATATGAAGTATCATGTCTGGATCGTGCCTTTAGAAGTACCATAGTGGTAATGTAGTAATTGACCAACTCTTGGGCCATGTCAATCAAACAAAACAGCTCCTGACGTACATCAAGAATAACCAGTTGATCTAAGACCGGTAATATGGCTTTCGTCATGGTAGATCGGCTTTGATCGTCTGTTATATCTTACGCACTTTTGGGCAGCTTTTATGGAAAGCAAGGGAGAGGGTCTGGAAGTTAGTCTGGATATGGCGAAAACCTTCGATCGTGTATGGCACAAGGGGCTTCTTTCGAAGTTACCTTATTATGGGCTTCCTGACAGTTAATGCACGTAGAAGCTTTCGCACTGGGCGGAGCATAATGCTCGTCTCGACAGTTTCTGCTCGGACCCCAAGCCCGTGAACGCTGGTGTACCCCAAGGCTGCGTGCTATCCCCAACTCTATTTCTCCTGCACATCAATGATATGTTGGATATTTCCAACATACATTGTTATGCAGATAACAACACTGGGGATAAAGCATTTTCCGGTCGTGCAGAGTTTTCTCGGGAAAACGTCGACGAATACCGAAGAAACTTGTGTCTTCTATAAATACCTTCCTGGGGATGGTCTCATTCTTCGAGAACTTACTCTTCGAGAACACTCCTCTCAATGCCTCGCAAAATATCAGTATACTGGGTCTTAACATTTCGAGTGATTGTCAGTTTCGTAGTCATCTCGAGAGCAAGGCAAAGTTAGTCACGATAGAATTGAAAGAGATTAATAGAGTAAGGTAATATTTCGGTACTGGCCAAAGACTTGCGCTTTATGACGAACACATGGAGTACTATTCTCATCTATGGTTTGGATCACCCCAATATCAGCTTCTACCTTTTGACATCATACAACGGAGAGCCGTTCGGATCGTCGGGGACGCGGTGCTCTGAATTGCAGGACTCTTTAGCATTGCGTAGACACGTGGCTTCTTTGTGCATCTTCTACCGCATTTACAACGGGAAGCTTGCCGTAGAGCTATTCGATCGGATGCCTGCCGCCGAATTTTATCACCGCACAGCACGTCATCGCCTCCAATACCATCCACACCACCTGGATGCGCAGCGATCTTCTACTGTACGTTTTTCAAGGACCTTTCTTCCATACCACTAAGATGCGTGACGAACTCTCCTCGGTAATACTGGATCGAATAGACACGGGTGCCTTCAAAAAAGACGTATATTCCCACCTCCAAAAACGCTCTTGTCCTCAGACGTTGCAAGAGTTCTTGGGAGATCACTTATCTGTGACCCTCATTCGTTAATCGTCCTCTAACATAAAAAAATAAAATAATTAATAAAATCAAACCAGAAGGACAGTCCAAGGTCTGCTGTCATGTCTGAGGTCCAAGTATTGGCGAGGTCCTCGTCCGACATCACGTTGTGCTGCAAACGGAGGAAGAACTCCGTCAGCCACACCGCCATTGCACCCAACGTGAATAATACTGGAATTATACATAATTATTTTTATAACTTTTACTATTTCATAGGCATACAAAAAGTACTTTTAGAATTTTAATACTAATTGCTAAACGACCATGATGACAAATATTTAACTCTAAAGATACATTAGTATCATGTATTGTTAAGGTAGCGATCACGAGCCGGTAGACGCGGTGTGGGTAGGCTCAAACTGGATGGACCGACGACCTATCCAAATCACTGGATGCGGGCAACGCAAAACCGGTCATCGCGGCTATCTTTGGGGAAGGCTTATGTCTTGCGTCTACAGAGTGACAAGAAGAAGTATCATGTATTTTTATTATCCTATTGAACACTCACCAGCCGCACAGTTGCACACGAGCAGTGGCTTCGGTGAGCAAGTATCTCTAGCAGCCGAGCCCAGAGCCGCTAACACGCAGGCGCCGCCCGCCGCCGCCAGCGCCACCGCCAGCTGCGCCGCCGCGCCGCACCACGCCCAACGACGAGCGGGGTGTGTGCCCGCACGGACTGACACACAAACACAAATATGTATTAATACAAGCATACACGCCCGCACGCACGCAAGCACGCATAGAGCGTGCACGTACGCACGCAAGGCCGCATGCACGCAAGCACAACACACGTTGGTATTGAGAAATATTGAATGAGCAATTTTTATATTTTAACCAGTTGCATCCATACTTCATCTGCTCCTTCATAAACTATTTTATATCAATTAAAATTTTATTAATAACACCGCCATCTATCGGAAACCTATTGAACCTTTAGACACAAAAAACTTAATCAAGATAAAAAAATGCAGACTTTTAAGTTGGACCAAACAATAGATATTTACAACATTTCATTGAAATCGATACAAATTTGTGTTTTGGGCATTTGTAATAAATACTCACTGCTAAAGTTGTGATTTCTCCATCCGTACCCAAAGTTCAACTCCTTGTGACCTTCGAAGAGTCCAAAGTGTATAATACCCACAGACTCCGTGGGATTTGACAGCCTCCTCGCTGTAGCGTCCACCCAGTGAGTGGTCCCCAGTGAGGCCACAATCAACGCTATGCATAGACACGAACCAAAAAAGGTCGCGAAAATCATAGATCGCTTAAACAGATTCAGCTTCATCTCTACTCAGATTCAAACCTTTCTTTTAGTTCGAGCGGCTTTCGCTAGATGGCGTTCTGTCACATCTCTACTTTTTGTTATGTTTTCTAGTAAATATGTTTAAGACTCGTATCCATTGTTTTAAAATGTTTTCTTTCTCACGTTAAAAGAAAAGAAAATCTGAAACGATAAGAAAAATCATTATTAATGTTAGGGTCATACAATGAGTGATTATGACGTGGTTATATAAACGTTACACAAAAAATATGTGCTTAATCAAATTTTATATTAAATTATAAGATGATTTAAAACTAACTAACTTATGGATATTATTCTTATATAATATATTTGTAGCTATAACTTACGTAACTAATATATATATATAGAAAAGCTTAAACAGAACATATAAAAAGAAATATTAATTATTTTTTATTACCAGGACGCTTTTGGAACCATCGTAGCCGTAATTGTAAGTGTTTTTAACACTAAACCTACCAAGTACCGATCAAATTGACCGTCCTTAAACTTTTGTAAAATTTACACATTCTTAAACGTTATAATATCATTATCAAACTACACGACAGTTATTAGAATATGCATATAATATTTTCTTCACTGTTCACTTTTAGTTATTTCCATTATTACCTGCGTTATACAACAAAATAACTTTAAATTACCGGTCAATTTGACGGCGTGCGGTAGAAACAGGCGTTCAAGAATTGTCGGTAGGTTTAGTGTTAAGGGCTTATTTCGGTAAATACCATTCGGACAGTCCCATTTGTCACACAACATATATATAAACAAAAGATAAATTAATATGTAAATATCCACTGACACAGCAAAGTAATTTAGAATTGATAAAAAGATACTTATTAGGATATGATAGGATTGGATAGGAAATGACTTGGATACTTAGGAGTTTTTCTGACGCAATACGGGTCTTTAGCCTCTACGTTATTTAGCCTCTACTCGTTACATTACCTTATATTATAAAATTTTTAATACATTTTAATGATATAAAAAATATAATTACTTATTAAAATTGTTAAGTAATTAAGAATTACTTAATGTATATTTCTAGTGATTATTGTCATTGCAATTGCAATTGCAATTTAAGTTTAAAGATATATCTCATTATTTTATACTATTTGAATAATATAACACTAAACCTACCGACAATTCTTGTATAGCTGTTCCTACCGCACGCCGTCAAATTGAGCGGTAATTAAAAGTTATTTTATTATATAACGCAGGTAATAATGGAAATAACTAAAAGTAAAGAGTGAAGTAAAATATTATATGCATATTCTAAGAATTGTCATGCAGTTTGATAACGATATTATAACGTTTAAAAATGTGTAAGTTTTACAAAAGTTTAAGAACGGTCAATTTGACCGGTACTTGGTAGGTTTAGTGTTAAATATTATAAAGAATTTAATGAAGTGGGATATTTTAATTTTATCTTAAAATCTTTTAACCTACTGAAGAATACTTACTGAAATTATTACTATTAATTATTACTTCTGTCATTTGTCAATCAGTTTGTTGGTTGTCATATAAATACATACTAGCTGTGACCCCGACTTCGCATGGAATTTGTTTTTTTTAAATAAAAGTAGCTTAAGTTACCCCTTAAAAGATCAACTATCAGCAGGAAAAGTTCTGTTAAAAACGGCCCGGGCGTTTCATTGGCCGAACCAATTTTTTTTTACTTTAGTTAGTAGTTGTAGTTAGTTTTTTTTTACTTTAGTTAGTTAGTTAGTAGTTGTAGTTAGTTGCATATACATTTAGTGAAAAGCTGTTATTTTAGAATTACAAACGGACGCTTCAATTTTATTTATATATATAGATTTATTTATATCTTTTCCACTTTCAATCAATACTAGTGATCATTTGTGTCATACTTATCGAAATAAGTCCTGTAATATACTAACTTAAAATTAAGTCTAAGCGTTCCAACGCGTCCTGCTCTGACATATGATCACTGTTTTACAAATGTCAATATTTAGTGACCAACATACGAAGTAGAACCATCGCAATTAATTCGACAAGTCGGCCTAATGATTTGTTAACACAATCACCACCGCTGACGTGAATTCACGTCATATCAAATTGTATACCTGGTTGGCGCTGACGTGAATTCACGTCATATCAAATTCTGTACTTGGTTGCTGATACAAATTTCATATTTTTTATCCTTCCCTTTACGATATAAGTTTGCGGCAACCAGTTTCATAATTTCATTATATTATCCGGTACTCCGGTATCCGGAATATGAATTAATGAATACTAAATCCGTTGGTAGGTTATATAAATATAATTAGTTTATTATTGACATATTAATGAATTAAATTCGACCTTAAAATGATAACCTTGTACGCGTATTAAGTTTACGTATAACGGCGAGTCACGGTGCGATGCGCGCGAATGACTACGGACATGTGTGCAAGGTCCATGTTTAGGTACTTTAATAATTATATATTAACACTAAACCTACCAAGTACCGGTCAAATTGACCGTTCTTAAACTTTTGTAAAACTTACACATTTTTAAACGTTGTAATATCGTTATCGAACTGCATGACAATTCTTATAATATGCATATAATATTGTTTTCACTCTTTACTTTTCGTTATTTCCATTATTATCTGCGTTATATAATAAAATAACTTTTAATTACCGGTCAATTTGACGTCGTGCGGTGGGAACAGGTGTACAAGAATTGTCGATAGGTTTAGTGTTAACTGCAATATACTTATAATACCCAAAATGCATACAGTGTAACCCGTAATAAAGTATTGGCCGTTCTTACAAACAATACTTTTTTATGAGAATAATGAAGTACGCAATTTTTTTTTTACATAATTTAATTTCTCTGACAAAAAGATTATTAGATAGATTTAATATTGATACGGTTTTACAGATTGCAATATCTGTAATACATTTGCTAAGGGAAGGATAACTTAAATATTATAAATTGTTATAAAAGAATACTTAGAATTTTTTTTACTTTTACTATTGTTTAAACAAAATATTTTAATCATATTTTATGTATGTATCGAAATGTGAAGTTTTGACTTATTTGCATTTAATAATAAATCTTACATTGTTAAATACATTTAAAGTACTGTTGAGTTTGACTCTTCAGAGCATCTCAGAGTACTCACTCACTGACTGACTGACTACACTCACCTTTTAATGTATGTATATATATATATATATATATATATATATACCACTTTGAATCCATACCAGTGTAATACATTTAAAGTACTGTTGAGTTTGACTCTTCAGAGCATCTCAGAGTACTCACTCACTGACTGACTGACTACACTCACCTTTTAATGTATATATATATATATATATATATATATACCACTTTGAATCCATACCAGTGTAATACATTTAAAGTACTGTTGAGTTTGACTCTTCAGAGCATCTCAGAGTACTCACTCACTGACTGACTGACTACACTCACCTTTTAATGTATGTATATATATATATATATATATATATATACCACTTTGAATCCATACCAGTGTAATACATTTAAAGTACTGTTGAGTTTGACTCTTCAGAGCATCTCAGAGTACTCACTCACTGACTGACTGACTACACTCACCTTTTAATGTATATATATATATATATATATATATATATATATATATATATATATATATATATACCACTTTGAATCCATACCAGTGATCACTTCTGTATCAAATGGAAGTGACAGGAGGGCATATTTTGATATCGTATGTATCAAAATAAGCCCTTCTATAAAGACACTCCAACTTAAAATAAGGCTACCAGTGTTCCAAACGCGCCCTGGTCTGAGAAGAACCACACAAAAAACTCAGCCGAGTTTTTTTATTGTGATCACTTTTTCAAAAATGCTTGTATTCATCAAAAGTGCCTGTAAATGACTACTTTAATAAAAATATCAATTTAAATTTGTATATATCATGTATAATCATACATTTATAATTAATACATATTTATCGATAATATAATATTACTATTAATAAACTGAATTACTATACTATATAAATATTCATTAATTAATAAAATTATGCAATGACCTAGTGTAGAAATATTTTTAAAACCAGTTATTATTGAATAATTTTAAATAGTTTGTGACTGAATTTTTAATTAAACATAAAATATTATAATATCTACTATTTGCGTGATGGTTATTATGAAACCATGTCACCTTAATAACCAGGTGATAAGAAACCAGCTGATTACCGCCCGCTTCGCTGGATACACTATTAATTTGGATGTGACCGTAGGTTGCTATGGTAACCGTTGTTATAGTATCCGTTGCTATGGTAACTTCTGTAGCTATAAGGGCGGTTGACTTGAAATTTATTGAAATCCGTTGGGATAGAAATTCCGTAAAATCCGTTCTTAGTGGACGTCTCAAAAGAAGTAACCATATAAAATTTTTAGTTAATCGGACAAATAGTTTCTGAGATTTCGTGATGAGTCAGTGAGTGGTAAATCGCTTAGGTATATATAGAATTATATTTTTTTGCCAATAACTTTACATTATATAATATTTTAATATTATTATTATTGGAAAATTATTTACCTGAAATTACCGAATTTTGACAATTTATAAGTTAATTTATCAATAATTTTGGACAGGTTCAGACTTATTCTTAACTTCTTTACTGTTATCACTGTTTCACAAACTTCCATATATTTGGTGGTCAATGTACTAAGTAGAACCATCACAATCAATTCGACAAGCCGACCCGATGGTATAAAACAATTAAGAAACATACAACTATGTTTAAGAGGCATTTATAATCAATTATAACAACAGATAATTGAGGTATTAAAAGTTATTAAATGTAGGTCAATACATCGTTAAACGGGTATGAAATATAATAATTAATACAAAAAACCATTTATTAAGTTCATTTTGATACGTTTTCTGTATATATATATATATATATATAAGTGTCAGTATATATATATATATATATATATATATATATATATATATATATATATATATATATATATATATATATATATATATATATATATATATACTGACACTTGGCTAGTACAATGTATTAAATTCTAGGATAACGGTCAGTATATGATAAAGAAGGATGAAAGGATAGAATATAGTGAAAGAGGGTAAACTATAAATTAATTGCCATAAAAACGATTCTTAAATTGATGATACAATTTAAACTTTAAACTCCATTTTTCATTGACGTCAAAGGGATATCAGTTTTTTCACGATTATTCCTCAACGACATGACATTTTTCAAAAACCCTCACCTAATGTGTGTCTTTTTGATTGCAAAATTTCATAATTTTCCGTCAAGTAGTCTTCGAGGCTATTCGCGACAAATAATGTAAAAAAGTCTCCAGTAGAGCGCTCCGCTCGCTTCGCTCAATTACTGTTTCATAAACAACAATATTATCTTCCAACTTCAATGTTCTACTCAAATACATTTAATATTAGATCATCGTATAATATATTGTAATAAAATTCAAAAATCTAAGGTCACTGTGAATATTACAATACTCGCCTCAGATCACGTTCTCGTCTCAATAACTGCACGTTTTGATACGATTGACATAAGAATTTATCATATATTAACAGCTTTTTCTATAATATTTTTTTTATTAAAAAATCTTATGGTTTAAATAAATATACATTAAATATATGTACATACTTCGTTATTTTTACATAAAAAAAATTCAGTATATGGTAACTTAGCGAACAAGAAACTATACAAATTTAATTAACAAAAAAAACAATATGTATGAAGAGTACTAAATATTAAAATAATTCAAATTAGAAACGTTTAAAACCATGAAGACCCCTCGGAGGGCATGTCTCTGGCTACCCCGCAAGGGATGTGATGTGAAGATAAATAAATAAATATTCTATTATATATATATATATATATATATATATATATATATATATATATATATATATATATATAATAGAAGAGAATTGTTAAAACAGTGGATATGGTGTATTGATGTAGCGTGAAGCCAGTCGATAATCATGACAGAGCCATGGATCTCGTTGTTTGCTTTCTAATCACTTTGGGCCGAGAACGACTATTTATTAACACTAGTGGTTACCCGCGACTCGCGTCATCGCAGTGGTTTACAGTTTTTTGAGTTACTGATCGAATCCGGAGAGAAACAGATTTATAGATATATGTCATACTTGTAAATAAATTATTATATTATTATATGTTACTTATAACACAGAAAAGCATCCTTATATATATATATATATAAGGATGAACATACATATTACATACAGACTTGGATATATATGTTAATTTGAATATTTAACACCTTACAAGGACATAGTGTCTAAGATTCTACATTACATATTGCGTCAATATCACCTTTTAAGCTACTAACTTGCAAAATATATACCATACAAATAAAAAATCTATCTGTCTGTCTGTCTGTCTTATCTCAGAAACGGCTGGACCGATTCTAACACAACCCTTCCATATAGGTAGTAAGGCTTTATTAAAAAAAACATTCCAAACGAAGTCATGGTCAGAGCTAGTATATAAAATACGAACTAACGCTAAATATAAACGACTCCCTTGCATCATACTTTAGCAATAGCCATCTCAATACTTTAAACAGGTTTTATATCTTAAGAGTTATTCGCACGCGTTGCATACATTTGAGACTTGTAAAAATTCAGGGTGCGCTGTGACACTCCCTGAGACAGCTAAGAGCATCTTGGACCATCATGGTACAACAATGGGTCAGGCCTAGTTGGTGTCAGTTCATTACAAAAACTATCAAACATCTAAGAACGCTCTTTAAATCACTGGTTGACTACGACTTAAGTCGTTTTCATCTCTTATTATTTAGCGAATTGGAAATAGATTTTTAAGAAATATTGCTACTCTAATAAAGTATTTTAAACAATTATTGTAATTAAAATAAAAATAATATATTAAGTGGGATTAAAAATTTCTAATATTATAGTACCTACTCTGAGACAGTAACCTTTTATAGGACACACATCTATACATATAAACAAAATTGAAGCCTCTATTTGGTTATAAAAATTGATATACACTACCTACACATCATAGTATATACGTTACTTACATAAAAAATCAATTTTTAAAACTTGTCTGTCTTTCTGTTTGTTCTCGCTACTAAGAACCGATTTCAATAGAACTTTCACTTGATAGCTAATCTAATTACAAAAAAAATCCGCGAGCAAATCCAAGGGCAGAGCTCGTCTAAATATAAATATGTAGAAAGTCGATCAGAAGCCCTCCTCTGTGGTATATGAATAAATGCATAAAGCATTGTTCAGTACGACGTTAAAGAAATTAACAATTGAATAGTGAAATTATGTTAACTTTCAAATCTAAATCGCGTATCAAGTTCATTTAACCTTCCAAATTGTAGTTTCACTCGATTTTGTCAATTAACTTTGCTGAATTATATTCAATTTAAAGTACTCATTTACACGCACTTATTGACACATTCGCGACCACTGACTGACGTGAATTCACGTCATCAAATTCTATACCTAGTTTCGGCAAACAAATTTTATAATTTTTATCCTCCCTTGACAATATAAGTTTGTGGCAACCAGCTTCAAAATTTCATTATATAGCCGGTACTCAGAATTGGAAACGTAGAAAATTAGCCGGACTACAATGTGTTATAATATTAAAAGGTGAGTGTAGTCAGTAAGTGAGTGAGTGAGTACTCTGAGATGCTCTGAAGAGTCAAACTCAATAGTACTTTAACACTAAACCTACCAAGTACCGGTCAAATTGACCGTTCTTAAACTTTTGTAAAACTTACACATTCTTAAACGTTATAATATCGTTATCAAACTACATGACAATTCTTTGAAAATGCATATAATATTTTCTTCACTCTTTACTTTTAGTTATTTCCATTATTACCTGCGTTATATAATAAAATAACTTTTAATTACCGGTCAATTTGACGGCGTGCGGTAGGAACAGGTATACAAGAATTGTCGGTAGGTTTAGTGTTAAACCCAGATATTCACTTACTTATTTGCTATTTTTTTTTTATATGAAACATCATGAATACTTTGCGGTATTTTAATACAAACCAGTAATTTAACCAAAGACAAATTGATGATTCTCGTTAAAATTATTATTCTTAATAAACCATATATTTAATTGAGTTATACAACTCTCGGACTAACAATGAATGTTCTGAATAAGTTGAGGAACAATGGATACCACAACGTAACGTCGTTATGAAATCAAATATGTAATATTAACCGTTATTTCGTTTCCTATATTATAATTGCATTTTGTTACTGTCACAAATATAAAAACACATGACAAATATAATAAATATTATATAAAAAAGTCTTAGAAAAATGTATATAGAGTAATCCCTCCTATAACACGGTAGAATCCTTCCGAATTATCGGAAAACGCGTTGTAGGAATATTCTTGTATAACGCGCTCATATGACCATATAACGCGTTATGTACAAATATTCACGTTGAATTTTTCTGGTTAAAAGTGGTTTAAATGGAATATTAAGAAAGCATTTAATTTTTACTTATAACTAAATTTATAACAACACAATGTGCAAAAGTTAAGCAAAAAAAATACTAAAATAACTTGGGAACTTTCAAGAACTTTAAAAACTTTTTAAGAAATTTTCATTAAATTAACAAATGTGATCTTATTAATCCTTATCTAAATTAAATTAAATTCACATCTTATGAGAGAAAGAGGTAGAAATATAATTTTAAAGTCATCAAAACTGAATAAACACCAAAAAAAAATTTATATAATGTGAAACTGTAGTATATAAAAAAATTTTTGGGTATTACAATAAAATATTAAAATAATTTAATTTTTATATTCAAAATACTCTTTTTGCGAACATCCTAAAGGTGTGGCCAGTATTATTGTAGTAACAGAAATAAAACAAAGTCACTTATACCAATGCTTTTCTTAGTAAAAGGTAAAATGAAATTACTTAAATAAAATTAAATATAAAAAAAATTGGTTTACAAAATGTTTTCTTATAGCGATGTTTTAAAGCAATTTAGTAACACTTTGTATTTTAGTTAAAAGAACAATTGAATTTCTTAACTCTGTAATTTTGCTTTAGGCAAGATCTGATACAATACTAAAAACTACATACAAATTGCGATAACTGGGCATCAAATATTCTTTTAATTTAAGAATCAAATTTTTGAATAAATATTCTATGAAAATGTGAAGAAGTTAATACTTTTTTTATGAAATACTTGGAAATAATAAAGAAATTAAGTTGTACATATATTATAGTTAACTTCCGAATTTGTTTGTCTTGTTCTAAAACGTAAAAGCAAATTGAAATTTGAGCCATTTTTTAAATAAAAATATACTTTTTATTGAGCTGAGCGTAAACCGACCGACCGAAACTTCTGTTTGAAGCACATAAAAACTACTGAACCGATTTAAATGAAAATCGGCAGAGCTGTAGGGCTTGGGAATGGACATGTTTTTAAGAAAACAGAATTAAAATATCGATTTCGTTCAGAAATGATGGTCAAAAAATTTAACGATCGGTAAGCGCGCGGAGGTTCTGCCGCGCGCTTACCGATCGTCAACCTACAAATACTCTTATAATTCGATTTTTATTTATTTAACATAACATTAAAAATAATTCTTATGCACATTTCAGAGCATTCAAAAAGAGATGGGGGCTCAGCTCAACTCCCGCAGCGCAAGGGGGCAGATCCTACTTATAATAATTATCTTTATTTTAGATTACAATATTTTGTTCTAAAGTATACTTTGTTACAATCGTAACTTTTACAAACAAGTACAACCGCGCAATTAAAGCGAGACGAAAATTTCACGTGTTCATTAAATCTGCATTCCGAACAATTTCACTGTTTACTTTCTAACTTAAGTCATTTTATTACGTACTTTGTTATTAATAACAAATAATTTGTTACTATTTTTCTGGGGTTTGGAAAAATGTTTTTTTTTTTTTGTGTCTCTGCTGTTAGCCCTACTGGCCATGACAGCGTCACCGGTGAAATGGACGGGTGCAGAGACCCGCCCTTGAAAAAGGGGGGCCTGAAAGGCCCTAGGGGAACGCGCGTCCTGAGGGCGCCTCCTGTGAGGCTCGGATCACGGCTCAGGACGCCGTTAGGTGGGAAGCGAGGGTTGGATGTGGGTTAGGAGGAAAAACGTTGTGTTAAAAACGACCTATTTGAAAAACCCATTAAAAATATTGTCCATATTTATATGAAATAAGATGTTAAGTTGACTCTCAAAGCAGGTAGAAAACTTAATAAGCTGTTACATAAGTTACTTTTCCATAAATAATGTCTGATATTATCTTATGTAAAGAGAGAGTCCATTTTTTCTAATAAACGTCTTTTATAACTAAAAATATTAAGTATAAAAATATTTCCAATTACTTCAAACCCATAATTAATATAACTTTCCCATAACAGTTACTATTCAGAGAATAAGAAACATTGATTAAGATTAGAACACTAATTGACGATAATTACTTCAACAGAACCTACATTTAGTGCTTCACACGCTAGTTTTGAAATCAACAGGTTTAACGTTAATAATAATAATACTGTTACTAATTAAAAAATATATATTAAAATAAGAAAAAAACTGTAGAATATTTATTTTTATTATGAATTAAAGAAAGCTTTTTGTTATTATATTAAACAAAAGTATTTTTTATACTTAGTTTTATCAAAAAATGTTCACCTAGAAATACTTTGTGAAAAGTAACACATAGATGTCTTAAGTTTATCCACATTTTATTGCAATAATCCAAAATTATTACTTGTCTTTTTTTTAAATTATATTTTAAGTTTATTTACACTGTTTGAGAGTAAAATAACTGATTGAAAATATCACAGTAGATAAAACACATTAATTTTAGCCATAAAGAATATAAATCAAAATAAAATATTACTATAATATTTAGTTTTCATTGAATCTGCAGCTCTTTGAGAAAAAAATTGTTTAAAAATTATGACATTGCATATTTGGCATTGTAATAAAGTATATAAAAACCTGTGCTAATTGCCTCTAGTCAGTCAAGTTAAAAACATACTGGCAACTAAAAGGTGGTAATTTTGAAAGCTATTGATATTAATTTACTGTATTAATATAAAATAGAAAAAAATTATAAACCATTGTTTATAATATATGAAATTTTTAGAACTCAACTAATTTATATATTCTTGAATTAAATTACAGGCACTATTAAATAACGAATGCCAAATAAAAAAGATCGTAAAAAGCGTTTTAAGAAGTAGTATAAATAAAGCTAAAAATCCATATCCTGTCCACTTACTTGTAAATGAACTAAAATTCACGGCCTTGTTTTGAACTTCGAACAGGATATAAAACTTTTTAAAGTTGACTCACTTTTAACACAAAACTTTTTCAAACGGTTTAAACTTAATGTTTATTTTTAATTTAATGTTATTGAATGATTTGAACTTCAAGAAAGTGTTAACACAATTCCACTCAAATAAAAAACACTGCGTATACAACTTTCGTGGCGCACGCGATCACAGAATACAAATTACAAATGACAGTTGCCTGTTCCAACTTCCACTATTGAAAGTTTTGTCTTGACATCTCCGTATTCTGACGGTGACGTGACATAGGACCATAGACAACTATAAAACTACTTTGTAAAATCATCAAGTGACAACTTAATAAGTATAAAAGTATAGATTATAGATGTTTATTTTAGAAAATGCTATAAATAAGTTTCTATAAATAAGTTAACGAATCTTTTTGAATTTCAGATCTTTTGCGGTCAAAAAATTGTCGCTGTCTTAGAAATAGTAATTTTCATTGTCTACATACACATACACGTCATTTATCAAAGTCTAACAAATTATAAATCTTAAATAATTGCATATTCTAATATATACTAGGAGCGCCATCAAACCCTCAATTTCGACTCCCTGCGCCTGCGAAATCTCGGGTGCCGTTTGCATATTGAGCGAAGCGAGCCCAGTGTATTGACTCATTGTTTCCCATTGACTTCAAAGGGATATCAGATTTTTGACATGATATTAAATTTTTTTTTATTTTTTGAGGACATTTTTCATTTTTTTTTAAACCATCACCTAATGTGTGTCTTTTTGATTGTAAAGTTTCATAATTTTCCGTCAAGTAGTTTTCGAGCCAATTCGTGACAAAGAATGTAAAAAGTGTCCAGTAAAACGCTTCGCTCAATTATTAGTTATACTAACCTTGATTTTCGACTGAATTATGTCCCTCCTTAGATCTCCCGCCTCTCTAATATCAAATCCCTTCCTGCTTTATCTATTTCTCCTTTCATTGTAGTTATATACGATGATATTAAAACTTATAAACTAACACTAATTCAATGTTGTATGTAATGTTACAATGGTGATGGTCTTATATTTTGTGTTAACTTAAGAACCTGAATAATGTATCTACAAAGAAATTATCGATAGTAATATTCAAATAGACATTTTGATATATATATTTTAATATTTTTTCGTATAATTATCGATGTCTCTCTTAATATCTGATATGGCAAATGAGTAAATATTTTTGTGAAAGAAAAAATGAGATAGTCTAATGATGTAAATAACTTCTAGTATTTAAAAAACAATAAAGGACAACGGGCAAAATGTACCCACCGACCAATAACGACCAGACGTATGTCGTTAGATAGCTCTTTTCATGAGTATCATTTGTATTATGGGGTCTAGTCTGAATTCGTTGTGGTAAAAATGTTATAGTTACTTAAATGATATCTATTAAAATAAAAGTAGTTAGTTCCAGATATTTTATCTTTGTTATTATGGGTTCATAATTTTCCGTCAAGTAGTTTTCGAGCGAATTCGTGATAAAATGTAAAAAGTCTCCAGTAAAACGCTCCGCTCACTTCGTTCGCTTCGCTCAATAAAACTGTTATCTAATAAAACTTGTTTGAAAATTAATTTTTGACTTCGTCATTCTCTCTCTTCTCCCCCAATAAAAAAACTAAACATATTTAGCTTTTTCCTTATAATTTATGTAGCGGAAAATTAAAAAGAGCATCACAAAACTCGTCATGTCCGTTGTCCATTGTAAGATATTAATATTAGATTATATTAATCTAAATAAGGAGCAGAGTCCATAATTAATAATAATAATTGTCAAACTTGATACATTTTAGGTCTACATAATTTTTATCATGTGTCCAGCTTTAGGTCCCAACTAAAATGGTATCCATTAAGTGGACAGAATTTATAGAATTCTGTGACTTATTTTAACAACAGACAAATCTAAATAACCATTTTACATATTTGTTTATATTTTTTTTGTAATATAATGTATTATATAGTATTATTATTATTTCATATTTATATTTATTTTTCTTTATATGTTTCTATATTTTTTATTATTCTTTACATTTTAGAAGAGCATTTATCAGATGTCGATCTTGTAATTTGTATCAGTCAGTGGCAGACAATTCGAACACCAGTTATGAAATAAAGATTTATATCGAATTTCACTTTTTCACATATTATAGTTTAAGACAATTTTTTTTCAGTCGAATTTACTCTTTTTGCGTCTTTTTTCAAATATTCATAATTGGGCATCACTTGGAATTTTTTATTGAGCACTTGACAGCTTTACTATTAGGCGCTCCAGGATTATCCTTTCATTCTAGGGCACCCTGTATATAATTTTTTTTTTGCCGTAAATCATAAATCCTCCCTCTGTAGTAAATTCTAAGGTTGGCTGGTAGACAATGCCTTTTTAGCATTAAGCCCGCCTTCTTTACATTATTCCCTTTTTTTGTAAAATATTGTAATGAAGTACTAAAAACATAAATAATATAATATATCTTTAGATATTTAACTAAAATAAATTGTTAAACAATATTTTTAACAGAGATTTTATTTTACATAACCAACAATTATGATCATAATATTAAACAAATATATTATTTCTTCAAAGGTCTCGCTCCAAAAATGTTGCTGCCCACCCTTACTGTAGTGGCTCCTAATTCAATCTGAAAACCAATTCTCTTTTAAATATTAAGAATATCACTTAAGTATATATTAGTAATAAAAATCTACTAACGGCATGTTCAAAATCAGCTGACATTCCCATAGACAATTCTACATTATTTATATCCAGGTCCAGATTATCACAGACTTCCCGTCTGCATTTGGCTAAAGTTAGAAAGTCTGGGTTGGGTCCTTTACTGACATCATAGTCGTACTGCCCTATAGTCATGAGGCCTTTGAAATTTAGGTTTTGACAGTTCTTGAGAACATGTGAAACTAATTCAGTAGCTTGATTTGGTTCAACTCCATTTTTCACTGCAAAATAACAAAAGGCCAAAGTTTTTTGTTAGTTTTTAAAACTAGAATATTTAATTTTCACTAATAAAAACTAAATTATAAATATTGTAGTCGTTATTTTCCCCTTCTTATCCTACTGTTCTGTAATTCTACTTATCTGTCATCCATAATATTTACTACTTTCATCCTCATCATGATTTATACAATTCATCCCCTTTTCAGACTACCGGCATTTTCATTCACATTCATCCCCTTTTCGGATAACCAGCATTCACATTCACACTCATCCCCATAACTTTTACAATATCTTACATCTTTCCCCTCATTACATTTCTCGTTAACTCATAAATTATTTTAATATAGAAATTAAAATTACCGTCTTCACCACTGGTGTTAACTTGAACCATAACATTTAATTTATTGTCATCCTTTCTGTATTTTGGCCATTGTTTATTTAAATTATCAGCTAGTTTTTCCGAGTCCACTGTCTCCACCACATAGAGGCCCGGTGAACTTAATAATTTATTAATTTTATTCGTTTGTAAGTGACCTATGAAATGCCACTGTATGTCTTTACATTTCTCTAGTATTTCTGAGTTATTGGCTTTATCTGCAAGTTCATTGACGTAGTTTTCACCAAAGTGACGGTGACCTGCCTCGTACGTTTGAATTATTAGAGGGACTGGTTTGATTTTCGATACTGCTACTAGACGTGGCAGAATTTGAGGGAGATCCTGAAAATCATTGCAATTAATTCTATAATTTCGGATGTACAATATTATATATAATATATTGGTAATAATCAAAAAAGCATTATTTTAGAATGAACATAAAACTTATTTTTAATATATTCAACATAGCTATTGTTGTAAGTAATTCAAATAATATAATAAATGTAAGTAATTTTAATAAATTAAGACCGTTACATTTCTGAATAGTCTTAAATGTATTTCTTACTGGCTCTAATAAGAAATCATTACTCTTGTGATTTATTGTTGTTAACATTTTTTTATAGACATAACCTTGGGGTATGTTTTATTCGCAAATTTTCAACTTTCATTTTCGGAATTGCTTAAATTCTCCAAAACATATTCTTTTAAAATAACTTAGCTACTATTAAAAGCAACATAGAATATTCACTGAAACTTATTTTTTTATAAAATATTTGTATTGATTGAGGTTCAAATAGGAATAAGGAATACGACAATGAGGGCATCAATGCAAGTATCATTATAATTACTTGGATTTAATAACATGGGACCTTACCTTGCTTCTTCTTGCTGCTGCGGCTTCTATTTGAGCCAAAACTGTTTTTAAACCTTGCATTACATCTATTTCCTCCACTTTTTCATCAGACATCATTCAAAAATCACCTGCAATAAGTGATTTTTGTGAACGTCGTATATGATTTAATTTATATAAATTGTTTTCATTTGAGATAATAACTACTGATAACTCACCGATTCTTAGAGCTTATTACTTAATATTTTAAGTACATTTACCTTTTGTTTTATCACTTATGTTATCATTAAAATGACAACTAATAAATGACAATTGATAACTGAATTTTGGCCACAGGTTATAGATTTACCGACGACGACGACGACGGGACGTAATAACTTTCAGGCCGATAGTCAAATTGTAGTAGTCATTAAAAACACTTATATATTTTTTAAAAAATTAATTGGGTTTCTGAAAATGATATTGATAACATTTACAATCTGTATAATCTCTATTTTTTATACACGCTTGATAAGGACTTACCTGTATAAAACATTAAGTAATCTGTGGTATAAAATGTCAACAATAAGGATTGATTTCGATTGATTTTCGGTTTCCAATTTGTTTGTTGCATTTTCGTTACGGAAAATCTTTATTTCACTTTCAAGTAAATAATAAATAATTATGTCGGTATTCTTGTGTAGTTGATGTATATGCGATCATGAATGTGTTAGAAAAAGCCGAAAAGGCGTTGGAATATTTAAAAAACAATGAAGGTGTTGCGAAGTAAGCGAAGTTTTTACAAGGCGGTCTTAGTTTTTTGTGTAGTATTTTAAAAATAAGTGAAAATTTCAGAGGCCACGAGCTTCAAGCCGCGGCGGGAACATTAGGGCGTTGTTTGGGAGCTCTCGGAAGTCGGCAGAATTACGCTCGTCACTATGCTAATTTATTGCATACGGCTATACCTACACTTCTTACTCTAGCCAGTAATGAAAGTGTAAGTAATTTTGATTTATTATTTTCTGCTATATTAATTGTTTTTCATTACCCTCCCTACACAGGAACGTAAAAATTTCCTATTAATTATGAAAATAAATCTGCTGTTTAATGTAAATATTATGAAAACAGGCAGAACTGACCTTGACATTCTAATGTAATTCTAATCCATAGTCACTTCAATACTAATGGAAATTATATTTTAAAATTAGTTATAAATAAAAAAAATCTTTACAAATTTTATAATAGTTCATCTATAACTTTCTTTAATATATCTTTATAGTAAATTATATATTTGTTTTTTTTATGTTTGCATATCATGAACACTTTCCACTTTTATTCAGTAATATAATATTAATCTTTTGTATCTTCCCTAGGCGGAAGTGAGATTACTGGGAGATGAGGCATTGAACAGGGCAGTAGCAGGCGGTTTTGCTTTTCATTCATATAAAACAAATATAATATTACAAAATCAAATAGATGCCACTAAAAATGCAAGGTGAGTTTTGTTTAATGATATTCCATACTTATACTATGCTTAAAATTATTATTATAAATTACTTTAATAATTATGTTTAAATAAAGTTACTTGTAATTTCAGATGGATTAGAGCTGCATTATCTCGCATATGCCTCGGGGATTGCTGGCTTCGTCCAGGCATTGGCAAGATACGCTCTCAAGCACAGACGCTGTTCCCGAAACTATCTCAAATTGTCCGTACCAGCGAGATACATCTAATTGTGGAAGCATTGGAACACAATTTGCCGAGAATACTTAATGCACTGGCAGAGTACACTACCGATGAAGAGATCTGTGGTATGTATGAAGTAAATTTGGAGGTAAATTCGTCATTGTAGTAAAATGTGTTTTAAGGTGGTAGAGCCTAGCTGTAGTTTTCCGACTGCAGCTCGTATTGGGCTGGCTCGACCGGGGAAGGACCACCCTCTCACAGAAGACCGACGTGTAGTAACCAAATTCATTTGGTTATGTTCCGTCGGTAAGTGAGAGAATCCGGAAGCCCAACTCCCCCCCCCCCCCCCCTGCCAAACATGATAGCGATGCCTCCAAAAAGTATACCCCAGGAGGGTACCGGCTTTGATGAAGCCGGGGACCCCCTCCCCGAGCAAAATCGGGGGAATGATCCTCGGATTTTGCTCGGGCTGCCCGTCGTATCTGGGGCGGGCAAAGTATTTTGTGTTTTCTGAGGGCAAACGACGGCAAACAGCGGCAGCTTGAGACGGCGCAGCCGGCCTTGTTGTTTTTGACGGAGACGCAGATATCTCAACCTAGCGACACAGCGTACCTGTCATACCCCGGGTATAAACTAGAACATCATTTTATACCACACGCCGGGGTATCTGTGTTCGTAAGGGAGGATATCTGCTACCGTCGCCTTCAGGTTTTTGAAGGTCGGGACCTGTCTGTACTCTGGCTACGCGTGGACATGGACGACCATGTCAGAGTCTACGCGTGCCTCTACAGGTCCCATAGTGGTAATGCAGAAACGGATCAACATTGGGCCATGTTCAGGCGAAGATTGACGATCTGCTTTCACAGACTCCCTCCGCCGAAGTCGTAGTCCTCGGGGACTTTAATGCGCACCATGCCGATTGGCTAGGGTCACGTGCCACCGACTACGCGGGGAGATCTGTGTTTGACTTTGCTCTGGCAAATGGTCTGTCCCAGCTGGTAAAGACGCACACTCGTCTACCGGACGTGGACAGCCACACGCCCTCTTTGTTGGATCTTCTGCTGACTACACGTCCAGAAAAGTACCAGATCACTGTCGAGGCTCCCTTAGGTTCCTCTGATCACTGTCTGGTACGGAGTGTAGTGCCCATTCGACGTCCTGATCGCACAAGACCTGCGACTCGACGCGTTTGGCACTACAAGTCAGCGGATTGGGATGGAATGCGATCCTTTTTTGCATCCTACCCATGGGGGCCGATTTGTTTCCCTTCCAATGATCCTAGTGACTGCGCTGCGGCTGTAGCTGATGTGATACTTCAGGGCATGGAACTATTTGTACCAAGCTCTGTGGTACCGCTTGGCGGCAGATCGCGGCCTTGGTTTGATGCGTCTGTCAGGGCAGCAGCAGCTGGCAAACGGCAGGCTTATCAAGCTTGGGCTAATGCGTTAGTTACTAAGGATCCGAACTCTAGAGTTCTGAAGAGGAAATACAACCGCGCCTCCAGATTCTTCAAACGGCAAATCGCTAGAGCAAAGTTTAAGCATGTCGTCAAAATTGGGGATCAGCTGGCAAAGTACCCGCCTGGCACGCGCAAATTCTGGGCGCTTTCCAAGGCCACTCTGGGCAACTTTAGCCAGCCTTCCCTACCGCCGTTGCACATGGGGAATGACTCTCTGGCCCACACGGCAAAAGAGAAAGCCGATCTCTTGGGCACTCTTTTCGCCTCCAACTCGACTTTGGACGACCAAGGGAAGACACCGCCTACCATCCCGCGGTGTCAGAGTTCAATGCCGGAAATAGTTTTTCGCCAAAAAACTATCAGGCAGTCTCTATTTTCCTTGGACGTTCATAAGTCGAGTGGGCCGGATGGCATTTCTCCATTAGTGCTACGAACGTGTGCCCCTGAGTTGACTCCAGTGCTAACGCGTCTATTTCGGTACTCCTACCTTAGAGGCGTAGTCCCAGTCTCATGGAAGCGTGCCCTTGTCCATCCGATCCCTAAAAAAGGTGATAGCTCGGACCCAGCTAACTACAGACCTGTCGCCATTACCTCCCTTCTCTCCAAAATAATGGAGATTATCATAAACCGACAGCTCCTAACGTACCTAGAGGATCAGCAGTTGATCAATGACCGGCAGTATGGCTTTCGTCATGGTCGATCAGCTGGTGATCTTCTGTTATACCTTACGCACCGTTGGGCAGCGGTTATTGAAAGCAAGGGAGAAGGTCTGGCAGTTAGTCTGGATATGGCAAAAGCCTTTGATCGTGTATGGCACAAGGGGCTTCTTTCGAAGCTACCTTCCTATGGGCTTCCCGAGGGTTTATGCAAGTGGATCACCAGTTTTCTCACTGGGCGGAGCATACAGGTCGTTCTCGACGGTTTTTGCTCGGACCCCAAGCCCGTGAATGCTGGTGTACCCCAAGGCTGCGTGCTATCCCCAACTCTGTTCCTCCTGCATATCAATGATATGTTGGATATTTCCAACATACATTGTTATGCGGATGACAGCACTGGGGATGCAGTATATTCCGGTCGTGCAGGTCTCTCTCGGGAAAACGTCGACGGGTGCCGAAAGAAACTTGTGTCTTCAATAGAGACCTCCCTGGGGATGGTCTCTGAGTGGGGTGAACTGAACCACGTTCAGTTCAATCCCCTAAAGACACAGGTTTGCGCGTTTACCACTAAGAAAACCCCATTTGTCGTATCACCGCTCTTCGAGAGCACTCCTCTTATTGCCTCGCCAAGTATCAGAATACTGGGTCTCGACATTTCGAGCGATTGTCAGTTTCGTGGTCATCTGGAGAGCAAGGCCAAGTTGGCCTCGATGAAATTGGGAGTGATCAATAGAGCGAGGCAGTATTTCAAACCTGGCCAAAGACTTGCGCTCTATAAGGCGCAGGTCCGGCCTCACATGGAGTACTGTTCTCATCTCTGGTCCGGATCACCCCAATATCAGCTTCTACCATTTGACCGCGTACAACGGAGAGCCGTTCGGATTGTCGGGAACCCAGTGCTCTGTGAACGGCTGGACTCTTTGGCATTGCGTAGAGACGTGGCTTCTTTGTGCGTCTTCTACCGCATTTACAACGGGGAGTGTTCCGAAGAACTATTCGATCTGATGCCTACCGCCGAATTTCACTACCGCACAGCTCGCCATCGCCTCCTTTATCATCCATACCACCTGGACGCGTGGCGATCTTCAACTGTGCGGTTTTCAAGGACTTTTTTCCCACGTACCACTCAAATGTGGAACGAACTTCCTTCGGCGGTATTTCCAGATCGATACGACATGGGTACCTTCAAAAAAGGCATATATTCCTTTCTCCAAGGCCGGCAACGCTCTTGTGTATCCTCGGATGTTGCAAGAGTTCATGGGCGGCGGTGATCACATACCAACGGTGACCCGCAAGCTCGTTTGCCCTCCTCTAACATAAAAAAAAAAAAAAATAAAAAAAAAAAATAAGTATTTCATTTGATTATTTAGAAGTAAACACTGTGAGGTTAGTTGTTATTGTAATGGCGGAATGTGAACAGAGTTAGAGAAGTGATTGTAGTGTGGGCAGACTCATTCTAGAAGGGAATGTACACCTCCAATAAGAAACTGTTGGATTTCTCAGTTTGTAATAATCTATTAAATAAAAATAATAAATGAATGAATAGTAAAGTAATAGTGCATGTATGAAGAGGTTGATGTCTGTGGCCGATGCGAAAGAGGTATGTAGGGACCGTAGGGTTCGGTGCTCCGTCGTCTCTGGCTACCCTTTAAGGGGTATAGTGTGAAGATAAATAAATAAATATAAATATGAATAGTAAACAAGTCTTAATTTTTGTACAATGTATCAATTAGTGAAGTGTATTTTTTTTAACGTTTATCTCAAACTATTAAGCATTAAGTAATGTTTTATTGTGATTAAATCAGACTATTTACAATGCTTGTGCATTAGTATTATGTTTCTTAGGTTTATTGTGATTGAATCATTCTATTTACAATGCTTGTGTATTAGTATTATGCTTCTTAGGCTTTTCTAGTAACTATTTTATTTTCTTATCTCGTTTCTCCTGCAAGCAGAAAATTAATCTGTCAGGTACTACAATGCTTATTGTATCTTTTGTAAGCTGATTTATAATTAAGTTAAACCTGACTGACCGACTGACAGATTGATTGATTGATTGATTGTCTTGATAATGTGCAGAATCACTCAAATGTGTATTGATTACATACAGATAAAGCTAATTTTGGATTTATGTTAGAATTAACAAGGTAATACCTTGTATGTAATTAATAACTTCTACAATTAATCAATTTCTACTGATTTTGTTTGTGCTAACATAATAAAGAATTATTATATCAATTTCAGAGCTATCAAAAGCACTACTGTCTCACATAGAGCACTCCGAGCCAGCGGTGAGACGTGGAATATCTACATGTGTGGCCCATCTCTGTGCACATCGAGAGATATTATTGACTAATGTATTGACTAAAGTTTATGGTTAGTATAATAATGTTGTCATACTAAAAAAAGTATAATGATATTTTCATACAAAAAAGCATGGAAAAGCAAAAAAAAAAATATTTTAAATATTAAAGAAAATGATTGAAGACTTTGTTATACATAATAATTAAATAAATACTTCATACAAATTAATACAAAATACTGATAAAAAAATGTGCTATTGGAGGAAGTATGTCAGGAAAGAAGTTCCTTACTTTTTTCTTCAACTCTGAATGTGATTTATATATTTCAATTCTTATTTTATATTATTTTTAAGACAATCTAAAGGTATGTTTGCGTTTCTATTTTTTTTGGAATCTGAACACGTAATTCCACTATTCCCCCCTAATATTTAATATTATTTATTAGCCAAGGATTAATTTTTCTTCTTAGTAACTAATCATTAGGCTGGCTTATCAAATTGATTGCGATGGTTTTTGTTTGTACATTGCTCAGTAAATATATTGACAAAAAATAAAATAAAAAAAAATCCTCTGAGTCTGAGTTTGTTATTTTACTCAGATTAGCTTGTTAGAGTTAGACTTAGATTTAAACTCAGTTAGAATGTCTTTACAGAAGGGTTTATTTCTATAAGTGTGGTATCAATAGTCCTGACACTCCCATTTTATAGACAATACACTGGTGATCAGTATTGATACAAATGATGATGGCAAAGAATAATAAATAAATGAATATATCTGTTATATTATTTGATATTTAATTACAGAGCGACTGTGGCCGTTATCACAAGAAGACAGCGTGGTCATCGGTTGGTTTTGTGTCATCAAAGCAATATTCCAAGTCAACAATGTTAATAAGTTCAAAGAGAACGATCTCTTCAGTGTACAGGACTATTTGGAGGTAACAAACATATTTTAAATTTATTTTTGCCTAATATCGGCTCAGAGATAACATTTTACTAAATCCTATTTTTCTATTATATTATACCTTCTGAAACAAGCTATCAGCACTATTTTGTGCTAAAATCACCTCAGGGCACGTTTGGAACCCTCGTAGACTTATTTTAAGTTGCAGAGTGTCTTTACAGGAGGGCTTATTTAGATTCTTCCTGTCACTTCCATTTGATGTACCCAAGTGATCACTGGTATAGATTCAAAGTAGAAAATATATAAATAAACAAATAAATAAATAAATAATATAATAAATTACCTATTTTTTATTTTTAATTGTATATATTTTCAGCTATACCAATTAACTATACACTACATAGAACAGTCCACCGAACACAACACACAGAACACTTTACTGGAGTGTCTGTCCGTGCTGCTGTCGCTGGCTAAGAATGAATACCGAAGTGCATTATTAGAGAACCATCCAAGAACAATCTCCCTCGATGAACGGCAGTGTGTTAAGGGACATAGGAGAAATATTAGTGAGTTTCTATCTTAAAATTATGTATATTGTATGTGAGTCAATTGATCGGCATAATATTGTTATTATAGAAAAGTAAAGTAAAAATAATTTGGATGGTCTCAAAGATGGCCAAGAATGTTGACCTCAAGTACTGATGTTTTATTTAAGAGAAAACAACATACAGAAGCGGCCATTATTGATAAACTTTTACTTGCATTAACGACATTAAAAAGTTTTAAAACTTACTTTATTACAATAGTAAAATATCAGAAATAATATGAACTGTTTCGTTGTTGTTGTGTATATATATATATATATATATATGATAATTATCATTAGTGTTGTATATGTATATGATAAATCATCAAGGTTACATTAGACCCTTTACTTTTAGGTTATTCGAGCGCTATATCATCAGTGACGATCCCCAGCGTAGCGCTGGATTCACGCGAGCCTGAGCTGCGCTTCAGTGGCGCTTTACAGCTCGGTAGCGTATTGAGGATCAGCTCACTGGCGACCAGCACCGACGACCTGCCTATACAGGTGCGCTCTATGATAGAAGAGTTCTCTTTAAATTGGATACATTTTTTGGATTTATAAAGACATGGAATGCTTAACGATTTTAGTTTTATCAGATCCAAAATATTATTGTTCTACATTTCTAGATTGCAATCAATTTTAGATCCCTTCATTAAATTCTAATCCACTCTTCAATCTAGGTTTGGAGATCGAATATTGATTTTGGACATGAGATAATACAAAGACTACTCAACAGACACCGGAATCTCCCGTGAGCGAGACGAATCTCCCTCCCGATACAGAACAGCTCACGAGGGAGCTGACGGATCGACTGCGGGACTACGAACACGGGGAGGATGACGTCATACCAGGTGTCAACGACCTCAAGGTCAGATGTGGGTCACGTTAGTGACACAAGTCAATATTTTACTAAATGTGTGTGCATTTCACATGATGGGTATAGAGTATCAGGATTATTAAGATAATATTTTCATGTAAAATATTTTTATTTTAATATATTATGTTAAAAAAATTAACTAAAATTTTTACAAAATTTTCAAGTATCTCAATAGCAGTGGACAATTTCTTCCATCTCATTCTCGCCTATACATTTAAGTATATGTGTATCCATGGTGACGGATTTCCATTACATCTAGTTTCAAATTCTAAAGAAGAGTAACGATAGCGGTGGGCTATATGTATTCTATCTCTTTCTCTCCTATACATTTATGTATTTGTTTCTCTATCGTGACGCGTTTCCGTTACATCGAGTCCCAAATTCTAATTAATTTTCACTTCAATAATTTTTCTTTTTTATGGCTTATGATGATAAAAACCTCTCTTTTCAGATAAACATCGGTTCATCATCAGATGATGACGTGAGACTCAGGTATTGTGCGAGGCTGCTGGCTTCGAAGTTCCTTCTCACCGGCAATAAAGGAGGCTTTGTGTCTGACAGGTTTGTTATATTATATATATTCTTATTACCTTTTATTTTTGCTCAAAACCTCAAAAATTAAACTCTCAGTAATATATGGATTTGTATCTATAAATATAAATAAAATTGTAATGTCCGTTTGTAATTCCAAATTAAAAGCTGTTCACTAAATGCATATGAAAGTACATATGGTCCTTACTAAAAATAACTTGTATATTTTTTCTGTCTGTCTGTACTGCCTACTCAGAAACGGCTGGCTGGGATAGCTAGTGTACATATATATATATATATATATATATATATATATATATATATAAAATTCCAGAATAGTACGTGTATCGGTGAAATCGTCTGCGCTATCATGTCTGTCCGTGGTGACGTCACTATACCCTCAAGCGATGACTTTGTACTTGGATAAGGATGAGGACCTCAAGTTTCAGAACTGCTCAGGTATGACAAGTCAATAGATAATTCAATAGTCAAGTCAATAGTCAAATCAATGGTCAAGTCATTAGACAAGTCAATAGTCAAGTCAATAGACAAGTTTAAATAAGCCAACAGACAAGTAAAATGAAATTAGGTATTAATTTATCTTCGAATGCTATAAGTTTGTGTCGTATCGTTGTTTCTTGTGATTGTCAGGACAAGATTTCTATGAAATAATATTTTGGAAAAATTCATAATAAAAAGTACCCAGTGTTTAGTTACCGGCTTAACAGTTTTGGTTTAATTAGTATGTGATTGTGGTTTTGGATCCAAATAAGGGATAGTTGTTTGCTTTATCCACAGATTGACAGATTTAATATATAATAATTAGTATAATACTACAAATGATTTTAAATATTAACGAATTTTTTAGGTACATCAGAGGGCACAGATACAAATCCTGATCACACAAACGAATACATACTGGAGAGAAATGTTTGTTACCAAGACTCCATCACGGAGTCCTTGAGCCAGGAGCTGCTGAATCTCAACACGGAGAGCCAGATATTCAAGAAGGATTCGCTAGAAAAGTCATTGGATAGCGAACTAAAGAGCTCAAAAGATGTACACAGCAATATATTCAGCAAGACTAATAATATGATTGGAAGTCTGTCTGCAGACAGCACCAACCCTAATATGACAAATAGCAATTTTACATCTAATTCAAATATGACGGGCAGTAACGATCATATATCCACTGGGTATCCTGTATCAAGTCAAGTATCCACTGGGTATCCCATGTCGAGTAGCGGGGATGTTTTATCATCAAGTGCAGATTTGGATATGAAATTCGATCATTTCGGTGACTCCATGAACACTTTGGAAGATATCATCCAAGAGACGGTCATAGTGAGAGAGATAGAGAGAGAAAGTGAAGTGGTTGAAAATATTGAGTGTTTTGAATTTCAACATCTGTCGGATGTTTTCCTGCTGTTTGAGGGTCACAGTGACCCACAGATACGGGGGTTGGTGAGGGTTTGTGTGGGTAACTACTTGTGCGCGGCGCTGGAACTGTCTCACGGTGATTATAATAGATGGAGAAATTATAATTTGCTACCGAAGGAGGTCGCGGAAAATATTAGTGTTGAAAAGTTGATGGAACTCGTTTTGAAAGTTAGTTATTTTATTATAATTTTGAACTTTTCACACCTTATAAGTTTAAAATTAAAGGACCTTAAAAGAAATGTTTGTTGATATTCTATAAAGTTTCTTGGCAGCTTTACTCACTATCAAATATAAAAATAGCTTACTAACGGACTGACTACGCTGACATTTTTATTACATTAATCAATTGAAAGGTGTGTGTAACTGCCTACTTTTATTTGATATATATATTTAACACTTTGCAGGGTGTAGTGGATGATATCCACTCCACAGTAACCCACACCCTGTCGTCACTGGGTCCCCTGTGCCGTACACTGTGTCACAGTGCACACTGGGGCCTCCTCGTGGACACACTCAATACACTCATCGGTGTACAAAACAACACTTACTGGCTGTGTAGAGTTAATCTGGCCAAGTTGTATGAGAAGTTGCCCTATGAGAAGTGAGTATTTCAATAATTATTATTTATTATAATTTAACATTTTTTTGGAACTAATTGTTAATGGCCCAGTAACAATATATGTATATATTTTGTTTTCTTGAAAATACATTTTCTTTTCTATTATATTTTTTCAGGTTATTTACATTGTATCCAGAATATTACTCAACAAGTAAGTTAATAATGGATGCCTTGTTCCACTTGTGCGGGGATCAGGATCAGAAAGTAAGGACGGCTGCGGCGCAGACTATAGCAAGGTATTAATATATATATATATATATATGTATATATATTTATAATTATTTATACACTAGATTTAGGTTACTAAATAAGTTTTTTATATCTAAAACATATTTCATCATTTATTTCTAATTTTGTAAATCTGTCTGTCTGTTTGCACATTACTTAAAAACTGATCTTTATTTAATTATAGAAGTGGTATAATTATTGTATTGTATTGTATTGCATTGCATTGCATTGTTAATGATGCTGCATCTCATACTTTAACAAAGAATAAAGTTTATTTTTGTTACCATTACAGTATAATACCAAAAATATATCCAACAAGAAAATCAACACCAATATCGGTGATGGCGGAGATATACAAGGAGCAGAGCAAGCTGTTCCTCTTGGACACGAACAGACCGTCCCTACATCTCGTGAGAGATATATACTTTTATAACGATCTACCGGAACAGCTGAAAGGTGGTGATTGTGTGATGAACAGGGACAGCCTGATGATGGTGATCGGTGAATTGATGATGAGATTGATGGCTTCCAATTCTAAGCACTATACGGTAAGATATATATATTTATTTAAAAAAAATACAGTAACCCCCTTATAACACGTTTTCATATAACGCTTTTTCAGTAATTATAACTCAAAGACAAGTTAACGTGAATCATTTATACATAACGCGTTATACGGTCCAACGAGCGCGTTATACGAGAATATTCCTATAACACGTTTTCCACAACGCGGAACTAATCCACCACCTTATAGGGGGGATTACTGTAATGTAATAGTATCAAAAAAATTAAAAAAAAAAAAAAACAAACTAAAATTTTAACTGAATTTATCAATTTTTCAAAAAAAAAAAATTTCTTTAAAATATAGTGTTTTAACATTATAATATTTCCAGCAAGGTTTGATAGAGGTGCTCCAAACAATATGTCTGAAATGGTCCCCGTGGACACAGACGGAGGCTTATTCAGAGCAGGGTGTGTTGAGCTACTGCGTGGATGCCCTGGAGTACTGCAACAGCTCCGTTGTAGTACGGACCATGCTGCTGGATGTATGCCGATTGGTCTATCCAGGTGTATATTTATATACATATTATATTATTTCACTCTATGATAGTATATAGTAGAAGAAATTCTTAAAATCTATAACGAGTAATATTGGAAATTTAAGCTGTATTACTGCCAAAGTATGTTGAAAAAACACCAAGTATGGATAATATAGAGAATTGTTCATTATAGACCACGGGCCATCTCTTAATGACACTTTGCTATATATATGAATTAAAAAGATTTTTATCTTATGACTATATTTATATTTCATTCATTCATTCTTGCGTTCATGCGTTAATTTGTTCATACGTTCATTCGTTCTTTCGTTTACCCGTTCATGCGTTTATTCGTTCATTCTTTAGGTTACATATAGTTTTTGGTGTGTTTTTACTATTAAGCTTTTTTATTTGGATATATTTTGATATCATCTTTACATTTTTCAGTTGAAATTCACAATGTAATGTGCCACAAGACTGGAAACCGTGATATCTTCGAACGTGACACGCAAGTTAAAGAGAGATGGCAACACCTGAGTGCCAACCTTGAAGACAAATCAGATTCAATAAATGACAACAAGCTGGCCAACATTGCGGAGAAATTTCTCCGAGTAACCTTGAAAATGTTGAATGTTTTGGTACATTTGATAGAGGAGGTTAATCCCAACGTACATATAAATAAGAGCGGTATTGCTCTGCCTGGGAGTCCCGTTAGAAGGAAGACTCAAGGTATGGGAAATTTGTTTGTTTTATTTACATTTTTATCAAACATTACGTTAAATATTGATTTATATTCAAGAATCCTTACCAAGAAAAAGCAGTTTGACGGAGGAAGACAAAAAGAAGAGACCCGTACCGGCTGCGAATTTGAAAGCTAATTTTAGCGGGCATTTCTTCAATGAGCCTTTTTATATGAAGCTCTATGAGAATTTGAGATCTACGTACTCTAATCATAAGGTGGGTTTTTGCGTGATTAAAAATATATTTTGCGTGTGCGTACGTGTGTGTGCGTACTTGTGTGAGTGTACGCGAGTTTGCGTATGTGTGTGTGCGTAAAATTTCACTAACCTAAAATGGGATAGTAAAATTCTTAAGCTTATGTTAATATTAAATTCAATTCCAGATAAATCTAGATCCCAAAAGCAGCATCTTCCACAAGTTCCTATCCACTACACTGGACTGTCTTTCGATACAACTGGAACTATCCACTGAGAAGGAGTTCGGTCCAGTCACTGAGGAAATACTCTTCTATCTAAAGGTCATTATGCCCTTGTGTCCCGACAAAAGTGTCAAGTGTATAACACAATTACTGAAGTGTCTGTTCGGCACCAACATGATCAACCAGTACAGCGACTTCGCTAGCATAGCCGACAGGGTCTCCGATCACATCACCGGCTTCTATGAGGGCGTGATGCTGGTGAGCGTCGCCGACGATGACGGCAGCAGCGTCAGCTCCACCACCAGCCAGGTGGATGTAAAGAATCCGAGGATGCTGGAAGAGAGGCGCCTCCTGATGAATATGGAGAACTTTGCCAAAAATCGTACGGATAGAAAATGGAGCAACAATAAGAAGGAGTTGGAAAGATATATACTTCTGTTCGAGCCCGTTGTTATACAATCACTGAAGGTAACATTAATATTAATGTTTGTATGTAAGGGAAACTTTGAACACGTTTTTGACGTTTAAGATGTCGGATTAATGTGAAACTTGATGACAATGCAATAATATGAAAAAAACATTTAAAGAATACGTAAAATCCAAAATAAAAAAATATTTTAATAGTGTACATAAGAAAAAAATATGTAGATATAAACAAAAGTATGGTGTCTTTGGTGTCAATTACTGAAAAAGCACCATTTTATTTTTATTTGTATTTTTGTATGGGTTAACGTTACGAAAATAATTGAACCAGAAGCATTGAACCATCGAGTCATTTTAGTGGTTTTAATTGTGTATGTGTGTCTGTCCTGCAGGCCTACACTATGCAGAGCGACGTGCCCCTGCAGTGCTGTGTGCTGTCTCTTCTGTGTTCGTTGCTGTCGTTACGAGTTAACTACTGTATGCTGGACAGGGACCAGGTCTTCATCGGCTTTCTCATGAAGCAGCTGGACTACGTGGAGCAGCACGAGATACCGTCAGTACGCACACACACATATATACACGTACATACGGACACATACGCATACAGACGTATGCACACACACACACACACGCACATACGTACGCATACACGTGCACATACGCACGCACACACACGTATGGACACGCATACGCACACACACGTACACACAAACGTATATACACATGTGCGCACACGAACGCTTACACGCACCTGTACACAAGAACGACGACCTTCCGTCACGACCGTACAAGTCAAGATTTCTAACAATACGACGGCCAAACTGAAAGTTTTTAGAACTGGCCACTTAAAAGCATTATATTAAAAAAAATACTTTAAATTTTGAAAATAGAACTCTTTACCAATATTATTGAGTG